>JAGXJF010003099.1:0-158905 GCA_019208055.1 Stipa capillata
GATCGCAGAAACGGGAATCTATACATCCATCTCTGGGCTCTGGCCCTGGCATTGCCGCACTGGATGGGAACTTGAGGACTACCGTCGAGAAGCTCTGCAGCGCTATGCTAAAATACGTGGGTAGAAACAAACAGGGTATTGTAACCACATTGAAGATTACTATTAAAATGATACAAAAAGAAGCCACCATATTTATTCATATAGACTAAATTATTTACACTGTTCGATCGTCATGATTATAATAGTGTAGATTTATCTAATTGTTTATAGAAATACATATTGTATAAAGAATACAAATTTATTTTCTTAAATTAAAATTCTAAACTAATTTTAAATAGAAAAATTAGTAGTTTGATATATTATGTGGATAAAAAATACAACTCTGTATTCATAAATTTTAAATAAAGTTAACAGTTCTGTCGACGATCGGTAAACCGCCGATTTTACGGTGTTCGTAAGGTGAAGATACTTGGGAGGTAGGGACCTCTAGGGCACAAGGCCAAGAGATCTGACAGCAAGGAAATGCCCTTTTTATACAGGTTCGGACCTTCCTTGGGATAATAACCATACATCCTGTTCGTATATATTGATCAAAGAAGTGTCTTACAAGGGATGTGTCTGTTAGTGGCTACCCTAGGCCTAATTGGAAACTAATACGATCAGTTCCGCGGGGCTCGACTCCTTCGAGGCGGCGGGTCTTCTCGTGGTTGATCGCTAGGGCTCTTGGATCTAACTTGACTCTTAGGTTTTGGAGAACCTGAAAGACCTTCTGGGACTTGAAAGACCTGTCCTCCCCCTATGGGATTACTGATCTTTTTATAGGGGCTCCCCCGAGTCGTACCGGACATGGACTTATACCCGAGTAGAATTCTGGCTTCCTTAAACGTTGGGATTGACTTCCTAGTTTAAGAGGTGTCCTTCCTCCTTTCGGGGGGTTACTTACCTCCTGGAATCCTTACCGGATACGTCCTCATATACGGGATACTATACTATACATTATCAAGCCTCCTATCAGTACGTGAAATGAGGTTATGACTGTTCTGTAGGAAATCTGCCCTTGTCGGGAAGCAACTCCGAGTAGGCGACTTTGAGTTCTTTTGCTGACAACGTTCCCGAGTAGGTAATATCTCTACCGGGTAGTCGTGATATCCTTGGTCGGGATAAACCTCCGAGTAGTCCAAGGCATTTTTCTGGGCTGGCTTGCCCGTGAAGCACCTTTGGTTTAATCTGACGCGTCAACCATAGACACGCATTCGCTTGGTAGATTTCTGGGAAACCGAACCGTCATGGCGGAATTTTCACGTGGTGATGAATAATCTTACCTTTTCCTGCGCTACCGTCCGGCTGACGTTTAGCGAAACCGCAGTGCGCTTGTCAATTGCGATGAACAGGAACTTGTAGCCCCCGGGCAAGACCGGGAAGGGCCCCAGGATATCCAGGCCCATGTTGTGAAGGGCCACGACAAGGAAATCGTCTACAATGCTTGGGTGGGCTGGTGAATGCGTCTACCGTGAAATTAGTACTGACGGCATCGCTTCACCAAGTCGCTCGCGTCACGGAAAGCTATCGGCCAATAGAATCTTTGTCTAAAGGCCTTTCCGACCAGAGTTCGGAAAGATGCATGTGCCCCGCACACCTCTCCATGGATTTCCTCGAGTAACTCTGTACCTTGCTTCTGAGGTATACACCGCATGAGCACTCCGTGAGCTCCTCTTCGGTAGAGGACTCCGTCGACCAGGGAGTACATCCTGGCACGTCGGGCAAGCTGGTCGGATAGTGTATCATCCTCAGGCGTAGTCCGATCGAGAAGGTACCTGTGGATGGGCTCTATCCACGAATCCTCAGGGTCGGGGGGAGCAACGAGTCGACCTGCCACTCCCCTCAGAACGTCAATACCTGGTGACGTCCTTGAATGGTGCTCTGTTCTGAGGGTGATCCTCATAGCTATGGACGGCGTCGAAATCCTTTTTGCAAAGGTCCCGGGTGGACATAGAGATCATGAGGACGCCAGGTGGGCAATACTATCGGCTCGGCAGTTATCCTTTCTTAGGATGTACCGTACTTTGAGCCTGATGAATTTCTTCTCTGACTTCCTCACCTCTGCTAGGTAGCTGTCATGTTCTGGTCTAAGGTCTGATATTCCTTAGACAGTTATCTCGCTACCAGCTGTGAGCCCCCGCTCACGAGTAGGCGACGGATACCAAGCGCGAACGCGACTCGGAGACCGGCAAGCAAACCCTCATACTCGGCCACGTTATTCGTGGCCGGGAGGTCAATCTGTAGTGCATACTGCAGGCATTCTCCGGTTGGTGAAGTCAGTTCCGGCATGGGGCTAGTCGGCTGTGGAGCCCCCAGCTCAGGACGCCTGTCATCCGACTTGAGGGAAGGTCCAGCCAATCTTACGGTATTCGTGAGGTGAAGATACTTGAGAGGTAGGGACCTCTAGGGCACAAGGCCAAGAGATCTGAGAGCGAGGAAACACCCTTTTTATACAGGTTCGGGCCTCCCTCAGGATAATAACCCGACGTCATGTTCGTATATATTGATCAAAGAAGTGTCTTACAAGAGTGTGTCTGTTAGTGGCTACCCTAGGCCTAATCGGAGACTAATACGATCAGTTCCGCGGGGCTTGACTCCTTCGAGGCGGCGGGTCTTCTCGTGGTTGATCGTTAGGGCTCCTGGATCTAACTTGACTCTTAGGTTTTGGAGAACCTGAAAGACCTTCTAGGACTTGAAAGACCTGTCATCCCCCTATGGGATTGCTGATCCTTTTATAGGGGGCTCCCCTGAGTCGTACCGGACATGGACTTATGCCCGAGTAGAACTCTGGCTTCCTTAAACGTCGGGATTGACTTCCTATTTTAAGGAGTGTCCTTCCTCCTTTCGAGGGTTACCTTGTCTCCTGGGAATCCTTACCGGATATGTCCTCATATACGGGATACTATACTATACATCGTCAAGTTGGATTTATATATTATGTACATAAAAAATACAACTCTCTATTCCTAAATTTTAAACAAAGTTAGCAGTTGGATTTATATATTAGGCGGATAACGAATACAACTATTTTCTAAAACTAAAATTTAAAAATAATTTTAAATAAAAATTAGCAGTTGGATTTATATATTAGATGATAAAGAATACAACTACATTTCTGTAAATTAAAATTCATAATTAATATTAAATGAAAGTTAACATATGGGTTTATATATTGAGTGAAGAAAGAATACATCTCTATTTTATTAAATTAAGAATTTTAAATAAAAATTAGTATTTTGGTTTATATAAAACATAAATGCAAAATAAAATTAAAAAATTAGTAATTTTATTTTCATTCAATAGCATGCAATATGTATTGACGGATGACAATTATCAACGTATCATGCATTAGATATATCAATATATATGACTGTTTCTATCGATGGACAAAGATAAAGCATCCATTAGATGTATCGGCATGCACGTGAGTAGAACGGAACGAGCTGATAGCGATATACAAGAAAAGCATGAGAGCCGCAAGTAGAGTTCACAGCGGCTAGAAGCGACTGTGAAGAGGTAAATTGAAAGAACCGATGATTATATGCATGTATTAGGTCTGACATCGTACGTATCAATGTGGTATGTGTGGTAGTGAGCGTATTGTACAGAATAAAGGTTGGGAGCAATAAATCATATCAAGTATGTAATAAATCATTTCAATTGTGCTAAAAACATAAAAGTTGATGCAAAACAACATGAGCACGATGAGACAGGGGAGGCAATAACGAGAGTACGGGTGTTTTAGCAACTTTTTATGAGTATACACTGATGAGCATGTTGTCGTCGATGTCATGAGATAAGTCATGACACGATGACATGATAGTAGGGGATCATGCTTCAAATGAGGTTTGTCGAACAAACGATAATGATGATGAGATGCGTAAGGCGAGGCTGAGAGCTTTTAGAGAGATATATCAGTTTGAACATGAGGTGGTAAAAGAACCACTAAGGTTCAGGTTCTTGCTAAGAAACTTATTGGCATGGTCATTTGGTCACTCTAATGCACGTGGGTCTAAGAGCAAAATTTGGGCGTGATACATTTAGCCAAAAGTGGGGTGATGAGAATGTCAACTACGATGTGTCCAATGACGAGATGGACAGGGCGGCAAAGGCAAATAGAGTACGAGATGCATCGTTGAAGCATTTGGGGCATGATATTGCATTAATGCGAATAATACAATTGCAACACGGCTAACAATGAGATGTGGGAAAGAGAAATACGAGGTCTTGGTACGAGCCATTAATGTTTAGATTTAATTTTTGTGAAAAATTACTTTAAAAATTATTGGTTGAAGGATATATTTAGGGACGAGGAGGAGCGGAAGAGGAAAACCCGGATATTAATATATAGTCTATGGATTTGCATGTCAGGCTATGGATCTCAATGTGATTAATTTTTAGTGTCACATACTAAGGTCTTCGCACTTGTTGTCTAATTATCTATCTATATTAAACAATGAAAGAAAAACACGAAAATAGAGAGATGATACAATTAATATAATTTGGTATTAAAAGATTACTGCCATGTAAAGTTTAGCAACATAATAGAAGTAATAGAAAGATGTGTACCCAAGTTTAATAATGTTTTCTAAAAACATACTTTTTGGCCATAATATTTTATATATTTTAAATCACATATTAAAACTAATATGCTGACACATGAAATCAAGTAAAGTTAATAGCATGACATAAAATAGAGAAAAACTAATATTAATAATATATAATAAATTTAGCGGATCTGCTCCGGAACTATGTAAGCATACGAACTTACGCTGTATGTACTCTACTGCGCACATGTGACTGACCGTGTAACAGAAAACATCAAGTCAATCTCCGTCGATCTATTCCCGTGGGTATAATTTCGACACAAGGACACAGTGAAAGGCTTGTTGATCTTTAGCACTCACTTGTCTGTCGCCTCGTATTTAGTGCCAGGACTTTTAAGCGATTGTATCCATTTTTTTAAGGAAAAGCTGGTGGTTAACAAATGACTGTAGATGAGCAGCCAGGGCAGGCCTATTAATTCTTTTATCGTCGTCTAAATATCATTCTATATAGTACTGCTGCTTGCAAGGACGTTTTACATCAGATGCGACATAAAATTTGTCCACTTGTTGGCTGCACAAGCCAACATTTGCAAGTGGTGGCAATTCCAAACTGAGCAATTTGGGATACCTGCTCTCACCTTTATTCATCTACACTTCGATGAGGAAGCGTGGCGTCTAGTGAGCCCACCACACTTCACTATCTCTTGCACAGAGGCCAGGCATTGGTCTCAGTTGCCTACTTGCCTGTTCATTTCCCTTGACGGAGGCCACGCATTGCTTTCAGTTGCGAAAGTACTTGGAGCAAATGAGAGCGATGGCTCCATGAGATTGCTTCCTCAGTTCATGTCGATCGAAAGGCTTCACTAGAGAGTATATTACTACTACTACCAAGTAGAGCACTAGCTTTCCAAAAAAAAGTGCATTACTAGCATAGTACTAGCATTCACCAATGCTATGCAATGAGAATGTTGCCCTTAGGATTTGTCTTAAATCCATAAAAAATAAATAAAGAAAGACTAATTCTTTTTACAAAAAAATAAAACATCCTTCCAATCATTAATTTAGTGGACCCTTTTATTATTAATAGGCTATAACCAAGAGATCTTTATAACTGTACATAAACAAATCACGACCGATAGATCTTCATAACTGCACCTAAACAGATCATAGCCGATAGATCTTCATAATTGCACCTAAACATACCATAGCCAATAGATCTTCATAACTGCACCTAAATAGATCATAGCCGATAGATCTTCATAACTGTACCTAAACAGATCACATCCGATAGATCATCATAACTATTCCAAAATAGACGGATCGATACAATGACTAGCAAGTCGGCTCGCGATTTGAACTTTTATTTCCTGTACTGATCTAATATCAGGCCGACTCGCGATTTGAACCTTTATTTCCCATATTGATGTAATATCATGCATACAGGTAAAAAAAAAGATAATTAAAAACGTTTCCCACGCAATTAGTACTGATCTAATATCACGCGTACAGGTAAAAAAGATATTTAAAAATATTTCCCGTGCAATTAGTATTGATCTAATATCTCCCGTGTAGGTAAAACAATAAAGATAATTAAATAGATCACATCTGATAGATCATCATAGCCGTACTTGAATAGACGGCTTAGTACAGACTAACTCGCGATTTGAACTTTTATCTCCCATATTGATCTAATATCACACATATAGGTAAAAATTAAAGATATTTAAAAATGTTTGTTACGCAATTAGAATTGATCTAATATCACACATACTGGTAAAAAATAAAAATAATTAAAAACGTTTCTCGTGCAATTAATACTGATCTAATATCACTCATATAGGTAAAACAATAAAGATAATTAAACAGATCACATCCAATAGATTATCATAACTGTACCTAAATAGACGGCTCAGTATAGTGACTAACAGGCCAGTTCGTAATTAGTACTGATCTAATATCACACATATATATAAAAAAATAAAAATAATTAAAAATATATCTCGTATAATTGTGCAAGTCACCGTGCTAATTATTCAGAAATGGAATAACCTGCAGTGTTACTTTGAGTATGTAGCCATCACTTGTATGGAATTCCGAGGTGAGTTAGAACGTTACCGTGGCCCTTACCAGAAGATTTGTTTAATACCGGTGGTACTGATCCGAGTATACCATATCAAAAGAATTTTATCTAACCTACAAGCCCATTATACTGCTTCACTGTATGCTTGGCACGTCGGCTAAAAGAATATCGTCGATCGTTAGCTAGCGTGGACAACATTTTCTCGTCTTTTGATGCAAAGTGCGCGCAAGAATTTTGGTCGATCAAGGGGCACTCACTTTGTCGGTCCTAAAACGCGGGCACGGATCCGCTTGATTCACGCTAAGCTCACCCGACAAATTGAGGTCTGATCGCAACTGTGCGATCTCTACCGTTCTTAGCTAGTCAAGAAATAAAAAACGTAGGAACTCCACGAACAGAGCCGAGGCTAGGAGGCTGTAGCCCCGATTCAGTCTAAGTACATAAAAAAGTATATATATATATATATATATTATTTATTTTAAAATGCTGAATCACAAACAGCACATCATTTTTTTGTTCTACTAGTCTAGCCCTCTCTATTAGTCATTTCTGGGCCCACAACCGTCCGATCTCTACCGTTCTTAGCTAGTCAGGAAATTAAAAACGTAAGAACTCCGCGAACAGGGGCGGGTTTAGGGCTGAGGCTAGGAGGGCTATAACCGCGGTCCCGCATAAATACACAAAAAAGTATATATGTATTATTTATTTTAAAATACTGAACCACAAGTAACACATCACTTTTTTGTCTAATCTAGCCCCCTCTATTAGTCATTCCTAGGGCCGTCACTGTTTGCGAACAGCAGAAATGCACGGCTGAGATGGTGTGACGGATTGGCAGCCCCAGCAAGCCGGAGCAGTGCGCGCCCGGCCGTCCTCTCAGTCGTGAACATGCCCGGCACAGTATGGCACTCTAACCACCAAGCATCTAAGGCATTCATCCAAAGAAAGCAACAGAATGATGCCCAATTGTAACATATATGTATGTATGTATCGACGCGGCGTCGATGGAAAAGAGGCACCTATCCGAACGCGGAACGCAGGGAGCTTAATCATTTGCGAGGTGTGGGGCAGCGCGCAGCACCAGTGCCGTGCCGGCCTCCCGCTGGTAGGAGCAGCGCCCTAACCAAAACGCTGCAGGTGCCGCGCGCTACTCCGCTCGAACAAAGGCGGCGCACCAAACTCCGTGCGAGCTCCATTATTTGGCACGCCGCTGCGGCTGCTCACTGGTGCAGACGTGCGATGCTCTCTCTCTATATACGGCTACTACTAGCTGTGCTCCACAATCCCTTCGTGTCGTGAGACAACGAGGCGTGACTCCGCAGCCATATTGCTGCAGGTGCTCGCGACGACAAGTGACAAGCCATGCTATACCTGTGCCGTCCCGATGTTCTAATTCTAGATAGAGCTACAAACTTTTGGCTGCACGATTAAGTTTCTCTGGGCTGGTCACTCTGGAGACGGACAGCTGAACGAAAGGGGTTCAGGTCTTCAGGATTAGTGGGTTTTCACCATCCCCGGTGGCGGTAATGATCTCTGTCGGTTGATAAAGTTACAGACGACGCCCTGTTTCGCCATCCCGGCGTTGCCGTTGCGACGTGATCCTCCCGGACAGCGACGTGCTATATACTCCAAATCCAACAACCAGCAATCATAGAGCAGCGCCTGTTCCATTCCATCACGGCCTCGAAAGACGAAGCCCTCCTCTCCCTCTTCCGCGAGACCGACTCGATTAAACCGAACCCAGCTTTGGTTCAGAGCACAACTTAAACGTCCAAGAAATGCACAGATGTGCACCCTCCCAATTCCTTCATGCCGTTGCAACGGTAGCCCAGGCCCGGCGACAACGACCATGCAGAGATCATATGCACGACGCGAATGGATTAATTATCAACCATTGATTGTTCCATGAGCAGTAATACAAGCTGCACACGAACAGAGCTCAATCCTCTGCAGTATCATGAGAAGATTGCTTGGTTTGCGTATGTTCGTCTAGGGCTGCAGAGGCAAAAAGGCTGAATGTGCTTTGTGACAAGCTGTAAAAAAAGAGCTACCTGATTCGGAAAGTTAAATGTGAATTCATGTCCATATGCTTGATTAGTTTGCTTGAAGGAATGTTTAGGCTCTTGAATGAAAAAGCATGTCCCGATCAGCATCAAGACTGTAATAGGACATATATTTACAGGGTTTTCTTTCTCTCCTAGCGTTGAAGGATCTCTGAGATGTCGCTTTGGGTTAGTTATTATCGGCCTATCTGAAAATAATGCGGCAACAGGACGAAAAGCCACTACATCTGACTAGTACGAGTTCCATTAATCCAGGTGCGCTCCAAAATCGATGCGTTTTGAGAAGTGGACTGAACTACTCCCGATATATGATAAACTAATAGAGACATTGAGGGAATGCAGGAAATGCAAGTCTTCTGAATGTTCCCTGCAGCTCATACGGTAAGATGAATGTTCAGATGAAATAGATTTGATCCGGTAACAAGAGTTGACATGGTTGAAGGTCAAGCAGTAGTAAGAAATGGTCACCAGATAAATATCATTTACACTAAAAATCTGCAGCGCTAATTCCATAGATAACCCACTAAGTGAACTATGGAGATTTTATTTATGAGTTTTGCTTCGGAGAAGGCATAAACATGTATACTTGCAGAGTTGCAATGCAGAAGCCCAGGTATTAGTATCGCCGTTGTATTCACTGGTTTTTAGCAGATTATATAGACATTTCAAACACCTACATCAAAGTATCAAAGCATGTCGGACAATAGCAAAGACAGCATAATTCTGCAAGGGAGGTAGCTAGGGTGAAATGAAGCTTAAAATATATATCATAGATATTTCCTTTCATATTTTTTTTCCTTCGAATTTCCCAATGGAAAATGCTTCCGGGAGTCATGCCACACTGACACTGCCACGTAAAAAGTGCAGCAGAATTCCAACCAGAGCAAGAAGCAAGAGAGGCCTACACGTCCTTACTCCACAGTGGCGCACAGCCAACCAGCTCAGCTCAGCCTCAGCCCAACCGCGGCGCCTGCTTGAACGCGACGGTGGGCGCGATCCGGGAGCCCCTGCTGCGGTGCTCAGCGACGAGCTCGGCGGCGAACCAGTCCAGCTTCTCCACGTTCGTCTGCTCACCGATGCGCCTCCCCTCGAAGAGCACCGACTCAACATTGCGCTGCTTCAGCGCCTCGTCCGCCGCGGCGAGCAGCGCGTGCACGTTTGCCGGTGTAGGGTCGTACTCCCCGTCCGGGCCGCACGGCGGCATGCTCTCCCGTTTCGCCTGATCACGCGCGGCAGTTTACCAGAATTAATCAAGCAAACATTCGTTGAAGTACACAAGAACATATCATATGCGGCGCAAGAATCTGCTCACCTGAATGCGCAGGTAGTTGGACGAGTGGCATTGCCCGAATGCGCGCGCCACGGCGTGGTCGACAAGGTCAGCGGCGCCGTCGGCCGCGATGCGAGCGACGGGGCGCGCCCACTCCTTGGGACCCCACCGGCGCATGCGCAGGATGTCGGCGTCCGCGGCGGCTCCGGAGCCACCGCCGGAGCAGCCGCCGATAGAGAGCACGAGGAGGTCCTCCACGCCGCGCACGAACGGGAACTCGTGCTTGTTGTGCAGCACGTGCGTGATGGCGGCGGCCGCCGGGCTACCCATGGTCGGCCCGCCGTCCACGGCACAGCAGGAGGTGGCGCCGTCCACCGATGCCACCTCGGCCGGCTCGAAGCGGCCTGGCTCCGACCACGCCGCGCGGCCAACCTCGCAGAGGCGGAAGTCGTAGCTCTCGCTCTCCAGGGCGTCGGCGCGCGAGAACAACAGCGGCGCGGACGACTTGAGGTCGTAGCATGAGATAAGTACGGGTTTGATGGTGTCCCGCAGGGTGAGCTCCTCGCCGAACGCCGCCTTCATGGCCGCGTCCAGCGCCGCCGTCGGCGCGGCCAGAGGCCGTTTCTTGGCACGGCAGAAGAGAGAGGTGGAGCTCGCAGGTCTCCGGAAGAGCCTGGGCGCTTGGTCAGCCACGAGGCGCCAGGTGTCCTCGGCGTGGAACAGCGGTGCGCCGTGCGAGTGCGTCGAGAACAGCATCGCGGCGAAGACGCCGCCCGCCCCCGTACCGGCGACGAGGTCGAAGTAGTCCGCGACGCGGGCGTCGGGGTTCCCGGACGCGCGCTGGAGCGCGGCCTCAAGGTGCGCCAGCGCGCGGCCGGCGAGGAGCGCCCGGAGCCCGCCCCCGCCGCCATCCACGCATAGCACGCACACCTTCCCCCGCTGCGCCGCCTTCCCCGGGAGCGCCATCGCCGCCGACGCCTGCGCGGCCGCCAGCGCCGGCGCCTTGGGCAGCCACAGCTGGTGCGGGTCCGTGTACCCGAACAAGAACTTGCTCTCGAGGATGGAGAAAATCTCGTAGCTGAGCTTGTCTGTGTCCGCGCCCCCGGCCTCCGCCTCCTCGTGCAGCCTCTCCACCTGCATCTCCTCCGCCTCCTCCATGCCTACCCTAACCAACCCCCTCCTAGACAAATAACTTCTCGGCAGAACCGCTGCCCCACGGAGAAAAGCAGCAAGGAAAAGACAGAATCTTTCACGGATTCGCAAAGATTGCCGCGAAGACCGCTAGCCCGGCCTCCCGCTCCCTAGCTTTGCCTTGCTCTCTTTTGAAGTCACAGCGGTTCGTTACATGCCATGACTCGCCGCCATGCACAGTACCTAGTGGCGCCTTTTGATTCTTGCGCGCGGCAGGGCACGCGAAGAAAGAAGCGAACGCTCCACGCAGAGAAAGGTGCGCGAGATACAGAGAGAGGGTGGCGTTGGCGAAGAGAGACGAAGGTAAAGAAGCAGAGGAGTGAAGAGAAAGAAGGAAACGAAGGTCGTCGTCCACCCCTCTGATCGTGTCGCAGCTGCACCGTAACCGATGGAGCGTTCCTGCCGGGGGGGGATCGCCTAAAAAGGACACCCCGCACCCGGTCCACAGACGTGGTACTTTCTGCACCGTCCAGAGGCGCCTAGAGATCCGTGATACGAGCCGGGGTCCGTGGACCGCGTCCGCGGATGCTGTGGCGTCGTGGCGCGGTCGTCAACCTGGGTTCCCGGTTGAATAAACAAAAAAAATTAAAGTACAGAAGTACTACTCCTAGAAATTAACCGGCGAACGGGAGCAGAAAAGCGAAGGAGGAAGTAATTAAGTCGAAATGGTGTCGGGGGCAACGTAATTAGGAGTTAATAATGATGATTGCGGCCGTTCTTCACTCTTTGATTAACACCGCACCACTGGCGACGTGGACGCGTGCTACGGGGCCCGTGTAGTCCCGGTCCACAAGCTGCCAGGGGTGACGTCCAACGGGAGCGCGACCAGACCACTCGCTATCCCCGCACTTTTCTATGCCGCCTGGTATTCTTTTCTCTCTTTCTTGTGAATCTGTCGGGCGCAGCAGCAGTGTTCTGAGAAGACATGTCAGCGTGTAGTTTTGCTTTGCTCGAGTGCTGTAGTACCAGTAGGATTTTTTACCGGCTCCTTCAAGGCTGCGAGCTCAGGATTATACCTCGATGCTACATGTGACATGTCTACTTGTCGCGTACGTGCTTGCCGCCCACATAAAGATAAAGAGTTTATATAAGTACGAGTTCACTGCAATAAAACTGATTTGTTGCGTACGGTTCATATGTAAGTTAAGCAGTGGATTACAAAACAAAAAGATAAAACAAAACATCGAAAGAACATGCATGCGATGGTGTGCAAGACTATAAAGCCTGTTATCTAAAAAGAATGGTGTACAAGACATGGTCTACCAGCTGCTCTGCGGTGGAGACAAAAAAAAGGGGTAAACAACCGGGTCTCGCAGTTGAGGCGCGCACGGTCCGTGAACCACCCCAAAACCTCCAAAACCTTTGATGAACCGTACGAGCAGCGGGTTTTAGTTCTTGGAGTGGCTGTGCGCCGAATCTCCGGTCAAAGGTGAGAGGGTAGGAGGAGCCACGAGGATGGCCGCGCCCGCACGGACATTCTAGCACAGCAGATGAGCAGATGAGCAGATGAGCAGAGCCCCTCTCGCCCACGCCCTCTTTCGGTGAGAATTTTTTATAAATATTATTTTTAAAACTAAAAATTTGAGATATGTAGGTCTCATTTTATAAATTGCAAAACTAGTAGCATGTCGTTCGACGGCTGGACGATTTCGCTGTTATCGTTCAACGGTGGAACGATAACGCGTTCTCGTTTTCCGGAGAACCGAAATCCCGCCGAAAGCGCGCGCAACAGTGGGACTTGACGCGTGACGTGACCGCTGTCGTCCAACGGTGGGACGACAACGCGTTATCGTCCCACGGTCGAACGATAACGCGTTATCGTCCTACGGCCGGACGACAGCGCCTTTCCACCGCGCCCGTGATTCCTTTCCTTTTTGCGTCGCGTCGGTGCGGCCGTTTCTTCTTCACCCGAGCGCGTGCGCAGGAGAAAGAACAGAGGAGGGAAAGGAGAGAAAGAAGAGAGAAGAGGAAGAAGGAGGAGGAAGGAGGAGGGGAAGGAGGAAGGAGGAGAGGAAGGAGGAGGAAGGAGGAGGGGAAGGAGGAGGAAGGAGGAGAGGGGAGGAAGGAAGGAGGAGAAGGAGGAAGGAGGAGAGGGGAGGAAGGAAGGAGGAGAAGGAGGAAGGAGGAGGTGAGTTCGGGGAGGCCGAACTCCGCATCTTCGGTAATTTTTTTAAAATTTTGTTAGTTAGGTATTGTTTGTATTTTTTAGTTTAGTATGTATTAGTTCGTAATTACTTATATTATTTAGGTTGTTTAGCACGAAATATGCAAATATAAATTATGTATAGATTACTTATATTATGCAAATATAGATTACGTATTGATTATAGAAATATTATTTAGGTTGTTTAGTACGAAGTATTTATATTATTTAGGTTGTATATCATTATAGGTTATGTATGTAAATATAGTTAGGTCTATAATTGATTACACGATGGGGGAAAATTGTTATTAAATTAGGTCGAACTAATTAGTTCTACTATTAGAGACGTAGAATATTAGTACGTAGTTAGGTTAATTATTTCGTATTCGTGTTGACCGTTACGTTCGATCGTGCTAAAAGTTCTATCCCGATTTATCGGTCGATAACCCTGGTGTGTTCCGGATCACCCTTGTATACGCTGACGCGTGTACTCGACCTACATTTAGCACGAAAGAATTTAGCGGTCGCGTGACGTAATAGAACTACATGTTTTACTGAGTACGTGATGAAGATGTCAATTTATCTTACGGCAGGTATGTCGGAGTTAGTAAATATGACGGTGTACTATGGTCCTGGGGTTGTTCGATCAAATCGGAGCGGGGTTGATCTTAGTGAATTCAGCCATGTTGATGTGCCTATTTCCGATCCGGAAAGGTTGAACTTCAAGGAAGCCAATCATTGGCTTACACGTACCTTCTCCATGGATCCCGCACTGTATGCAGTGACCATTCAAGCAGTGTTTACCAAGTCTTGCCATGATATTAAATAGGACTTGTTGCCGATCGAGAGTACTAGAGACTGGAGATCGTGGCTACGGGTTTGCAATGCTAGAAAAAGTCCTCCGGTCGCACTAGTGCAAGCCATCATGAAGGGTGGCGGGTCAGAAGGCGGTGGGTACGAAGCGGAGCAGAACAATCCAGAACCACAGGTGGACGAGGTAGTTGATCCCGGTTGGCAAGCTGGGCAAGCTGGGCAGAGCAGTCAGCCAGCAGAAAGAGTTCCCACGGGGCAGGCGGATGAAGAAGAGGATTTCGAGTGCATGCAGGAGGTAATGGAACAGGAAGATGAAGATGGAATGGCTGAAGATGTGGATGAAGATAGCGGTGAAGAAGATAACATTCATGCATCCCCGATTCCAATTGCATGGAACCAGGAATTTCTTGGTGCCATGAGTGTGAATGATGGCCATGATTCTTGTTGGGAATATAACAAGAACCAGATCCAAATTGGTTCGATGTATGCCACCAAGAAAGAATTGAAGCACGCAGTCACGCAATGGGCCATGTCCACGCAGAGGATTTTCAGGACCGACATATCTTCTCCCAATAATTTAACTTTAACATGTACTGCTCATGGCTGCGAAAGCAAGGTGCACGCCCATGTGCCCAAGTATGAAGTGAATTGGGTCGTGACCAACGTCGTGCCGCACACTTGCGTCAGAAGCAATGTGCTAGCGCGTCACCCGAATCTGACATCCACTCTGATCGCAGAACTGATGTACAGCGAGATAGTGGAGAAGAAAGACATGGAAGCAAAGCACATACAAGTTGCAATAAAGAACAGGTACAAGTACGAAATCCCATATGGCCAGGCTTGGAGGGCTAAGCAGAAGGCCATGGAGATGCGCTTCGGCACTTTCTACGACTCGTACGATAACCTGCCCCGGCTGCTTTACACACTCCTCCTCCGGAACCCAGGGACACATGTTGATATTCAGCACTCGGTGAACCCGCATTTTCCAGGCTATAAAGTGCTGAACCGAGCTTTCTTCTCTTTCGGTGCATGCATTGAAGCTTTCAGGCATTGTCGTCCAGTGCTGTGCGTGGATGGGACATTTCTGACAGGCAAGTACAAGGGGCAGATACTGACGGCGATTGGTGTGGACGGCAACAATCAGATCCTGCCATTGGCGATGGCGTTCGTGGAGGGTGAGAACTTCTCAAGCTGGTTATGGTTCTTCAGGCAGCTCAAGCATGGAGTAGTAAAGAATCGGGAGAATGTATGTGTTATTCACGACAGGCACCCTGGTATACTGAAAGCAGTGAAGACACTCCAGGAGCCAACTCCTGATGAGGATCACCCTTGGCCGGACCTGCAAAATCGTTGGTGCATGCGCCATCTGGGGGCTAATTTTTTTAGCCAGTTTAGGAACAAGCGCCTGATGAATCTGTTTAAGAGGCTGTGCAAACAGAACCAGGAGAGGAAGTATAAAACTTTGTGGCGGAAGCTCGATGACTTTACTAAGAGCGAGATCATTGATCGCAAGAAAAAAAATGTGGTACTTACCCCGGAAGAAGAGCCACGGGAGCTTTCTGCTATTCCTGCAATTGACCCCCCTGGTACGAGGAGGAGGAAGGCCAAACAAATAAAGAGTTTCTCTCAGTGGATAGAGAAAGAGCCGCCTGAGAAGTGGTCTCTGCTTCATGACACTCATGGCGCTAGGTACGGCATCATGACCACCAACCTTGCGGAGGTATACAACTTTGTGCTTAGAGGGCAGCGGGGTTTACCTCTAACTGCTATCGTCGAGGGTGCCATGCATGGCACCGTGAGGTACTTTCAAGAGAGGTACAGAAATGCTGCACTGCATATGAATAATTTTCCTGCGACCCCTTACTGTGCGAAGATCATGGAGTACATGGAGAATAAGATTCAAAAGGGATCAGGGCACACAGTCTACAGCATTGGGAATCTAGAAAGGAGGTACGAGGTACGTCTGAGGGATAAATCTGGTTTCGGGTCTGCGAACGAGACGAAGACGCATGAGGTTACAATTGGAATGGAAGACGCGCCCACTTGCAAGTGCACATGCAACAAACCGAAGCTGCTACACGTGCCTTGCTCTCATGTGCTCGCTGCATGTGGCCAAATTGGAATGGACTCAATCTCGTTCGTGTCACCTTACTATCTGAAGCAGTCCGTGCTCCATACTTGGAGCGGCGAGATAAGTGGATTCCGTGCGGTTGGCAACTTCAACAAGGTAGACGAGGCTCAAAGGGAATACATCCCAGATTTTGGACTACTCCGGGTTTCACGAGGTCGACGGCAGGTTCGTCGTATTCGTAACGACATGGACCAATCGGAGGCTGGTGGTCCAACTAGGCAGTGCATGCATTGCTCAAGGTATGGGCACAGAATGAAAAACTGTCCTGACTTAAAGAAACAAGGCCAAGGGGATACTTCAGGTGGCGCTAGCACATCGGTGCCTGGAAGCGCGGCAGGACAACGTTGAAATGCTATATACTTTCAACTAAGTTTGTTCCGTACAATAACATATTTATTCCCTATGTGTTGAATTAAAATTGTGTTTCTATTCCTGTAAGTCTGTATTCCTGTAAGTTTGTAATTCACGTAAGAATCCTTACGTTTGTAAACTCATAATTCGTGTAAGAATCCTTAAGTTTGTAAGTTTGAAATTCGTGTAAGTTTATATTTGTACATTTCTGGTACGTTTATATTTCTACGAATCCATTATTACCACAGGTATGGCGACGTATCGTCATCTCGACCCTACGGTTGACATACGACACCGCGGGAGGCTACTGGAGGAGGGCCAAAACCTCCCCGTGCTCGTCACTCGCACGCCTCAGGAGGATTGGATGATACACCCAGATTGGGTTGACAGGTGGGTCGCGTAGTTACGTACGTTGTTTGAAATAATTTTTAGTACATAACTTGACGCTTATTTTGTTGTTCTGTACTTGTTTCACAGGTTGGCTTGGGCGGGTCTCCTACCGCTGGCACGGATGGTTGAGGCTACTGCGGCAGAGTGGAGGCTTGTGCCGCAACATGACGATGACGAGGAGCCGATAGAGCAGTACAATGAGCGGTCTCGCCGTTTTTGTTACGACCGGTCACTGATCACCTGCTTAGTGGACCGTTGGAGGCCAGAGACCCACACACTACACTTTCCTTGGGGAGAGATGGCGCCTACCCTGCAGGACGTCTCGTTCTTGCTGGGCCTACCGTTGGCTGGAGCCGCAGTTGGACCGTTGGAGCCTCCAGTAGGTTGGCACGACGCCATAGTGGCCCGTTTCGCAGGTGTTGCTCATGGGGTCGGGGAGTTCGTCCGAGATGGAAACGGCCCTATGTGGCGGTGGTTGCGCAGCTTTCAGGTAACTCCGCTTGCCTTTGTTATGCATTGCGAACTTACTATTAAATTTTTTTTTCGGTTCTTATGTTTAATTTTTCATGTAGATTGGCGCGCTAGGTTACCCAGGTGTTGCGCTTACGGAGCAGCAGGTTGACCGTTGTCTAGAGGCGTATGTCTTGTGGCTCTTCGACAAGGTGATGTTCACGTCCAATCACGTGAACACTGTGGACGCTCGCTACATCGGAATAGCGCGAGAGATCGCGGATGCACGTTGTCGCGAGGACATAGTTCAGAGGAGTTGGGGTTCGGCTGTCCTCGCCGCCACTTTGAGAGCCATGTGCAATGCTTGCAGCAGGCGCGCCGAGAAGTCGGCGGTACTGGGTTGCCCACTTTTGTTGCAGCTTTGGTCGTACGAGCGGTTCCCGATCGGACGGCCAGACGTGCAGTTCGACGTACCGTACGACGATAGGGAGTACCACGGGGACCTCATCGACATGCCTACTTTCGGGACACTCTGGACACGGAGACGGGTGAGTCTTATACTTAATATGGTTTCGATCAGAAGTACTTCATTTTTCCTTTGTATTAATTACTTTCATTCTTGACAGGTCCGATATGCTAGCGCACAAGTCAGGAACTGCTACCCAGCCTTCACGTCGCAGTTCGATACGTTGCACCCTAGTCAGGTCATCTGGGAGCCGTACAGTGAAGACGCGATGACGCGACGAGCGCCTGGCGGGATTTCATCCTTGTGTACCAGAGACCTCGACTACTGGATGACGAAGGCTACCGTAGTCTTCGACGTCACTGTGGAGGTAACCGCTGTGCACCGTGTGATGCGGCAATTTGGCAAACGCCAGTTGTGTCCTCCCCCAGCACCGCCCACGCTTCAGCCTCACATCCACAGGTAAGAGCATCTAAGGTTTTATGGTTTGATAATAGTATTGTAATTGTTTTGCTCACTTCGTATGAATAATCATGAAATGTAGGTACAACCGACAGGGTGGAAGCAAGACGGCAACAACTTGGGCACGAAACCTTGCGCCGTTTGTCGAACGGTGGACGACGGCAAGCGCAGATCTCTGGCAAGAGGACACGCCCTTCAACCCAGTCGAGTACGATGCGTACCTCCGATGGTACCGCTCCGGCACGAGGTTGTACTACATACCGCGTGCCGACCCAGCTGAGATGCAGCAGGGCCAGACGTCAGATCACTACCCGGCTGCTTCTGTTGTTGGCGTCAGGCACCACGCCGTACGTGTCACGATTCTTTTTGTTTTGCATTTGTAGAAGTACTGAGCAAGTAATAATATTCGTTTCGCATTTGCAGGCGCAGATGACGCTGGAGGCTCAGGAGGAGGTTGCCGCACTCCTTAACCGGCTTGACATGGGGATTGAGATTAGTCCGTCTGATCATCGATCCGCGTGGCAGCGTCTCAACGGCAAGCTACGGAAGATCTACGAGACTTTGACTTGTGGGCGCGCTTCAGACGTCGAGATTGCACGGTCTAGTCGTCATGCACACCGTCCCCCACGGCAGTCCTCGTCGTCGTGGCGGCCGCAGCCGCAAGTCCAGCCACGTCCTCCTCTCCCGACGCAGGCGGGAGGGTCGTCGTGGCATCACCAGCCACAGCCGTCACCCCAGCCTACACCACCTCTCCCGACGCAGGCGGGAGGCTCGTTGTGGCATCACCAGCCACAGTCGTCACCCCAGCCTACACCACCTGTCCCGACGCAGGCGGGAGGCTCGTTGTGGCATCACCAGCCACAGTCGTCACCCCAGCCTACACCACCTCTCCCGACGCAGGCGGGAGGCTCGTTGTGGCATCACCAGCCACAGTCGTCACCCCAGCCTACACCACCTCTCCCGACGCAGGCGGGTGCCTCGTACTGGCACAATCCGCAGTCTACGATGGTCTACACTACAGGTAACGTATTACTAATATGGTCTTACTATTTTCTTGGATTATATTGCTAAATATGATTGTTCACTGTAGGTGACACGTTTCCTGTTATGGCGTTTGCGGGTTCGCCAGATACTGTTGACTACGGCGACATGTGGAGCCAAGCGGACGCTTCAGGGGTTGTTCCTCACTTCCCGGGATTTCAGACTCCACCACCACCACCCACGCAGGTCACGCAGTCGCCACCTCGTCAGTCGGCTGAGCCGATTTACGGCAGGGGTCACCGTCAGCCACGGCCGGTACAGCCCTTGACACTGTCCGGCCCTCGCAAGAGGCCACGTCCTCGTACTCGTAGAGCCGCCGCACCCGCCGCACCACAGCCAGACCTAGGAGGACCGGACCAGGGAGACGAGCAGGACTAGTTTTTTTTAAGCCATACACTCGCACCATTTCCTTTTGTATTTTGACTATCTTTAGTTGTACTGAATTGCATGGAACACTTTATTTATTTCTTCGAAATCTAGAGTTCGAAACATCGTCAACACTATGCATGGCGTGACAACACGGTACGATAACATTCGCATACAGCCGAACAACCTAATAGAACATTGAAATAACTACTCAGGGCCTTTAGGATATTTGCCCTTCCTCATACGACGAGCGTGAGCTTCCTCCCCTTCTTCCTTCGCGCGACGCGCCATCTCGCGCTTCCTCGCCCTTTCGGCCTCACGTGCCTCCGCAGCTCGACGTTCTGCCTCCTCCTTCTCTTTGCGTTGCATCTCCTGCCAACGCTTTCTCTTCTCCTCCTCCTCTGCCTCGTGCATGCGTTCCTGAATCCGACCTCGAGCACAGTTAACCTTCCACATGAGTTCTTCCTCATCCTCTTTCGATTGGGTAACGTCCAGCCACTGTATGTAGTCACATATAGTAGGTCGAGACTGCAAGCAAACGACTGTTACCATAGTATTGCATCGTGTTAGAAATGCGGGTATGTGCGAGTTTTACCAGTTCACTCCGTCTGGACATGCCAAACTTCGGTGGCTCTTCGTCGTAGTTAGCACACATGAAGAACCTTCTTCCGTACGTGTACGAGAACTCATCCGACTTCATCAGTCTGCACGGATCTTGGCACCAGCAAAGGGGAACTTCGACACCTGCGGGCACATCGGCAACCATCTTCTGCTTTGGCATCTCGTCAGCACCAGATGAAGCCATTCCTACGATAATGCAATACGGCATAGTTACTATTTTCAGGAAACGAAACAAAAGAACAACGCAACTAATTACCTCACACGCGCTCCGCTCTCGAGATCTCACTTCCAAACCCTAATGCCTCTCCTCTTTATCGATTTGTTAATTTTTCATGAATCGGTGTGAGGCAGAGACAGGTGACGGGTGATTAAATAGAGAGCGATGCGTCTCAGGGATGCACTGGATGCATTCACGAGTGACCAGAGCCCAAAAAAGGCGCTGCAGTGGACTGGACACGACGTAAAGGAGTTCACGCGCGCTGGAGCGGACTGGACAGGACACAAAGGAGCTCAGGTGCGCGCCCGCGTGCAAAAGTGGGCGCTGGAGGGAAGCCGCAGGGAATCTGACCGTTATTAGTCAACCGTCGGCACATAAGGTGGTTATTAGTCGACCGTCGGCAGATAAGTTGGTTATTAGTCGACCGTCGGCAGATAACGGGGGAACAGTGGGCCCGCCAGCTCTTTCGGCGCGAAATCGTCCACTGGACAAACGATAACTCGTTATCGGTCGGCGGTGGGCTGATAACGCCCTTGTCGGTCGGCGGTGGGCTGATATCTCCCTTGTCGGCCAACCGTTGGCCGACAGGGTTATATTTTTGAAATTTCTGAAATAGGACATATAGATCTCGAATTTTTGATTTAAAAAATAATATTTATAAAAAAAGTTCCTCTTTCGGTCGTCACCTTCGTCAGTTCCGGTGACATACGTCTCTACTGCACGCACGGCCATTGCGAATGTAGGAAACACGGGAAACTACTTCACATGCTCTCAGTACATACGACTCGCCGTCGCTTAGCTTGTTGCCGCCTAAGCCTCCTTGTCTGTGTCAACTGATCAAGAACATCGTATCAACAGAATCATGACAATTCCGTGGCTGCAAAGGGTCAGTTTCCACGGATAATTTCAAATCGCGATCGACTGGAACAGTGTTCCCAACTCACCATATTCGTTGCCGCGCCCTCGCATTCAAGCTACCACCTTAATTACCTGTTGACTTAATTAACAAGATGGGAGAATAATGTTTTACATGAGGCACACGGTATTTATGATGGATATTTTGGTATTGAAAGCCAGCAAGAATGCAGAAATCAGGATTTCCTTTGAAGGTTCCCAACACCTCGAGATTGCCTCGAATGGGATGGGTTGATTATTTAGTTTTGTTTTCTTTCGACAAACTTAGCTCACAACTACGCTCCGAAAAAGAATTCGATCACTAACATCAATGATTATGTGTGCGTTGCTTGATGTCGAAGAAAACCTGATATCCATGGAGGTACAGGTAGACAGGTAGCACACTTAATTCTATCCTTTGCAACGTTCAGATACCCCCGTCAGAATCGAGGAGTTTGTCCATCGAGTTCTTTTATCAATTAGGTTATGGAAAGTGCAAGAAGACATACTTTTGTGAATTCTGATCTCTCCCTGTTCTTCTTTACTGAACAGATCTCAGCTAAAGTTCCAGATTTCCGGCCTCAATGGAATGTGATATAATCACATACTCCTACTCGACACGCTTGCCAATTGAATACATCTTATTCTACTCGAAGCCACGCTTATTTTACATGCATGCATCTCCTTCCTCATTCGTGTACAAAATTTTCTTTGCGAGGCATTGACAAATGCAGCCTCCTGCCGTCAATACCTCATCATTGGATATGTTTTCATGTGCGTTGCGTACATACTGGTTCTAGTAGTACACCAGTACGCAACTTAACAAATCAACAGTGTATGCCTTTTGCATCTACTGTTCCACTTACCACAATAAAATTATTATGCTTAGAGACCAAGCGAAAAATAAAGAAATACGAACGAGTAGTGAACAGTGATCGTATCTTGGATAATAATGGTGTCAAGTCACCGTCAGTGTGCGATGTATCTTGACTAAGTCGTCTATCGGTAGGCCGTACATCTCAATCGTTATATATACATATAATATGTACAGGTGATACACGTCTATATCTATATATGGTCCTGCGCTTTTTTTGGAGCGGTCAACTAATTAATATGTCTATAGTGTCTAGTGCTTGTCTATCACATAATTAATCGGTATATGGTGGGATGCCTAAAACAGCCAGAGACATGAGCGTGCGTGATGTTAAAAACGGTCTTCCGGCCTCGCAGATACGTCTCCTTTTGACTAAGTTTTATTTTTCTTATTTGTACACACGTGCACACATTATTACACATGCATACCAACATACGTGTCAATGTGAGCATGGTAATTTAAATCCTATCATAACATTAAAAACCCGCTTGTACGTACATCTCTTTTTGAGTAAGTGTTTGGTGGCTTAGCAATAACATCGCAACTTCGCATAAAACAGAGATACCAATAGAATCATGCATAATTAGATCTGAATATCACAGAGGCAACCATCGTGTGCTCGCGGCTGAGAGTATGGCAGCATAGGCTTCGGCCTCTTAGGGCTAGTCCATTGGATTCTAACACAGCGCCACTTGCTAGCGAGGATAAACCGTTGACACTACACGTCCGTCTGCACCGACGATGGAGAGAACACAAACAAACGTACGGTCGATCATCGGTCACGTCTGGCCATCACCTCGTCGCTTGTTCGTCTCTCCAGTTCGACGACGAGCGAGCGAGTGAGTGACGATGGAAACCCTACAAGATTATAGAAACATCAATTAAGCTCGGCAGTCGGTCACTGCGGCCACAAGTACACGCTGTCGAGTGCGTGCATGTGTTCTATCCTGTGTAAGCATCGTCGCGATGTGCCTATGGATGATGATGCTGATGCCTATGGATGATGATGCTGATGCAGCACGGGCCAAAAACTTGTGAGAGCTGGTGTTGGTTAGTAGGAGGCAGGGGAGCCGTTTCATCCCCGATTGCCGGTACAACATGTACTCACCTTTCCAAGCGTTGTTAATGTTGGGGAATAACAGGGTACACTCGTAATGGCTACACCTCTACGTAGGTGACAAAGTTTCTCCTAGCCAGTTTAATTGGGTTCTTATCTCTTTTGCTATCTCTCCACGATAAATAGAACGTTCTGACCATTATTATATTGTATTTGAGAAATGATCGATCAATGAAAAAAATATGAAATCTCCCCATATACTGTGTCCATTTATTTGTATTGTTCATCTACTAAATCTTTTTCCTTCTCCGTCGACTACTTCCAGAGTCCGCGTCCACACCGCTCAACACTTGGAAGGACTCGCCGGCACAGACTGTGCGACGCATTATAAACATGACATTGTGCCGTCGAGTCTTCTCATAGGCTCCCTTTACACAGTTGAGTTGGTAAAAAACAAAAAATTTCTAGTGGATTGATACTTTTGGATCTAGATTTCATTTTTTTAATATAAATTCGGTATCTAGATTCATTTTGGTTACATGGTGCGAAATTCTATAACAAATGTTGTCAAATAAAGGGGCTAATCAGTGCCGATCATTTCACTAGTGAAGCAGGAATTGATGATCACATCATGGAACAACACACATGTGCATGTACACGTGCAACACACCAACGATTGCGTAGCCCCGCGTGGCAGCCGTGCTAGCCACCGTGTAATCCCACATGGCAGCATCATGTCGCGCCTCTTACACGAGACCCGCAGTCCTGCATGGTCGCTGCGGCCATTGCGCTGCTCGCACGGCAGCTAGGTTAGCAGCCTCGCCACTGCACACCGCTAGCGGCCGCCGACATGACGCCCGTCCGCGACTGTGACCCCACACAGTGCGGGGCCACACCGAGCCGACCATACCGCGCACGAATGCCCTGCATGGTCGCCGCTGCACTCTGCGCTCACCAGCCACACCCACATCGTGACCTCACACACCGCCACCACCAGTCGCGTATCGCTACCGCACTCACTGCACCAACCTTGCACGCCGTTGGCATGTCCAACCCACGCGCCCTCTGTTGCTGTTGTCACACTGCATGTCGTCGTCGTGCTCACCCGCATGGGAGGTCGGCAAGCCCTTCGCTCTACCACCCCACTCTAGGCAGCCACCTTGCTCGAGCAGCTCAGGGTGGGCAGTGCAAGGTGGGCCGGGGAGGGCCGGTCCACGGGCCATGCAGCCCATGTGAGCGGGCTAGGCCGCAAAAAAAAGAGGAAAAAAAGGTGGGGCTGTGAGGAAAGAATATGGCCGTGGCCCATTAACGCACACGTGCAGCCGGGCCAAACCAAAATCAATATGGGTCTAGCAATTTTGTGGAAAACCCCCTTTAATTTCTAAAAATTGCGCGGCACTTTTCTCAAGAACTAAAATTTCACGCATAAGCCCCTAAAACTTGCAGAATCAGCGAAAAACTTATATTCTAGCGTAAAATACCATCGGGCATCCATTTTTGGGGTCCACTTTATGTTTTGGCACTTTCTTGACATGCCATTAATGCTTACATGTCATTATTTATATGTTTCATTGTTCTTAGATTAATTGTAATCTGAATTTTTTTAATCATTAAGTATTTCATATAATGACATGTTTAAATATTGGGACATCTTTAAGAATTACTTTGGATCATCATCACCATAAAATATTACTTGTATCAGTCTAATTGAAATTCTTACATGAAATATAGAATGTTTGACATAACGAACCGCGAGTTGAGGAGTTGCCAGCATGGCCACAACTAAGTGCCAGCATGGCCACAACTATCTCACTTGGGCATTTGATTTGGGATTGTGCTTAGAGTTAGAAAGCTCCGGGCTGCAATTGGTGTACATTGGTACCCAGCACATGATCGTCACCACTCCTGAGGAGGATGATTAGGCACTTCATTTCCTCAGGCATCGTCTTTATAGTACTATGAAAAATGAATATATGACAAAGAAGAGTGGGCTTGCCTTGTGGACCGGTTTGAAAAAATAGTTTAAGAAGCTAAAATACATCATCTTGCCCAGGCAAAGCAATAGTGGATCTCTGAATAAGGTTTGCAGACTTTAAGACGGTTAGGAAGTATAATTCTGTACTGCATTAGATTTGTAGTAATCTTCAGCTTTGTGGCAAGGTCATCATGGACGCCCAAAACATTGAGAAGACTCTCTCCACCTTCTATCCTAGCACCGTGTAGTCAAATAGTAGCTACCACCAGAGTAACTACATAGATTATGCAGAGTTGATTAACTTCCTCTAGGTGACAGAAACACAGGATGAGGTTCTAAGGAAGAACTTCATCTCGATCACCTAATAGCAATGTTAGCAGGGAGACTAATGCAAGATACGGGGTGTGTATGCCCCTCGAGAAGAAGAGTGGGAAAAAGGGGAAAGAAAAGGTTATTGGACCGAAAGGTCAAGGTGCCTCCTCCACTGAAGACGGGGTAGGCCAAGCGTTACAACAGGCCATACGAGGAAGATCAAGACTGCTTTAAGTGTGGCCTCCACGAGCATTGGTTTCACAAGTACAAGGAGCCCTAACACGTGATTGACGTTTTCTAGGCTAGAATTTGTAGTCTTTTTTCCTTGTTTGAGTTTTTCTATAGTTTGTCAGACAAGGTTTTTAATGAGATAATCTGTGTAACATGACAGGTGTATACCGTGTGCTATTTCTCCAAGTTTTTGCCATTGAGTTTTTTCAGAGTTTGAGACCTAAGGGGGAGTATTGGGGAACCAGTGGAGCCCATCCACAGTGGTCCCACCTCTATGTAGGGCGTAAGATTCCTATTAATCACTTTAGTTATGTCTTTGTCTCTTTCGCTACACTTTGGCTATAAATAGGAGAGACTTGTCATCATTAAACTACATTAAAAAATTTATCGATCAATCAAGAAAGAAAAAAGAAGGAGAAATCTTCCTCTATACTCACTCTATTTACTTCTACTTTTCATTTAGTATGTCTTATTTCTTTTTCGTACACTACTTTTACAAGCACGTCTACGCCGCTGAACTGGACCTCCAAGCTCGTCGGTGTTAGGAAACCTTAGTCCCACCAGGGAGTGGGACCCACCCGTCATGAGGAGGGGTGTGGGTTTCCTCTAAGTCACCTTATGTGGATACTTATCCCTTAGATTAGTAGAGGATATAAAAGGAGGAGATGACTCATTGTACAGTAACTTTTGATCGATCAATAAAGAAGCTCTCCCCTTTTCTCCCACATTGTGTCTCTCATTTTACATACTGTACTCATGCTTCGTCCTTCTTCTTCCTCGACATCGACTACGTCACGCTGTGCAACCCGAGGACCGGACTCGCCGGCAAAGGTTGCACAACAGTCGGCACGGGTCGTGCGACAGTCTGCATGTGTCCATCAGGTGGGCGACGGGAAATGGAGACTTGCGAGAGCGTTGCCGTTGCTTGGTGTGCTTAACAATTTTTCCCATCCAAGCAATCTGTTAATTGCGACAAAAATGTGTATGTGCGTGCTAATAGTTCCAAAACCGATGGCTGATGCAAGAAGATTATGTTTATATAAGAGCAAGTCCAGCAGCTCCCCGACTGCCTCCCCGATAGCTAGAATAGGGTAGAAAGGAGGAAAACATCGCTCCAGCAGCTCCCCGACTGCCTCCCCTACTATCGGCGCTCCTCGAAATCGAGTTCCCTCTCCCCTACCTTTCGGGGCAGCGGAGGCTCCCCAATCCCTCCTCGATCTGCACGACGGTGCCAACAGCTCCCTCCGGAAGTGTCCTTCCCGCCACCACGGTGCTGCCTCCCTCTCTCAGGTTCATCACTTTGCTGCCACATTTTTCTCAGATCGAGATTGAGAGGGAGAGAGAGACCTGGGAGAGAGAGAAAGCTGGCCACCGTCATCGTTGATCTGGAGCGGGAGCGCCTGCGGGGTGAGGTAGAGGACCAGCTCCGGGGTCCGGGAGGACGAGGGAGGCGGAGGAGCCTGGGGGTGGCTGCTGTGCGGCGAGCCGAGGGTGACGACGGTGGGGTGGTGGGCGCAGGACGTGGAGTAGCCGGCGGCGACGGCAGCGGGGTGGTTGGGCCTTGCCGCGCCGCCTCCATCTCCTCCGCCCGCGCCGGCCTCTGCAACTCGCGCCGGCTCCGGCCTCGCCAGCCCCCGCTCGCGCCAGGTCGTCTTCCTCGACCGTGAGCGTAGCCGGTCCCAACCCGAGCCGGCCCGCCGCCGCTTTCCCTCGCACGTGCACAGTCGGCCTCAAACCACGCCGGCCCGCCGCCGGGTGCCCCGCCGGTTCCTCCGGCTGCCGGGCGGGCCGTTTCCTCCCGCCGCCGAGTGCTCTGCCTTCAGCCGCGCGGGCACCTTGCCAAACCGCCGCCACCATCCTCCCGCCGCGCGAAGCGCCGCGGCTCCTTCTCCCGCACCCGCGGCTCCTTCTCGTTCTCCTCAACTTTTCCCCTCTCCCTTTTATTTTGCGCCGCCGCTTTGTTGCCTAAGAGCAAGCCCAGCAGCTACAGGCGAGCCACCGTTCTACAAGTTCATGGTTTTACAAGTTCTTTTTTTCTATGACGAACTGGTTTGGATGAAAGAAATTGAAGTGGAGGTTGCTCCGCATTTGATGCAGTTTTTAACCTGGACTAATCCTGTCAGATGAAACAAGATGGGAGTCTGAATTGATTAATTTATGTAGTTGTGCTATTAGGCGTTAGCTATGTCCTAATTAATTTGATTTTGGCGAAGTAGACCTTAATTTGGGAAATGATGTCGCTTTCTCGGTGCAAACCTTTGGATGGCGACAGGAAAAGATATCACAAAACAAGACAGCTTGCTTTACTGCGAACTTGCTCAAAATCGACAATATGGATTGTCGGTTATATTTTGATTTTGCTTTCCTTGAGAGGTAACAACTAACGCGTGCTGTGAAGCTATCGCTGATCTCCAAAACAATATATTGGCACTGATTGCAATTGCTTCATGATATCTAGATGTATATGCTGCTGCTGCTAGATTTTGTTGTTGCTTCTCATATATATGTATCCGTGTTGATGCAGATTGTTGTGATGGATAATCAACAATATTATGACCTTTTGCAAAGCGAAGTCGGATTGAATGATTTGAATTGGAGTGAATCACAACAAGGCGATCTCGATGGACCTGAACAATCTACCCCTCCCGTGAAAGCATGCTCGAAGAGACAAAAAAACTTCAGCGTGCTTGAAGACGAGGCTTTGGTGGATGCATACCTTGAGATAAGTCAGGATCCAGTCATAGGAGTCGACCAACCTCGTGCTTGTTATTGGAAAAGAGTGCATGATTACTTCCATGCCAACAAGAAAGAAGAATCGGATCGAACTTAAAGTTCTCTCCAACACCGTTGGGCTGTTATTCAAGAACAAGTGAATAGGTTTTGTGCATGTTATGCCTAGATTTTGAATAGAAACCAAAGTGGGATGACACAAAAAGATAAGGTAAAGATCTATGCTTTGCACGGTTTGTGTTAATATGTTCTGTTTTGTTGTACTAATACATATGTACTAATGCAGGTAACTCGGGCATGTATTAAGTACCAGGAAGATGACAAGGGAAAGAAATCATTTGGATTGATGCATTGCTATGAAAAATTAGAAAAAGCCGAGAAGTGGACATCTCGGTTGACTCACAAAAAATAGAAAACGACCTCCATGGCTACTCCGGGTTCATCTGCTCTTAGTACAAATGCTAGTGAGTTCGAGGATAACGCTACATCTCCCTTGAAAGATGTTCCCACAACAAGACCAATTGGTAACAAGGCAGCGAAACAACTATCACGACGAGGTAAAAGTTCTACCTCTACAGGAAGTAGTGTCATGGAGGCATTTGGTGGTATGTTATCGACTAGGGAGGCGAAGAGACAAGAGCGCTTTGATCTTGCTATTGCAATGGACCAACAGATAGAAGAACAAAGGTTGGTAGAAGAAAGAAAAAAGACTGCAATAGAAGAAAAAAGGGTGGTATTAGAAGAAGAAAAGATACAACTCAAGAGAATGATGGAAGAACGTCAAATAATTAACATGGACATTAGTGGCATGGACGAGCAACAACAAGAGTACTACAGGATGAGGCGGAGTCAGATCATCAGTGCACATCGCAACTCATCGGGTTGACCTTCACTATTTGTTGTATGAACTATCTATTATTTTGTTGTAATCTTTAGTTTGTCGTATGAACATGGACCTTTTGTTGTATGAACAGTTTGGATTATGAACTATGTGTTGTATGAACCGTTTGGATTATAAACTATGTGTTGTATGAAATAATTGCTCAACTATATCAAAAAAATAGTTGTAGAAAATGAAATAGTACCGCTTACACCCCTCCATAAATTAAAAACATTACACCCCTCCATAAATTAAAATGACTACACAGACTATATTATTACTACCGCTTACATAAACTACATTTCTCCTCGGATCTGCCATAGGTGCTCAACTAGATCAAGTTGACGCTGACAGTGAACTTGTTTGTTTCGAATATCACTATGAACTTGAAGAAACTGAGAAAATAAAGCTGTATGTTGGCGAGAAAATGTCACTCTTTCTCCCATATAATCATAGTTGTACTCTTCAGGGTTTTCACGCTCATTTTCAATTATCATGTTTTGCATGATGATACAAGCTGTCATGATATCTCCGAGTGTCTCTTGATCCCAATACTTTGCTGGTGCACGAATAATGGCAAAACGAGATTGTAGAACTCCAAAGGCTCGTTCGACATCCTTCCTAGCACCTTCTTGAAATTGAAAGAAATTTTTGTTCTTTTGCCCTATTGGATTTGATATTGTCTTCACGAATGTGGCCCATTGCGGATATATGCCATCTGCAAGGTAATACCCCATTTCGTAGCTGTGATCATTGATGTTATAATTCACTTCAGTAGCTTGTCCTTCGGCTAGCCTTGCAAACACAAGCGAATGGTGAAGAACATTTATATCATTGTGAGATCCTGGTAAACCAAAGAAGGAATGACAAATCCAAAGATCTTGTGAAGCTACGGCTTCAAGAATGATTGTGGGTTTGCGGACATGGCCAACAAAAAAACCATGGTATACTGTAGGGCAATTTTTTCATTGCCAGTGCATATAATCTATGCTCCCTAGCATACCTGGAAACCCCATTTGCTCTCCAATTGTAAGTAATCTAGCAGTATCTTCTGCATTTAGAGATCTCAGGTACTGTTCACCAAAGACCTCAATCACAGCTCGCACAAATTTTCTAAGAGTTTCTAAAGCGGTGCTCTTTGCTAGTCGACAATAATCATCGGTAGCATCAGCTGGTAATCCATAAGCTAGCATTCGGAATGCCGCGGTGAACTTTTGCAAAGGTTGTAACCCAAGAATGCCAGCGTTATTTTTTTTCTGCTCAAAATACCTATCATGTTGCTGTATAGCACCCGTTATGCGTTGAAAAAGAGGACGATGCATTCTAAACCTGCGCGGAAAAAATGAATGAGACACGAAGATCAGCCAGTAAGGTGAAAAAGAAAACAAATGCATCAATTGCAAACTTGCGGCGAAACACCGTTGGGGGGTAGGTAGCGTTCTCTGCAAAGTAGTCTTTGGAGAGTCTGAGATAACCTTCGGCACTCTCGCGATCAATGCTTTGACGTCCCGCCACTGAGCCGCCATGGCGTGGAGCATCCAGCCACTCTTGTTCTTCCTCTGCTATGACTGCAGCCATCATGAGTTCCTCTTCGTCGGACGAGGAATCCAAGCATAATCGTCGGGCCAAACTTCTGCGGCGACTCATTTTGTTGTGGAGAGATGACAGAGAGATGGGGAAAGAGATGTGAAAGAGGAGACAGAACCAGGGATGTGTGAGAAAGATATGAGAGATGATCTCGTATATATAGACCCGAAAACTAGCCGTTGCAAAACTAGTCGTTGGAGATACAACTGTTTGAATTATTACCGTTATAAATGTTAGTTACAGGATATTGTTAAAATATATGTGAGTGGAATATAGGGGAGATGGTTTAGGGGAGCTGCTGGAGTTGTATAAATTTTAAGGGAAAATCTTTTTAGAGGAGTCCTTTATATAGAAATTTAGGGTAGAGATTTTAGTGGAGTGACTTGCTCTAAGAGAACTACTTCCCAAAAAGTTTGAAGGATCTTGGCTTCTTTTCCTGAACTATAAAGAACTGGTCCAGGACGCATAAATTTAGGAATAGGTTCGATTCCCGTCAAAATTGAGAAGTTTCACGCATTACAAACGGATTAAAAATTTGGTTATTATATACGGCTAAGTGATGATAAAATTGACTTAAATCTTAAAAAAAATCGTGCGATAGAGCTGCAGCGCCTCCGTGTCAGACATGCACGTTTAAAATTGGAGAGGTGGTATTTCACTTCCAGAATTCCTATTTTCCCAGAATTATAAGGCTACCGTATTTGTGGCGGATTCCAGACCAGGTGGCCAAACGGAGCAGCCCGAATAAACACGAAGCTCAGGTCCCCAGCCCAGGCAGACCAGCACCACTCGTCAGACTCGTGCCACGGCCGTGCACCTCACGGCTTAACTCCCCTCGCCGCGCGCGGCTCCCCCGTCTGCGTCAGACGGCCCGGTCTCAATGCAACTCAAAACAGTCCGCGCTCGCGCTCGCGCTGCGCGCCCAAAAGGCCCCAAAGCCGCACCCGCCGGGCGAAACCCCTCCGCCGCCGATGCACCACCTTATGGATCGCAACCGCGCGCGCCCAAAAGAGGTCCCAACTCCCAACCCACGTACGGCTTCAACGCCGCGTGACGTCTGGTGGCCACCGGCCGCCGGCCGCGCGCCGCCGCATGCTTCGCGCGGCCAACCCACAATACCATGCACCCGATGTCTCGTGGGCGTCGCTACCATGTTGCGCCACGCTCGAGCGGTACAAGGATCTTAGTCGCAGCGGAGGGAGGGATTGCACATTTGCACCGGACGAAGTGACCCACTGCACCGGTTTCGTTACTGTTTTGCAATTGGTCTTCCAGTTCTATGATAAGTTTCTGGTACAATCTGACTCTGTGCTTCAAGTGAAAGTGGACGGCGGATGGAAAATATACAACGCGCGCTCGGCATATCAGGTATTCTTCCTAGATAAAACTCTCAACCCTTGTTTCTAGTTGGTTTGGCAGACCAAAGCGCCTCTCAAGTTCAAAGTGTTCGTTTGGTTCGCGCTTCGCAATCGCGTCTGGACTAGGGATCGACGAGTGCGTCATGGGATCGCCATCGACAACACTTGTATCTTCTGCTCCCAAGCAAGCGAATAGATCAACCACCTCCTTCTTGGCTGCACTTTTACGCGAGCGGTCTGGCACCATGTCTTGGCAAGCACGAGGAATCTTCTCCTTGCCCCTAATGCAACAGTTCTCTTGCTGTCTTGGTGGTCAGCTCTTCACAGCAATAGCCTTGTCTTACTAGTCCTGCGCTCGATTTGATTGGAGCGTAATGCGAGGATCTTCAGGAGTGAGACGTCTTTGTTACCAGCTTTTATGGATAGGTTAATGGCTACTGCCGGTGAGTGTAGCTCGGCAAGTATCCCGGGTAATTAGGTGTGTGTTTAGGCGAGATGCATGGAGAGTGTGTTGGCATTCTTCCACCTGCGTAGCATTTCATTCTACTTTTGAATGTTTTACTCTCTACTCTAATGAAAAAAGGCACGCGAACTTCCTGAAAAGTACTGTACCAGTTATAGCCGTTGTGCGACGCAGTTCTGAAGGTATTCTCTGATCTCAGCGCCTTTCTTTTAGAGAAACTGGCTTACACTATTCCAATCAGATCAACTTTAAACATACGTATGTACAGTCGCTGTTTCAACCTCACCCTAGATAGAAAAGCTACTGATATTGATACACACGGTGAACCTAAAGCGGGTTTCAATCCTGAATCATCAAAGAAACGTTCCACTGATTTCAGCACTTGCTACTTCTTTCTGTTCTAGCTAGTCCATGAAAGGAGATAGGAGTTAAAATTAACTAGGTCTTGCAGGATTTGCTGGAAGACCATGAATATAGAGAACACCCCCATCCCCACTAGTACCGGCTTTGCACTAGTGAAGTTCACTTTTTCCTTGCCATCCTTAGATGTTTCTACTTCTGCAAGCCCAACTTTTGGATCAGATAATTTGGATCCAATAGACCAGGCCATCAATGGAGGGAGAACACCATACAATATGGTCATGCAGTAGCCGCCCTGAACACGAGAAAATCAGACCAGCAAGTTAACAATGCACAATCTAATGTGCTATTTTGCATAATTACTTGTAGCCCATGAATTGAAGGACGCACATATGTTTTGATGTTTCTACTTACTGCGATCTCAGTAGCTATGGAGAATGAATTCGGAACAATGGCAGAGATGACCATGGTTGGGATAACCACAATCCCTGTAGCAACGTAGCTGAGCCTGTTGTTTTCCAGCAATGTTTTAGCACCAACATGCCTGGATCCATTTTCCTCATGAAACCCAGCAGTGTCTTCGTTGATCTTTTCCTGCACCCACCACTTGCTTGGTCAAAACACTTTCAACAGATTATTCCTCGAAGTAGTCTGATTCGTATAACTGTTGAGGTGAAGCATACATGTCCTTCGGCTGAAGAGACTAGATTGGTCAACTGCTCAATGAAGAACTGCGAAGCTCCAAGCAGAGTCCCGATGAGCGATGTCCCCACAGCTAGGAGCGAGAACGTCTCCACCACCGTATAGCTCCATCTACACAAGAACTTGATTTGTTGATGGGATTCAATGCCTCCAAAGTTATACAGAGAGGCAGATCGCTGAAAAAAATACACATCTTCTTCGTACGACAGTGTGCTTACTCTGTCTTTAACATGTCCAGAATGTTAAAGCCGTTAAGATCCGTGGAGAGGCTGAGTGCAATGTCGTCCCACACAAGCAAGGACAGCAATGGCACGAGGCTCCCAACGAGTATTGATAGGCGGATCCTCGCAAGGTCCCCTTCGAGGTACGCGCATATTACTGCGATAATGGTACTGTTCAGAATCAGTACTAGTACTTCGCACGTTTTATCTGGTTGGTAATTAGAACGTAGAAGTCAATCATGATTCGTGGAGAATTCTTGGTGCATGTGCACGTACCTGGTGCGATGTCATGGAAGACCAGCGTGAAGATGATCACGGGTAGCGTTGCAGGAACCTGCTCCCAGTCGATGTTCGCTGGCAAACTCAGACCACCGCCGAACGCTACTGCTGAGACTTCAATTGTTAGCAATAACCCTGCATCAGTAGGACAGATCACGATGATATATACCAGTACGCAAGACCGTTTATGACAGCAAGAGCCAGGTAATAAGTATCGGTTTACTTGTGAGGTGTATCTGCTATATATTCTGCTTTTATTTTCAGCACAGGGTTGCTGGTACTTGGAGCTGGGAGTTGGGACGCTATGCTACTTTCCGCTACGAGTACCATGTGCTATACTGGGTGTTAATGTTCTGACAGCAGAATAAACGGTGTGCTCGAAGCAAGATTTGGCCTCCATGTGTATTAATGCAGATCTAAATAATGATGCACCCGACTACACGACTTGCGTTGCGTGCGTTAGCAAACAGTACCTATCATAAAGAAGGTGAGTAGCTGGTTCACTTGGGCGGTGACGCCAGTGCCACCGGCGGCGATGAGGAACGCGAGGGCGGCGGTGAAGGCGCCGCCGGAGATGGGCTCGGGCACGCCGATCACATGGGAGAGCACCTCGCCGGACTTGGACGCGTAGGCGACCATGGAAGTGTAGGACAGGAACAAGTAGGTGGTGGCAGCCAGGTTCCCTCCCCACTCGCCCAGCGTCTCCTGTGCCATGCTCTTGAGGGATATGACCTCCAAGGCTCCGTCGCTGCTGTCGTCTTTCTTCTTCTTCCGCCGCAGGTGGACGTTGATCTCGACGATGAGGAGAGCTTCGGTCACCAGGAAGGCCCAGCAGACGACCATGCACACGGCGCTCGGAACGAAGCCCTGCCGATTGCCTTAGTATTAACAAGTCAAGTACTATATCTGCTTTACTGTTTACTTCACGTCGTGCAAAAAAAGGATGGTCGCCAAAAAAAAAGTATCAGATCCAAATTTTTCTTCCATTTTTGGCGATTGTATTTCAGACCAAGAACGCTCAAGGTGGGACAATTGAGCACACGAAGATTGATTTCGCCAGCCAAAAATGACGAATGCGTCAGCAATTGAATGCACACAGCTGCTACGAAGACACAGAAATTTAGTTGGTTATGCTGAGCAGGTACATGTGGGCATGAGGTTGTTTCAGATCTGTTCAATGCAACTTTCATATGGGGCCTCGGTACAGTGGCAATTCACTGTCCTGCTATATATAGGGGGTAGCTGGGCCATCATCAATTACTCCACATCATCCTTCTCGGTGCTAGGGATCGTCGTAGGTGGAACTGTGCAGATCCACAGGACGACAAGTTAACTACAGCTGTTTCTGCGTTTCAATTCATTTGGCGTGCCATATGCCCATATCCACCCATGTAATTTACTAGCACCCGTATTTGGCTCATTAATTCTGCCACCGCAGATCTCACATCTAATCGTGCCGGTAAAACTCTATTTTACGAAGACTAATAACAGTGATACAAAGTGCAGGGATGGTTTTTGCTTTGGTTAAGATGGTTTCAGGTGACTGGTTTCCATTCTTTACCCGAATTTTCAATCAATTGGCGGCTCCTGGTTCTTCATTTCGCACCATTCTTCGAAGTACTACACAAAATTCTGAAGAATTTGTGACACCTGAATTTCTCGATCGTTCAAATTAGTCGTGGACTTCACAAAAATGTAGGAGGACGGAAGACCGCGGCGGCAGAAGAACGAAAAACTCACCGCGGGCGCGGTGCTCTGCGGCACGGCAAGGATACCGGACCCGATGCTCGTCCCGACTATGAGCGCGACGGCGCCAACCACGGTCCCTCTCTTCGCGCCACCCGGCGACGACGCGCCCGCCACGGCCACGTTGTCCTGCCGCGGCGCTACCGGGTCATGCTCCGCCTCTCCTATCCCGGGCCCGCGGCGCGCTCTCGCCGCGACGGCCCGCGCCCTCTCGCCAGCAGCGGTGCTGCGCCGTTTGCCGACGCCGGAGCAAAGGATTCTCGATACGCGGGCTGCTGGTGCTGGGCAGCTGGACGGGACGTGGTGGCGGAACTTGGCTTGGCTGTGCGCGCGACTGATGACGCCCTGCATTCGGTCGGGAGAGCTAGCTGGGGAGGACTGATGAGAGTGTGATTTCCGGATTCTGATGCAAAGTGGAGTTGAGTATATTCAGCATTGGAGTGGCTGTGAATACGTGTAGAAGGAATCTAGAACTCGATTGGCCGCGGTCTGCGGAGAAACCGGAATCTTTGAAGCTGTGGTGCACAGCGCGAGATAGAGCTGAGCGCACGGCTACCCGGAGATTCTGGACCGCGCACGTCTCCAGATCGAAACATGTACCGTACGAGAAGGATGGGATTGGATGCACGCGATGCGTGGGATCGATTGGAGAAAATATCGATGCAACGGCCCTCATGTGAAGCAGTATTACTTGTATTAATTGGGTTGTCTTTATTTATGTCTATTATACATCTCTAATGTGGGGAAACCCATATGGCCTAGTGTTACAGCACAAGGATGCGCAATTGTCTTTACATGTACGAGTGATATTATAGAACTATTTTTAGATATTAGATAATTGTCTTTATTGTTTTACCTATACGAGTGATATTAGATCAATATTAATTGCGCGGAAAACATTTTTAGTCATCTTTACTTTTTACCTGTATGTGGATATTAGATCAGTACTAATTGTGTAGCAAATGTTTTGAAATATCTTTAGTTTTTACCCGTACGCGTGATATTAGATCAATATGGGAAATAAAAGTTCAAATCACGAGTCGGCATGTACTGAGCCGTCTATTTAAGTGCAGTTATGATGATCTATCAGATGTGATCTTTTTAATTATCTTTATTATTTTACCTGTACGCGAGATATTAGAGTAATACTAATTGCACGGGAAAAGTGTTTAAATATCTTTTTACTTGTACGCGTGATATTAGATCAGTATTAATTGCGTGGGAAATATTTTTAATTATCTTTATTTTTTTACCTGTATGTGTGATATTAGATAAGAAAATAAAGGTTCAAATCACGAGCTGGCCTGATATTAGATCAGTACAGAAAATAAAAGTTTAAATCGCGAGCCAAATTGTTAGTCGTAGTACCGATCCGTCTATTTAGGAACAGTTATGATGATCTATCGGATGTGATCTGTTTAGGTATAATTATGAAGATCTATCGGCTGTGATTTGTTTAAGTACAGTTATGAAGATCTATTGGGTGTGATCTATTTAGGTGCAGTTATGAAGATCTATTAGGTGTGATCTGTTTAGGTACAGTTATGAAGATCTATTGGGTGTGATCTATTTAGGTGCAGTTATGAAGATCTATTAGGTGTGATCTGTTTAGGTACAGTTATGAAGATCTATCGGGTGTGATCTATTCAGGTGCAGTTATGAAGATCTATCGGTTGTGATCTATTTAGGTGCAGTTATGAAGATCTATCGATTGTGGTCTACTAATAATAAAATGGTCCACCAAATAAACGCACGGATGTTTTGCTTTTTTGTGGGAATTTATAGTCTTTCTCTATTTTTTCTATTGTATTCTACTTTTAGTATATAGTAGACTAGTACGATATCCCGTAAAATCGTTCACGAAACATGTTTAATTATCTTTAGTTTTTAACTCACATATGTATTATTATGCTATTTGCAAAAACATCAAATTATCGCCAGTTGTACCGATTGTACATGATATTAGATCAATAAGCACAATTAAAGTTTGAACCATGTGCAGTTGGTTAATAGTTTGTACATGTGTTGGTAGGTCGTTTATACGCCATAACAGTACGTGAAATTAAAGTTCAAACCACTAGTCAGTTAGTCGTTTTGTATGTGATATTAGATTAGTACGCAAAATTAATCTAGCTCACTATGTCTAGAAGTATGGAAGTATATTGAGACGGACACCCGATCATTTGTACTGAGCAAATAGATTGTTTGTACATGATATTAGATCACTTGGAATTGAAGTTCGGATCATGATTACCCGATTGTTTATATGTTATATTAGATCAATATACGGAGTGAAGGTCCAAATAGTGGATATTATATCAGTATAGAGACTTAAAGCTCAGATCACTTTTTATGAGGTACAAAATTATAAATATTTATTAGTTGTGGGTCATTGATAATTAAGGTACACCAAATCAATTTGCAGCTATGAAGATCTATCAATTGTGGTCCATTAATTATAAAGGTCCACAAATAAATGGTCGGACCATATTTAGGTATAGTTATGAAAAATTTATCGGTTCTGAGCTGTTTTTTACAGTTATGAAGATCTATTGGCTGTGATATGTTTAGGTGTAATTATGAAGATATATCGATTGAGATTTTTTAGGTATAATTATTATGATATATTGGATATGATTTATTGATGTACAGTTATGAAGATCTAATGATTGTATCTGTTTAGATACAATTATGATGGTCTACCGGTTGTGATGTGTTTAAGTACAATTATAAAGATCTAATGATTGTGATCTATTTAGATATAGTTATGATGATCTATTGGATATGACCTGTTAAGGTAAAGTTATGAATATCTAATGGCTGTGATTTGATTTGGTATAATTATGATATGATGATTTAACGGCTATGATTTGTTTAGATACAATTACGAAGATCTGTCGGTTTTATACACTAATAAAAAGTCCATCAAATTAATGATCAGATATTTTACTTTTTTATTAAAAAAAATTGAAATATATCTATATTTTTTGGGATTAACTCGTACTCTTAATATATAATGGATATAAAATAGATAGATACCCGCATTTCAGCTTTCATTTGAGTTGGCAGTTGGCACAATTTAGATGGTCGATGTCACTGTATTGTGGATAATGTTGCTAGTCGAACATTTTGACCTACAGCTAGCTAATACTGGTGGTTTGCAATTCAGATCTTTACATTGGCGGGTGCCCTAGTGTAAACACATGCCGTCGTTATAAAACCTTTCTTGTCCATATGTTTTGCTAGTAGCGCGCAAAGCTTTTGCGTGTCCGAAAGAAAATACTCGTGGTTTCCATTGGTTCGTAACCATCTATCGGTTTCTCCTTTGATCCTTTCTACTCCAAAGTATCCTTGTTTCCATCGTAGTACTAACAATGTCTCACTCAAGAGATCCATGGACACTTAGAACAGCCGTGAGTCGTGACATCTCAAAACCCAAAGAGAAAAAAAGGTGAAGTCAGGCAAATCCAAAGAGAAAAAGTGTAAATCAGGCCTCAGTCAGTGGTTATCGCACACTGATTATATGCTTCCTGTCTTTGAGAGCATCTTCAGCAGTTTTTATATCACACTTTTCATAGCTAAGAAATAACAAAATATCACTCCTCTAGCAATCTCTCAATCGCCCTGGCCATCCCACTCCCCTCTCCATCCACTGCTCGAGGCTCGCTACTTGTGGCGAGTGAGTCTGGCTCCCTATCCCGCAATGACCACCCCTCCTAGAACATTCACTCTTGCCACACGAACGACGGTGGCATCGCCGGAATCGACAAGTTCATCCCCTCCCCATTTTTGTTCCCTCTCTGGCCTCCTCCTCCCGTCACCATGCTCCTAGCCGCACTCGGCCAGCCCGCCTCACCGTCTTGGTGCTCACCCCGCCGCGCTCGACGACTGATAGTGTCTCCTCCTCCTCCTCCGGATGTAGGAGCACGGCAGGGAGGGGTTGGGGGCCGGCCTATCCGATGGAGCTGACAAGAAGCAGGAGGGAGCAATGGCTGGGGGGTTGAGGGAGGGGAACAACGGGGAGGGGTTGGGGGCCGGCGGATGGGGGGCCTTTGCCCGATGAAGCCAAGGAGGAGTGGGAGGGAGCATGGCTTGAGGGTTCGAGAAGGGGGGGTGGTGCGGAAGGAAGGGATTGGAATATGGAGAGTGGAATATGCACAATTTATTGGAGTGTGAAGAGATATGGAGAGAGAATATTTTAGAGAAACTTTCCATATGAAAATATGGAGAGTGGGATTCGAGAGGCCACTGGAGATGCTCTAACCCCCTAACCCCTACGGCCTAGCCTACCCCCTCCTCCTTCGAAACAACACATTAACTGTTTGCTCTCAATGACTAATAAAAATAGAAACAACTGCAGGTTTCGCCATAGAGTAATTTAAAAATTGAAAGTCTCCTTAAAATAAAAATCTTTGCTTGACATCAAATATGACCTAGCTAAGTATAAGTGGAATGGTAGCAAGCTATGTTGTTTTTGTAACGAGAAAGAGACAATTCAACATTTATTATTTAATTATCAGTTCACTCGTCTGGTGCGGCGAATAATTTAGGGCCTCTTCAGAACGCAAGAATTGAAACACACAAGAATAAGAAAAACATAGGACTTTGATGGCAATGCTATATCCTACAGGAACTAAACACACATAAATAAATAGTAGAAGTTGTCTGGAGTTGCACCATAGAAAAAATATAAGAATTTTATTTAGGATTTAGGTGCATATCATAGTTGTCGTATGCACAAAATTTTCTTCCAAAAAATTCGACTTAACAAATTTTTCTTTAGAATTATATATATAATAACTTATAAATTTTTAAAAGAATTTATAATCCTACGGATCAAACAATTCCATCGTGAGCAGCTAGCAGCGGATCTATCCGGTGTAGTGCACGCCGGCCGGCCAGCCAGCGTGCATCCCTGAGCTCTTCCCGTGAGTCCCACACAAAGTGAAGCGCCCAGCTAGCAAGCGTCCAACCGATTTCGCTCACGCCTTGATTGCACCATTAACTCCCCCGCCTCACCATCTCAACTACTCACTCTCTCACTCCACTTAAACCCCGCTCCTCCTTCGCGTTCCACTCCCACAGCACGCAGCGCCCCGTTGCCCACCGATCCCAGCCTAGCTAGCTAGCTGCCTCCCTTCTTAGCCTAGATCCGTTCCGCACCGCCGTACGTGCCGGAGAAGATCGATCGGACCGCGCCACCGGCTGATCTTGGCTGCCTGCGAGATGGAGCTGCAGATCACGGCGGTTGTCGCCTCGCTCGCCCTCGGCGGCGCGCTCCTTGTGCTCTTCTTCGGCAAGTGGTGGCAGCCGCTGGCCGACGCCGACAAGCGCGTCAAGGAACTCGCCGACGCCGTGGAGGCCCTGCTGCAGCTGCGGGCCGACTTGCTCAAGCAGCTGGACGCGGCGCCGGAGTCGGAGCAGCCGCGCGCCTGGCTGCGGCGCGTGCAGGAGGCGCAGGACGAGGTCGCGTCCATCACGGCGCGGCACGACGGCGGCCAGCTCTACGTGATCCGCCTCCTGCAGTACTTCCTCTCCACCGGCCCCGTCGCCGGGCTGGCCGAGAAGCAGCTCAAGATCGTCCGCGCGATACAGGAGCAGGGCGCGGCGCTGCTCGAGGCCGCGCTGGCCACGCCGCAGTCGCCGCCGCCCCTGCTCCGCCAGCCCGAGGAGCTGGAGCTCCCGCCCGATACGGGGTCCACCAGGGCCTACCTCGACGAGTCGCTCCGCTTCCTAGGCGACTGCGACGCCGCGCTCGGCGTCTGGGGCGTCGGCGGCGTGGGCAAGACCACGGTGCTGAAGCAGGTGCGCGACGTGTGCGGCCGCGTCGCGCCCTTCTTCGACCACGTCCTGCTCGTGGCGGCCTCCAGGGACTGCACGGTGGCTAAGCTCCAGAGGGACGTTGTCGCCGTGCTCGGCCTGCGGGACGCGCCGACCGAGCAGGCGCAGTCCGCCGGCATCCTCAGCTTCCTCAGGGACAAGAGCTTCCTGCTTCTGCTGGACGGCGTGTGGGATCGCCTGGACTTGGAGAGGGTTGGCATCCCGCAGCCCCTCGGCGTGGTGGCCGGACGGGTGAGGAAAGTGGTCGTGGCCTCGAGGAGCGAGTCGGTGTGCGCCGACATGGGCTGCCGCAAGAAGATCAAGATGGAGTGCTTGAACGAAGACGATGCGTGGAGCCTGTTTGAAGCCAATGCTGGCGAGGAGGCTATCCGTGCCAATACACAAATTTCCACGCTTGCAAGACAGGTAATGCCTCGATCCATCTTGTCTACGTCTGAAGGCCTCAGGTTTGTTCAAATCATACACTGCAGTTGCATTTATTTGCTGTCTATTAGCTAGCTGATTTCTCATGAAACACGTACTGTATAAACGAATCGCGATGCAGATCCAAACATGAGGAGTTTGACTGATTTCCGAAATGAAAAAGAAAAAAGATGCACAGATTTTTAGCACGCCCGTACATTTTATCCAATGAAATTCAATATTTGTTAGCTTGCCTATTTCCCTTAAATATTTTTTTGACAAACCTCGTCAAGAGGGTAGGGCTTCTTGCAATTTCGCAAACCCGCTTTATAAGGAAAACTAAGCCGAAAACCTTTAGAGCACAGTTGATTAGAGGAGAACCTTACGAAAACTCTGACAACAGGCCAACCACCTAGCTGAACTAGCCTTGGGCACCGCCTGACGAAACAGACATGCATGCAAAGCCGACCCAGCACGACACAAAAGACAACAACGCACCCCTCACCATGGAAAAAAAATTCAACGAAATTTCTGAAATTTTGAAAATTTCGGTGAGTCCCAAAATTTCTCCAATTCAGTCAAAGATTAGTCAACTTTTGGTCAAAATTCTAATTTGGTCAAATTTGGTCAAAATTTAAACTGAATTTTTGGTACTGTTTTCTGATATTTTCTGAAATTCTTGAAATATCGGTGATTTTGGCTGGTCTCAAAATTTTTCTCAGGACGAAATTTATTTCCTTGTCCCTCACTGATACTGACAACCGCGTCATCATCATTACCCATTGTATCCGTAACCAGACAACTCTAACTTCATTGCCACAGTGCCACCTGGAGACATGCCTCCGCCCGTCATGTCGAACCCAAGACCGCTCTGACCACGTTTGCTGGCAAAAGCTTATTAGGGTTTTCTTTGTTCGATGGATCACCTAACCATGTCTTTTTGGTGGATGGCCAACGATGGTCGTGTGATCAATCAGGGACGGAGATAGGCCTCGAGCTGCTGGGGCTTCATCCCATGGCCTAAGCCCAAAATCCTATGCAAACACTTGTTAGAAAATAAAGAGAGTCTAATACATAAAGGGCCTTGCTCTAGATGAGCTGGCCTAGCCCGGGGCGTAGACCATCTCTGGCTCCGCTCGTGAGATCAATGGTGGTGGTGAACTGGCACGTAACTACGATGCCGTCAAACTATGTGTTGAGTAGTACATGACTTAATTATAGGAGTATGCACATTTAAAATCGAATTAATGTCCGTAATTTTCAGTTCTTCAGTCGCTTTTCTTCTTCGTCCTCCCTTCATTCATAAATCACAAATATATATTTGACTAATTATAATTGTCAAAAAGGTCAAATCCTAATCAAACTAAAAATACAATGAATTTGATCTCTGGTTTGAGACGTGAGAGGGCTGGGTGAGGAGTCACTACACCACTCGACCGGGTGTGAGTCTGGCGGTGCTCGGTCTTCTACGAGCTTGCCACCTCGCCCATCTTCTCCACATCCCCAAGATTGCCTTGCGAGATGTGAGCCGGCGTGACACCGCCAGCTGCAAGCAGGTGCTCCTTGCCACCGACTCGCTTAGTACTGAGAGAATAGAGCGAAGTAAGCGATAGTTTAGGACATGGCCTCGTCTCGTCAATGACTTCTTGGGAGGATCTGCCAACAAACCACATGCTGTAAGGTGATGCATTGCAAGCAAGTGTGCATACTATACAATAGGATTTCACTGGCTAAGCCCTGAGTTGGAATGCCGAGTGGTGCCGCTGACGAAAGATTGCTAAGTGGCGAGTGAGCTGGGGTACAGCCCGCAGGGGTTACACCAGGATTCATATATAAATTTCTAGGGGGAAAATCACCCCAAACATATGTAGAAACTAACAAAATTTATGGGTGTGCCGGTGCACACCCAGCAACTTAGTTGGACCATGAGGCGGTTGAATGGCGAAGGGCCACGAGGGAGGACCAGAGGAGTCATGAGTCCTACACCCACACCCTAGGGTGGCAACGGATCGGACATGGACGATGAATAAAACGAGTAATGTAGATCCGCTTGACATGTTTAGGGCTTCTTTGGAACACATGATTTTCAAAACGTAGGAATAGGAAAAACGCGGAAATGAAATGTCGTGGCTTGTGAAATCCTATAGGAAATGAAAACACAGGAATATGCAAAATCAACTCTTTGGATGCTTCACAGAAATTTTGCAGGAATTTAAAGAGAGAGAAGATTCATGTAAGACACAAAGAAAATTTTTTATGAGGTCTAAGCTCATGTTAGAATTCCTCCAAATTTCCTATAGATTGAGCCATTCCATAGGAATTTCATAGGATTCCTATGACCTCATTCCTACGATCCAAAGAGTCTCTGTAGAAAAAATTCCTATGAATTCAAATCCTACAAAATTTCTTTAAAAATCCTTCAATCCAAAGAGGCCCTTGTATTTTTGAATCTTGTCAGGTAAAACAAATATCGAATCGAATAGTCCAGATAAAAATGTCGGATAAAATGGTAATCAGGATCTGAAATGAGCAGGTGGAACATGTGACTTTTGCTCTTATACATAAGTTTTGGATTTGCGTCAAGATTTGTGTTATGGCGATCTCACCGCTGCTGTGAATTTAGGCCGGGGAACGGCGTGTGGTTGCGTTCTTCTCTAAACAATGATTATTGGTTGCGACAGTACATAAAGAATCATGTATTTTATTTCTTTTCCTGTAAGGAAAAAATCCTATATTTTCAGTGATAAACGTGACCTCTTTAATCTTTCTGCACTAACTTGTTCTACGACATGTAGTTTCTGATCAGCTGATGTATCTTTATCCACGTTTGAGAGGTTCAGATTTGTTCAGATCACACGCTTGCTTTCAATTAACAGTTGATTTGTTCATAACTACAATAATAACTTGTTCTACCACTGAACAGGTGGCTGCTGAATGCAAGGGCCTGGTGCTGTCCCTCGTCACCATCGGACACGCCATGTCAAGCAAGCGTACAGCAGAGGAGTGGGGCAATGCACTCGACCAGCTCAAGAAGTCGCAGCTCTCGAGCACTACGCCCGGTTCAGACAAGATCACGCAAGCTCTATTGAACTTCTGCTACGACAATCTGGAGAGCGACATGGTGAGGGAGTGCTTCCTGACCTGCGCGCTCTGGCCGGAGGATCACAACATCTCCAAGGACGAGCTCGTGCAGTGCTGGATCGGCCTCGGCCTACTCCGCAACCTCGCCGACGTCGACGAGGCGCACCGCTTCGGGCACTCTGTGATCTCCATTCTGGAGGCCGCGCGCCTCCTGGAGCAAGGCGACAACCACCGGTACAACATGTGCCCGTCCGACATGCACGTCAGGCTCCACGACGTGGTCCGTGATGCGGCGCTCCGGTTCGCGCCCAGCAAGTGGCTGGTCCGCGCGGGCGTCGGGCTCAGGGAGGCGCCCCGCGACGAGGCGCTGTGGCGCGACGCACAGCGCGTGTCGCTGATGCACAACAGCATCGAGGACGCCCCGGCGAAGGCAGGCGGCGCCCTCGCGGACGCGCAGCCGGCATCGCTGATGCTCCAGTGCAACCGCGCCCTGCCGCGGAGGATGCTTCAGGCGATCCAGCATTTCACCAAGCTGGCGTACCTGGACCTGGAGGACACCGGCATATTGGACGTGTTCCCGATGGAGATCTGCTGCTTGGTCAACCTGGAGTACCTGAACCTATCCAAGAACAGGATCCTGTCGCTGCCGATGGAGCTGAGCAACCTGAGTCAGCTCAAATACCTCTACCTGCGCGACAACTACTACATCCAGATCACCATACCTCCGGGGCTGATCTCGCGGCTCCGGAAGCTGCTGGTTCTGGAGGTGTTCACCGCGAGCATTGTCTCCGTCGCGGACGATTACATCGCACCGGTCATCGACGACCTCGAGAGCAGCGGCGCGCGCATGGCGTCGCTCGGAATCTGGCTGGACAGCACCCGCGACGTACAGAGGCTCGCCAGTCTGGCGCCGGGCGTGCGCGCCCGCTCGCTCCACCTGCGCAAGCTGGACGGCGCGCGATCCCTGGCGCTGCTGTCCGCGCAGCACGAGGCGGAGCTCGGCTGCGTGCAGGAGAGCCTGAGGGAGCTGGTGGTATACTCGTCAGACATCGAGGAGATCGTCGCCGACGCGCACGCGCCGAGGCTAGAGAGCGTCAAGTTCGGGTTCCTGACGAGGCTCCGCAGCATGGCGTGGTCCCATGGGGCGGCGTCCAACCTCCGGGACGTGGCCCTCGGCGCGTGCCACACCCTGACGCACCTGACCTGGGTGCAGCACCTCCCGTGCCTCGAGTCGCTCAACCTCAGTGGGTGCAACGGGATGACGAGGCTGCTCGGCGGCGTCGCGGACGGGGGCAGCGCGGCCGAGGAGCTGGTGGCGTTCCCGCGGCTGAGGCAGCTGGCGCTGCTGGGGCTGCCGAAGCTGGAGGCCGTACGCGCCGAGGGGGAATGCGCCTTCCCGGAGCTGCGGCGGTTGCAGACGAGGGGTTGCCCGCAGCTGAGGTGCATACCGATGCGGCCGGTGAGCGGGCAGGGCAAGGTGAGGGTGGAGGGCGACAAGCACTGGTGGAACGGGCTGCAGTGGGGGAGCGACGACGTCAAGTCCTGCTTCGTTCCCGTGCTACTCTAAGGTTACTGCTAAGCGCACAGAGTTACAGTTTTGGCGCGTCTTGGTCTGTTTGATGATGATAATAAGTCGCATGGTAGGATGAACCAGAGGGAAGGAGCAAGCGAACAGATCATAAGCGAATTTTTTTGGGGGGTTGGGGGGGGGACGTTATCGTTGAGAATTGAGATGGCAACAAAAAAATTGGTTTTGGGCCTTTTCTTCTTCTTCTTGCGAAGGATTGTCACGCCCCGAATTTCCGGAACCTAAAAATTAGGGTCAATAAAAACGTTTTCGTTAATAATGTCAGCTGAAAATACACTTTATTGAAACTTTAGTCCAAATCATGATAAAGCTAAATACCAAACATGAGAACCCTTGTCTTCATCTCTATCGATCTCCGTTTTGCCAAAACCCTAATTTCTCGAAACTTTGTCCGACAACGCGGACAATTCCGTTCAACACCTGACTCCAGAAGTAGTTACTTACTCTTGCATTCCCGCCACAACTGCACCTCCGGCATCCATTCCCTTCCTCCCTGGTCGGAATAACCTAGACCGCAACTACGGCTAATTACCACACGATACCCCTGCAAAAATTTAAACATATACGTGCCCTAAACTTGCTCCGAACGGCATGACCTTTTGCCACCCACCTCGCCAAGCCATATCGTGAATATACACACATATATACTGCATTTGGATTAAGCACCTAAAACCCTAACTCAAGAATACCCTAACTCAACGCCTCCGCGGTATACGCTGGTATGTCCGCGGCACCTTGCAACCGATTAACCCCGAATCGAGAGGAGGGAAATCTCGAGAATTCCCATAACCCCTTTTCACCTTGCCACACCCGGAAAACCCTAATACCTACCCCGATTAAACCCTAGCGCAAGAACAGCTAACCGCAATACGCTTTTATACCCGCCGACGTGGTTACGGCATCCTGAAACCGAATGCCCCGGAACCAAGACGCTAACATCCTGAAGCATTCCCATGCATTTCCGTCGCCTTGCCGTACCCCGGAACCCTAGCCCCTCGACCCAACCCCTTCCTTGCTATTAAATTCCTAACTCCAACAAAACCCTAATCGCGAGATCTAACCCTCCTCGACTTCTCTAAAAATTACGAATGAATTCCTGGAGCAACCCGACATCATATACAACTCAATTATGCAGTAAAATAGGAATACCCAGTTCAAAGATGTTAAGAAATGGAAATAATTAACACTAGAGCAAAATCACGCATTGAACTGCCCCTATAAATAAGTCTCAGAAATTCCAATAAACTCACACCATGTTCCTCACATCTCCAGGGTCCCGAATATACAAAAACAAAGACATGTTTAGTTCAAAAATTCCAAGAAAACATTAACGAATACCCTAATTAAATTAACAGTTCTACATGAAATCACAGGAAATCCATCCCCCAAAAGGCATCTTATATCACTAACATATCCACTCTTATTAAGACCTTAACTTTTATCCTCATCTGTCTCCTCGAGCATCCAAGCGAATATCTAGACACGCATATGTACAAATCCTCCTAACTCTAGAGTTGACATCTCGTGGCATGCAAGTATAGTGGTCTTGTACACTGCAATTCGGTGCCTAAACTCTACTGTTAAACTGTGCTGCTATAGCACCGCTCAGTACCTGCTCTTCCCCTCCCATTGTCTTATATTTCAGTTCTTCTCTCCTGCCGACAGCCATGCTACTTGCTAGCTCATCAACCTGCTCAAAAATCGATGCCCAATCTCTACTATTTATCTGCAGCACAGGCTAGTCAAATCTTTTCATCAATAATTTCTTCCCTGCTGTTTTGGCTCCGCGCCATTACACGCCACCAGCTTCCTGCCAGGAACCTGGCCTAACTACCCTGTGCTCTACAGCAGGCTCTGCCGACAGCATAGCACCACTCATGTGCTCATCCTCCATGCCTGAGCTTCTTCACCTTTTACATTCCTCGGGTCATTCTTCTTCACTGATTAATGCCACACCCGAGCCAGTCTAAGCTGCTCTTCTTCACCTCCAAACCGAGCCATCTTCTTCCTCCTGCTGACCGTAGCTATCCAAGCAGCCCCAAATCCTTCACCACCTCCGAGCTGAGCTACCCCATTCCATTCCTATGCCCCCACGTTGGCCAACCGCAGCTCCAAAATCAGCATCGTCGATCCCGCTGGTAAGAGCCGCCGCACACGGTTTGGAAATCGGTGAACTTCCCCACCCTCAGCCGAGCTGCTATTCCCTTCTTCCCCCAATCCTCCCCAATTATCTCCTGGAACTCTGCCTGCCCAAGCATCAGCACCAGTCCCTATCTCTTCGCCCTCGCCAATCGCGCCGCCGGGATCGATTTGCCACGGATCCGTGGTGAAGTCGCCGCCCCGGTCTGCTTCCATGGCCGCTCGCCGCGTCGTCACCGCTACTAGGACACCGCCGGCGACCTTCTAGCCCCACATCGTCGTCGTGCTCGCCGAGAGTACCCGAACCGCCTGTCGACGCCGTGGAGCTCGAGCGCGCCGCCGCCACTCGCCTTGGCCCCGGGCGATGCCCCTCCGGCCAGGTCCCGCCGCCAATCCACTCGCCGCCCTTCGCTCGACTCTCCCCGTCTGACTTGGACGCTGCCACCAAAGAGGAATCCCCAAGCTCACCCGAGCGCCGCTAGTGAACCCCAACCGCCGCCGCCTACCTCCAACCTTTCCCCGTCGCGCGCCGCGCCGCCCCTCACCTCCCGGTCCCGAGCCACTGACCTTCTCGCCGGCCCAGCCGCTAGCTCATCGCCAGCCAAATCCGTCGTCCGGTCTCTTTCCCTGGTCAACCCTGCCTCAGCACGCCCGCTCCCCTTCCCATTACCACCGGCAAGCACAGTCGTCGGTGAGCTGCGACCACAACCCCGCCTCCTCTCCTCGGCAGCCCCCTCTGTAAATGCCCTCTGTTGGAGCGGATAACCGAGCTCATTTAATAAGTAAACCCCGGTTTAGGTAGCCCCACCTGCCAACGGATCAATTAAGCGCAGCGCTAACTAGGCAGTTAGTTAGGTAGTTAGTTGTAGAGATTAAAGCTAACGTAGCTTTTAAGCATAGCTGTTTAATTAATTCCTGTTATGCCACTGACTTCACTAGGAATAGATAATCTATTATTTAAGTATAGTAGCTAATTTTCGATCAGTCTTTAACCAGTATGCTAAACACTAGTGCTAGTTCATGCTACATATGTTGTTGATTGATGTGGAGTCGATTGAAACATTTAGATAATATGTAGGGTTATGAGCGGCATTAATTAATTAAAGAATCATGCCTCAGTGCAACTTTAGTGAAAACACTGCTCAATGATCGGCTAACCACTTTGAACTAATTACTGCACGTGGTAGTAACCAACTTTAATGCCCGCTGTTAATTTCTGTCAGGACATACTTTCACAATTGACTCTTGAATCACTGCGGTTAGTTATGTGCTAGACACGGTAGAATCGGAGCTAGGGGAGCCTAATCTAATCTTAACCTAATATGCTCGTGAATATACTGTTCTAATGGCGAAGATACTACTCATTGGGTTAATCAATGCACTAACAACTAGCTAGACGGTACGCTATGCATACACATAAGTCCGATTAATACCACTCGGATCATCTGTTAGCACCGTTGCTACGCTGCCGCTTGGTCCTATTAAATACACGAGTAATACCCAGTGATCACTGTTAGCTTAATCGACCGGTTTCCAAACCCTGCGAAGAATCCTTAGTCCACATGAGGTGAAGTCCTTCCGTCTTCCTAAAAACCCTAACCCTGGACCGACTAACTTTCAGCACCTCCCCATAATAATCACCACTCCTTTGATCATGCATATTCTCTACTTCATTGGAGTGATTTTTGGATTGCTTCTTATTCGCCGAATTCTTTTCGACGTGTAGTTGCAACGTTAGGGCGGAGCGTGTGGGGAACACTGAACGGTTATCGTATCAAGCTCAAGCTCGAGACTCGGCCAATCTGCCAGGCAAGCTCTTCTTCTTTGATCATGTTGAATCCCATGATTGCGAACTATTTATTTTGTTTGCAAAACATGCATGCTATGTGATAGAAAACGATATTTTATGTAGTAATAGTTACATCCGATATGGTAGAAACCCTAGGCCGATCCCGTTGCTTGTCGCCTTAAGGAATACATATGTTCCGAAGAAAATATCGGAAACCTAGGTGTAGTATATGCATATATATTGCTTAGCCCCGCAGTAGAAAATCTAGGTTTTCACAAAAGCAAACGAATCCCGGAAATCTCGTATGAGATAAACTTGGGATGGATCGCTGTGACCGATGGAGGAGAGGTTACGGTATAATCCACGGGTTGGATGTTCGAAGGGTAATTTTTGTAGAGCAAAAACAAAATGGAGATGCTTTCGATCCGGGTTAGAAATGAAGGGCGTGAGCAGGAAGGAATAAAAGCGAGCTAAGACCCAGTGGGGCACTCGCGGTCCGTGCGACGGACGAGGTGTGGAGTCTTTCTCGGATCACTTAAGGACCGAACCTACCGTGCCGCTAAACCAGGTTCACCCCGTACGTCCACATGCCCTATGTGGGTAGGGCTTGACCAGTATTCATGATAGTTCTAGCGTATGAACCCATAGGCGTAGGGTGAGTTATGTGCAGGTGAGGCGCTCCTTTAGGATGAATGCCCGGTGTGTGATCCGGAAGAGTACTCCGCAGAGTTGAATAGGCGCTCACTTGAGAGTCAGCCCAGCGGTGGTTCTAGGGTGTACTCGTCACGAACGGGAATGCGCTGCCAGGCTAAGCGCCGAGGCATCAGTAGGCAAGGTGGAGCGTGGTAACGTTCCCGGGTGGGTTTATTCGCTATACCTGTCTTGAAGAAAGTCTCGTTGTAATAACCCTGTCAGCATACGGTGCACAGTGTGCTCAGGGCGAACTACATCTTGTGGGTAAAGCCGTACAACCTCTGCAGAGTGTTAAAATCTATTCGAATAGCCACGTCCTCGGTCATGGACACAATCTGGTAAGGCCACACAACCGGTTAGACTATATGAGGAAAAGTGGGTCATGGGTTTAAGGACGCATCGCCTGATGGGCATGCAGAGTGAGTTGTGAGCTCCTCGTGTAATGCAATTACACGGGAGGTGTGCTCATGAGTGGGACGCTGTTCTACTGGAGTGTAGGAACAGCTATCTGAGGAGAAATGAGGTATTATCGGACGCTGTTCTATCAGAGTGTAGGAACGGCTATCTGATGAGGAATGTGGTATATTCGGACGTCGTTCTACCTGAGGGTAGGAACGGCTATCTAATGCAGACAAATGGCCGCTCCCGTGGCGGACGGCCGAATTGCAGGCATGTTATTATGACTGATTGATATGACTCGGCAGGGCCGAGGTTGTTTTCGAAAATGAGCTTTCATCATCTACTTAATTATTTCAAGTGAAAACTTATATTTCCGCACAACTATGAAACATAGGTTAGAGCCTCTTTATTGATCTCCCCTGTGCATGCATATATCTGTGATCACCCTGAAGGGGAGCTTACGAGTACATTCAATGTACTCACCTGGCTTGTTGATTTGGCCAGACAAAGAAGACATCAGTTCTGAAGATAAGATTACAGTCGCGAACGCTAGGGCGTAACCCCAGTCAGTTGGATTTTCTGCTGCAAGTTTATAGCCGTTGGGCTACAGGTATCAGAATATCGACCTTAACGGTCTATTTAACGTTTACGCATGTATGACAATGATATACAGGTTAACTCGTGTGTATCGGCCACTGATCCAGGGACCGGTACAGTGATCACGAGGGAGTATCCGGCCTTAAAACCGGGTACGCCACAAGGATGGTTTTGTATTTCTTGTATTTCGTTACCAAAAGAAAAATACTGATGTATAATCCCCATTTCTTAACTTGTATTAATGTGCATCATGTGCAGTTCATGGCATTAAAACATAAACCTAAAGTTGAGTAAGTTTTTGGAAATTTTTTAAATACTCGGTAAACTTCCAAATTCCATGTGAAGATTTAAGATGAATTCCAAACCTTGGTTTAAAAATCTCTTGAACCTCTTACTTTGGACTTAATTCAAGTGATCCTTTTGAATGAATTTGGAAGCAAAGAGGAAATTGAAATCAGAAAAGAGAAAGAAAAAGAAACAAAAATAAAATCTAAACCTAATTCTGACAACCGGACAAGCCTCCATCCCGCCGGCCTGCTTCCCCTCCTTCCCCCCCCCCAATGGGCCGGCAGCCCATTCCCTTGCCCCGGCGGCCCGTTGAAAGAGCATCTAGGCCCCAAGTTGGTTTTGATGGTTAATGGCAACTCAAACTGGAATCTAATGTCTACATGAAGTGTAAGCAGGTTTACAGGTTCCAGAAAGAAGAGTCATCGAGGGAATGATGACCATCAAAAAGGTACAAGGGGTGAGTTCCAGGACTAAGGAATGGCGGTGCTAGGCAGCTGTGCCACAGCTGTGAAGAAGCCGGTGCTGTGCAAGGAGTTGCAAGCAAGATAATGGTGGCTTGATGCGTCAAGGACCGTGACTACAGTTGGTGGGCAGGTAAAGCCTAGATTTGCTAGTTTTTTTGAGTCCATAGGAAAAAACCCGTACTATCAAGAGGGATGCAATCAGTATCAGTTGTCTAAGGTACTTTTGCTCAATGCTCAGAGGGTCAGTGTGTAAGCGGTAGAAAACCCCAGGGGCTAGAGTCACCGGTGTGACACAGTGTGTCACAGGTGGTCTAGTGCTCTAAGACTCAGGTACTTCTCTGGACCATGGGGAGAGCTTGTAAATGCTAAGGTAACTGCACTGCGATAGCTGGTCTGGTGATTCAGAGGGCCGTCGGAGGTTCTCTCCATATAGGTTTCAGAGAGTGTTGTATGCTGAGGGCATGTCATGTGCCAAGACCGGGCTGAGTAGCTAGGCTGCATCAGTTAAGGGTTCACCTGTGTGTGCCGCCGGTGACACAGGTGTCGGTCTGCCCGAGCCGTTATAGTTGGGCGGAGTGGTTGGCTGTGTCACCGGTGGCTAACTAATCCTACGTGGCAACAGTATAACGGTCGGGTGCCTGTGAACCCTATATATAGGGGACCAGGGGAGGACTTCGTCCTCAACCTTGCCAAAACCTGTGAATCACATACGACCGTTGCAAAGCCTCCAACCATCGAACAAAAGCCAAAAGCCTAAGTGATAGTTCGGGTGAGAGTGTGAGCTTTGAGCAAAGAGCAAAGGTTCCTCCAAGAGATTGCTGCTGGTTCATCTGTTACTCTTGGAGTGTCTGCTCCTAGACGGGTGTAGGAGTTGCTGGTACCACCCAAGCTTGTGTGGGCTGGACCAGTAAGTTTGTGAAGGTGATTGGAGTCTACCTGCAGCAAGCAAAAGGACTTCCACAAGCTAAGGAAGAGGCCTGAATGTCAGGTACTCGGAGAACAGGCACGATTTAGTGCTGGCGATCTCTTGGGAGTAGCTCCTCCAACGGAGACGTACCACTCTGTAAAGAGTTTGGAACTTCGGTGAAAAACACCATGTCTCTCTGAGTGCTTACTTACATTGCTTCTGTTTACCTGTTCATTGCTTGCTTGTGTGATCTTAGTCTTCATCTGTTCATCTGTTAAAGATTATCTTTACACCTGTGCTACTCTAGCTGTGTCTCAGTTGCTATATATCTTATCTCTCACCTGAGTCAGTTACCTGTTACACAGGCAGATAGATTGCTACTTATTTGCTAAGTCTTAGACCACCTGTGTTAGGCACCTGTGTGACAGTTGCATGCTATTTAACACCTTATATCATACCTGTGTCACTCACCTGTCACACAGCTAGTTGATCCTAGCTTCTGTCTAAGGCATAACTTAATCAATCAAGTTAAAAGAAGGAATTTTTATTAGCCTCCTATTCACCCCCCTCTAGTCGGCACCTTCGGTCCTTTCACCCGTCCTGCCTCTTCCTTCTCCCCCCTCTCTGCTGGGTGTGGCGCCCCCGGTTTTAAGGCCGGGAAACACTCCTGTGATTACTGTACCGGTCCCTGGATCAGTAGCCGGCACACACAAGAACTTGATAACGTCGTCATACATTACCGAATATTTTACAATACAAGCCATTTAGAGTCTTTAACATAATATGGCCTATTGGCCGAATTCAAAATCTTGCAGCGGAAATACATAAAAGATACGTAGATAGACCCATCAATATGCCAAACCCTCAGGCAACTGACTGGGGAAACGCCCTAGCCCTCAAAGTCGGTATCTTCCTCATCGGAGCAGAATTCTTCTTCTTCTTCTGGCCAAATCAACAAGCCAGGAGAGTACATTGAATGTACTCGCAAACTATCCCCACAGGAAAGAGTATACGGAAATATTGCATACGGGGAATATATCAAAGAATAGCTCTACCCTAAATTGGTAGTTGTGCGGAAAAGTAAGTTCTTAATTTAAATACACGAATAGTAGATTCAAAAGCAATTTAGTAAAATTGTTTAAAGAAAACGAAAAGAATTTATCCTGAGGTAGACCCGGCTACCTCTTTTCTTTCGATCCTTGAGACAGCTCAGACCATACTACCCCGGGCAGTATGTCCAGCTTCTCTACCAAATGCTCAGCTTGCACTACCCTGGGTAGTACAGCGAGTCTCATTTGCGCCCAGCCCGTGTTATCCCGGATAGCACGACTGGCGCCTCTTCCAGCAATCCCTTGCTACCAGCCGTGTAGCATAAATTGCACTCTGTGGGCACATCATGCCCACGTCCTTAAGCCCTTTTCCCAACTTTCGAAATCAAAACTTAGTCTAACCAGTGTGTGGCCTTGCCAGTTCATGTCCATAACCGAGGACGCGGCTATTCGAATAGTTTTAACACTCTGCAGAGGTTGTACGGCTTTACCCACAAGATGTAATTTCACCCTTGATGCCGAGCGCTAACAGATACACTACACAGAGTGTATTGGCAGGGTGGTTACAACGAGACCTTCGCCCGCTTCCATACCAGAGTTGGACCCGCTAGGTGGTTGACTCACTTTTGCGTCCCAGACCAAAAGTGGGACTCCCCACCTTTGTGTCGCATCAACACCCAAACGCCCCGCGTAGGTGGATCTCTAGGACTTTAAACACCTAGCACAAACTCCTACTTCCCACGGGTCCAAACCGTAATACTTGCCGGGGTACTAAGCCAAGTCCTTCCCATAAAGGACATGTGGACGTACGGTAAGGAACCGGTTTAGCGGCACTTAGGCTCGGTCCTTAACTGATTCGAGTAGGACTCCATTTTCCGACCCCATGTCGTCCCGGACGAACATGGCTCCATCCGATGCTCTACATCCCCGAACATCTCTTATTATTCCTACCCGAATCGAAACATCTCCTCTTTTCTTATGGGTTTTGACAATCCTTTCCTTTAAAAGCCACCTCGGATAGCACATTCTACCGAGGGTTTTGTTTCCCATATCCCAACGGGTTTTTATAAAACTTGTTCCAAAACTTGGTTTGTAACTATAGCAGGGCTAAGCGTGGTTAACACCTATAGCCTTAATTATCCGACGGTCGTGAAACGACCGATAAGTATACCTAGGGTTACAATGAGGGATATTCAGACCTAGGTATCGTGCAACTAATGGGTATAGCTATTTCTACATAAAATAACGGTATTACTCACATAACATGCAGTGTTTGTAAACAAAATATTCATAACTTCGCATATATGGGATTTCAACATGATCAAAGTGGGGATGCTTGCCTGGCAGTTCTTGCTCTTGCTCCGAACGCGGGGGTGATGCCGGGTCCTCCTGGCGCACGTACGTCGCTCCGTCAACTACGCGCCGAAAGAGCACCGAATAAGAAGAACTCCAAATAACTCCAATAAAACTAGATGATATGCATGACTGAGAGGAAATAAGGATATTAGGGTTGAGTTAGAGTTTAGGGTTTTGAAAGGTCGATTCCCATTTCATCCAAGTGGTTGATAATTTAAACGGTAGCTCTGTGCGGAAACCGGGAAGAGTGTATATATGGATTTAAGTTAGCGGTAGGGTTTCGATGTTCTAGGGTTTAGGTCTATGGGCATAATAAACATTTCGGGTGGTGGGTATATGCAAGTATAACACATAAAATGACGGTGCGATGGTTAGAGGAACAGGTCTGAGTTTAGAATGCAGCGTCAAATTTATTTACTTCCTGAGCCATCATGCATTAAAAGAATACCTTAGGTATGTTGGCAGGGAGAGGGAGCTTACTTTGGACCTCAAAAATTGGTATAACAGTATATGCATGCAAACCCTAAAGAAAAAAAAATGATAGCTCTATTTTAAATTGTACTGTTTCAATGCTAAGAAGGTTTAAATTTGAAAATGCTTTTGAGCTAAAGGTTTTGGAATAGTTCTAATGCCTTCGGGATTGACTTTGGGTGTTGGAAAACTGGTTGGAACAACCTGAACTGGTTGAATTGGTGGCAGCTCGGTTCTGGAATAAAAGAACCGGCCAAAATCTGCTTTCGGACCGCGTAACTGCGCATTCAACACACGGAAAACGGTTAGGGCTGCCGGGTGTTCCACGGCCCGGACGCGGGAGCTGGGGTTGAGTGAATTAATTACGCTTTGAGTGAGGGGAAATGGCAACTCAGCTGGCGCTGTTTATTCACCTGTTTGGTCGGTCGTTCCCTGGCTGCTTGGGTTAAGACAGGGGGTGGCGGCGGAGCTTCGGACAGGGGAACGGGAGTTGCGGCGGCGGCGGTCTAGGGTTCCAGTGAGCTGCTAGCTGGGAGCTTGGCTCAAGAGGGCGGTCGCATCTGGCTAGGGGATGAAAGGCTAGCTAATGGGTGGAGGGGAATTGGGGCTTGAAACCGGGAGGACGAAGTGGTGCTCGGGAAAGGCTGTAGGGGAGCTCGGCTGAGGTTGGAGAAGGGGAAGTTCGGCGGCAGCTCAAATTGGAAGAAGAGGAAGTGGGTGAGGTCTGGGGTGGAGGGAAAGACGCTCGAGTGATGGTCTGGATGCTGAACGGAGCTCGGGTTGGCCCCTTTTATAGGCTGGCGGCGCAAGAATGGGCAGTGGCCGCTACTCAGCTACCAGGCCGGCGACGGGAATGAGTTGACCAGGCCACTGTGGTCACAGGAAGGTGAGGACAGCCGTGGCGTGCGATGGCGTGGTAAGGACGGTGAGGTGGGCCTGGCCATGGCTGCTGCATGCGTTGACAGGACATGACCGGAGCTGCTCGGGTGGTGCTGGTGAGGCCGCTGTTCGCCGGTGACAGAAAGGCCCCGATGTGATCGACTCGGTGATGTGGCCACAGGGAGGCGAAGGGCTGGCCGACGCACATGTTGGCGTGGAGAAGACGGTGGGTGGCCGGGTTCGGCTGTCGAGCTGGTTTTGGAGTATGTCCAGGGCGCGCACGCAAGCGGCATGAGCATGCCACGGGGAGAAACAACGTGGCCGAGATGTCAATCCTTGCCACTGGTGCTGGTGGAAATGTGTCTAAGGAGATGGGGAAAATTTGGCAACGACAGAATCCGATTCTCTTGCGGGACTTGCATGCCAAAGCTAGAAATGACTAGAGATGAAATTGAGAGAGACAGGATGGGGGCTGCCAGGGAAATTTAAAGGAGTTCGGTAGGTTGGGAGGATGGTAAAAATACTTCACAAGGTTTTTGACCGCGGTCGATTGGGAGTTACTCAAGATTTCATGCGCCGCGGTATTTTTAACAAAGATGTTCGATAATGTTCATTTCGGATTTTTGAACTAGGCATACCCATGTTTTTATATATATGGGCTCTAGGAAGTGTAAGAATCATCGTGGTAATTTATTAGAATTTTTGGAAACTTATTTTAACGGGTTGCAGTTCAATGTTGATTTTAATCTTACGGTTTATTTATTTTGCATGCGAATATCTTTGAACTGGGTATTATCATTTTATGCCATGACAGCGTTAAGTATATTGTTAGGTTGTCCCACGAGTTATTTTAGAATTTTCGGAGGAGTCGAGGAGTGGTAGATTTCCCGATTAGGGTTTCTAAAGAATTTGGGTTAAATGGGACGAAAGGGAAATCGGCCATAGAGTTAGGGATTCGGGGCGTGGCAAGAGGTGGTAGGTATAAGGAGTTCTCGGTAGGTCATCTGTCTCGGCTTAGGGCTAGTTGGTGGCGAGGTACCGCGGGTGCTCCGATGAATACGGTACGTGTGTCATTTTATGGTATTTGCCGTATTAGGGTTTTATCTGACTGGAGTGCGTGTGTGCGGGTTTTCGGTGTATTGAGTCTTTGGTTATCATAAATGCCTTAGCTGCATGCGATGATATGCTCGAAATCAAATTCGGGAAAGTCTGGGCGTGACACTGGGCCTCGGCCCATCCTCCCCCACGCCGGCCTGGCCCGTTTGGCCCGCCCCTTCCCTCTCCCTTATCTCCCTCACCCGCCGCCACCCCCATTCTCATCCGGCTGCTGCCGATGCTAGCAGCAACTTCGGCTGCCCCGCCGCCCCGCCTCCGTGGCAAGCGTCCGGCAGCTCCCTCAGCCACCTCATGCTTGGACACTGCCACCGCCTCCTTCCCCTATAAAACCTCGGCCCCGGCTCTCTCCCTCTCTTTCTTCCCTCCCTCTCCATTTTCTCTCTCTTTCGCCCGAGCTCTACCCCGGCCTCCTTCCGCTCGCCTCGGTTCCCCGCCGCGCAGCCGTCCCGGTCGCCGCCTCCTTCCCTGCCCGAGCACCCCGCCCGAGCCGCTTCGCCATTTCCCCTAGCTTCCTCGGTTGCCGCCCCGGTTCCACCCCTCTCGCCGGAGCTCCCCATCGCCGCCTCCTTCCTCACCTCCGCCCTGCCGTGCCGCTCCCTCGTCGACGCCGAGGCCTCAGCCTCGCCTCCTCCTCCGCCCGGCCGCTCTCCTCACTCCGTCGCCCCGCCGCCTCGGTTCCCCGCCGCTCTGGCCGCCTCCGACCTTGCCGCCTCACCGTGCCGCGTCCCCGGTAATCCCCGCCGCGCCGCCGTTCCATTCCGGCCCACCCCCGCCGTCACCCTCCCTTCCCAGGCCTCGCCGCCGGCCATGCCGCGCCGGGCGAGCCTCGGTTGGGCAAAGCCTCCAGACCGAGCGCCCGACCAATTTAATGAAATCGGTTAGGGCCGTTTAAACGGTCATTAGGGCATATTAATTGCCATAATTAATAACTAACAATTAATGAGGTATATTAAATACTAATAATCACAATTAATGGTTCCGACATGTTTAATGCTTAATCCAACCAGTTAATACCCGCTAAAGATTGATAATTAATGCTTAAATATAATTAATGCGCATGATTACTGTTTAGGCATAATTAAGTACTAATAATTGGTCATTAATGCTAATCTGGCCAATTAATGACCTTAATTACTAACTAACAGTGTAATAATTGAGCTTATTAATTATGTCCGAATGACATGTGGGTCCCACCCGGCAGGATTTAATAAAGATAACTAAAAGAAAATGGAAATTATGACAAGTGGGCCCCACATGTCATTGACTCAGTCAACCTCGGTCAAACTTTGACCATGGGGCCCACCTGTCAGCCTCTGAGGTTAAAAATGAATTAAGTAATAAAAATAATTATTATTTAATATTTATTTTTATTTACTGAGAAAAATATAAAAAGGATTTTAAAATAGATTAAATCTTAGAAAATTTATAGGAAATTTATTTTTAATCAGAAAAATACAAATAATATATCAAAATGTTCAGAAAAATGAGAGCTACTCAAATATGTCATTTTCATATATTTTTGCATGCTAGGAAAAACAAAAATGGCTAAAAACTCAAATTAGGGTTCCCGATTAGCCGGAGAATTTCGGATCGCGATATTTCGAGCGTCCAGACTCCGATTAAATTGATTCCATTTGCATTAGTCTTTATTTTACATTCTCTATGCCATGGCATGCATTTCATCTCATGTCGATGTTCAATATTTTGATATTTACGATTATGCCATTTTTCCGGTGTTTTCGTTCTTCTCCGTTAGAGCCGGAAGGTCCCGAAGAGGACAACCTCGATCACGAGCAGAGTATAGTTGCAGAGCAACAAGGCAAACAGCCCCTTTGAACATATTGCAAATGCCTATTATTTGCAAAGTATTAATTATTTTCAAATTCAATATCGCATGCGTTCAAATTCTACTTTTCGCTAAGTATTACCTCTATTCCTTGCATGAACTTACTTTGTCGCTCAATCAACACCACCACCCTCCCAACCTATTTAGAGTAGTTTAGTTGTTGTTTCTAAGTTACTTATATAACTATTGATGCTTAGACATGTAAAAGTCATAATTCTTTAGATGGCAGACATAACACAATACTTTGGATGGGCTAGGTGGTAGGTGGGTATTCACCGGGAACTGTCTAATGAACTTGACTAATAATTATCGGGTTAAACGAGAGGCCATGGCTGGGAGCATGGTGGGTTGTCTCGTTTTCCCACAAGCACCGGTTCCCGATATATATTGACCCAAGAATTGCGTACTGGTGTGGTATCTCAATATAAGGGTGGGGTGGACACACGGTCTGGGAGACCGGGGATGTACCTCGATTCAAAACTTATGGGACTGTGTCGCAGTTGCAGCCGGATTGATGTACATGGACTGGCCCGTAAGGGTGGCTCATACCTAGGTCGAAAGCATGGTAACAGTCGTGTTCGATCACCCTCTGCTAGCACACCTCATGAAAGTGTGTCCTTGGTCTAGCGCTAAGAGACGATCGATACGTGTAGGTAAAGATGTACACCCCTGTAGGGTTTGAACTATTCGAATAGCCGTGTCCGCGGTTATGGACAACTTGGTGATTACCTGCATCGAATTAGACAATTACAACGATAAATCTAAAACTTGCCAACTCTAGGGTTGAGGTGTAGCGATTGCTTCCTCCCAGGGTGGTTGAGGAAGAATCGAGGGTTTATGTGTTCGGTGGTCTACAATAGAATTGATCGTGAAGTGTTCGACTCACCCCCTTTTAAAAAGTATTTCAGTAGTCGATTTCTCATTTACTTATGAAGTATTAGCAAAAGAAAATCGGCTTTCAGCAAAAGAGTCCACAACTACCCTTTTATTGATACCTATTGCATCTATTACTAATTTCCCCTTGTAAGTCTTGCTGAGTACAATTTTGTACTCACACTGAAATCGTTGATATTTTTCTTGCAGAGGAAACCATCCCCTCCAAGGGTGGTTTCTACCTAGTGATCGACGCCAACGACGACTAGTCGCTGGAGATCCCAGGCAGTGGTCCTGCCCCGGGGTTTGGCAGCTCGTTTTGTTCTGCTGCCACTTTTGGCCCGACCTTTTGGCTTAGTAGCCTTAATTACTCTTCCGCTGTGTAGTTGGATTTATATCTTCGGATCCTATGTGTGAATATGTTGTTAAGTTTCAAGAACTTATAATATTGTAGTTTCTGTCGTAGAGATACTGCTGTGGTCTCTGGTTGTTTTCACCTGCCTCATGTGCCTTGCGTGTATGCTATTGAAGCACATGATGTGGGTAGGATTTCAGAGTCTATATCATAGAGTTGTTAGGTTAAATCACCCCTGTGAAGTGACTCTTCCACTGAGAGATTGGGAACTATATCATCCTACTCCAGCCGAGCATTAATTTACCGGGACGAGTTTGAGATTGACGTTCCGGCTCAGTAGAAAAGGAGTGAGGAGACCATATCACCCTACTCAATCCTTGCCCTTGGATGCCGGAGCGAGTTCGGGGTTGATGTCTCGGGCTATTCGAAGCTATATCACTCCACTCCTTTTGGAATTGATACCCAAGGGTTGAGGTCGGGATTGACGTTTCGACTTAGCGGGTGGTTCCACCTAAAGCTCTCTGTTATGGATTTGGGTCCCGACAACTGAATGTTGGCAGTAGGTTGGGCATTCGTTTAAACCGAAAATTCGGTTTCACTTTTGGTTTTCTTTTCATAGTTTGGTTTTTTAAAATACCCAGTGAATTTGTTTCCACCATTCGGTAAACTGAAAATTCGGTTAACTGGAAATTCAGTTTGGTTTCTGTTTTTACTGAAATTTACGAAGTACATAACAATAACAATTTAACAGGAATTTCAGCAACAATTTAACATAAATTTCATGCAAAAGTTGACCACATGCACGTGATGATTAACAGAGAAAATTGTATACAATTAACGCATTTACTTGGAACTTGGAAGAGATTGGATTGTAGAACTTGGAAATAACTTGGAGTGTTGGAGTTGGGCCACACATATAATAGCTCGATTTAATCATTTAATTCGGTTAACTGAAACCTAGAAACCGATTTCACCGAAATAAATTATGTTTATCATAAACGGTAACCAAAAAAATTTCGGTTCATCGGGTTAAGTGGTTCATCGATTTCTGTTACGGTTCCAATTTCGCTTACTTTGTTTATATGCCTTTTGGTTCACCGGATTAAGGGTTATTTTGGTTTGTTCCAATTTCGCTTACTTTGTTTATATGCCTTTTGGTTCACCGGATTAAGGGTTATTTTGGTTTATTCGATTTCTATTTCGATTCCAATTTCTGTTACTCTAGTTATATGTCCACCTTGAGTTAGCAGTAGGCTCATGCTTGTTGTGTAGATCAACAGCTGTATATTGTATGTTTTCTCAAAGTCGTTTTGCACACTGCAATTTTGTGTGGACGGAAACTAATGTGCACTAAGGCTGAATATTGGGGCTTCTATCCAGATAGTGCACAATTTTGTGTGGACAGAAACTAATGTGCACTAAGGCTAAATATTGGGGCTTCTATCCGTGAGTTTGCAAGAGCGTTCGTGAGTTTTTGGAATTTAGAAAGAGAAGGACCTCGAGTTGGAGAATGCACGAAGGCCCCAAGTGGCCCTCCCACCTCCATCCTCCTATCTATCATGAAAATTGTCTCAAAATTTGAAAATTTCAAGTAACATAGTACATAACTGCCAAATGTGGGAAGTTGTGTTAAGACATAACTACAAATTTTGAAAATATGATCTTCCATTTAAGCACACAGCAGAACTAAAATCGCTGAAGCTTTAAAAATTGGACAACTTTCAATCGGAACTACAAAAATATATTCAAAAGTTAGTATTTTGGATAGAATAACCCCACCATGGTCCTCATTGTGGCAACACCTTGTCTGAGTGATAGTGCTGGCGACATGGTCAATGACGTGCAGGCATGTCTGTGTATGGTGAGGGGTAGAGGTAAAAAAGAGAAACGTGACGGCATGTAAAAGATAGACGATGAGGTGTGCACAAGAAGAGAATCAAAGGAGGAGCAAGACGAATAAGAGATAAGATAAAGCAAAGAGGCTCTAGCTAAGCTAGACTTAACTCTCTCACCTTGTCGTCTGTGATGGCGGATGCTCGCAAGTTAGAGTTTCGCATGAAAAAGTTAGTCTCACAGTGTTCTCTGTATTGATCAAATCTAGTGTCTCAATTGCTTGTGAAAAAATTTTACTAGTTAGTAACTAGTAAAGTTGCACATCTAAAGAGCCCTCAAGTTCCCTTACGCGGTTACGCCCTCATCTCCGTCCTATACGCGAGTAACGGCCTAGATTCAAAGAAAATCGTCTTTCTCAATGCATGTCACCCGTAACCGGTGGAGGTACGAAGGCAGCATTCGCAAACCCGTCTTGGCCTCCTGGACGGGCCTTCACCCTCCGCCCTCCCATGCCGTAGGATCCGTTGGATGGAACCGCTCCAAAATAAAGACACCCGACCGCACCCAGAACCGTCCTCTTTTTTTCCTCTCCCCTCCTCCTCCTCCCCCTTTCCCTCCGCAAGTAAACAAGACACACAAATGGCCTCCCGGATCACGAGGCTGCTCCACCACCAGCACCGCCGCCTCCTCGCCACCGTAGCGGAGGCCTCCGCTCGTCACCCATCGCGCGCTCCCCTTGGCGGCGCCATCTACAAGGTAACCCAATCATGGGATAAGGCAGCCCTGCACCCCCCTTAAACCCTATACCCCCTCAAGGTGTTCGACGGAATGCCGGCGACGGTCTCGACGCCATTGTCGTTGCTTGCTTGGTTTCTTTCGTTTTAAATGTGCAATCTGCTATAGGGTGATGTCTGCTTAGGTCTCCTGAGCTGACCTGATGGATGTCCCGTGCCAGATTTTACGAAGTAGCAATTGTTCCTTAGTGTCGTGCTCATTATGATGTATTGAGCCGTAGTGTGTATTGCCAATCTAGTATGCTATTACTGTTCCCGCTGTCCACTTAGAGCCTTCAGCAATGCGTGTGCTGGTACTTTATCTAAAAACTTGAAAAAATCGTGTCATTGTTTTTGCAACCGCCAGCACCTTTCTCGTCATTCCAGTTATCAAGTTTCTGATCTGTGAGTGCATAGATTCTTTAGGAGGTTATAGCATTTGTTAATTCTGTGGTAATTGTTCATGAGATATGGTTTCTGTTTTCTGCTCTCGCAAGGTATACCTTGAAGTCTGATTTTGTTTTTACCCTTTTCTCCATGTTTTAGCAGGATGTTGCAAAGGCTGAAGGTCAAAACTCATCTCTGATCTTGAAGCTCGCTATATGAAGTCGAATTATGAAAACGTCAATTTTCTAATGTGTTTCCATGTTTCTTTTGACCTTCTGGCTATTATTGCATCTGTGGAAAAACTTCTGTTCCTGGTGCTGAGTGACACCACATCTCCTACATTTAGAAATTAGGACGCTTAGTTTGCTCAGCTAAAATGCAAACAAGGTTTAGCAATAAGTTGATAAGGCAAATCAAAATAAAGTTTCTATAGGAATCACTCTCACGGTATTGCAAAAGAATCATCCAGTTGTCTTGTCCGTTGTATGAATTCAATGTGTCCAATGAGGTTTTGTAAACTGAGATTGGATAGAACAAGAGAAAAACATCAGGAAAAGTTACATATCCTAGCAGCATACCCCATAAGATCATAATTTATCTTGTTTCTCTCAACATTACCTAGTATTGGTTTTAGCTGCAGAACTGTTGTTACAGAGTATCAGAGTATCAGAACTGATCAGCAAAAGTCATATCTGTACGTGTTCTATACATACTATCAGAGTTTCAGTTGAGCGATAGCTTGGCATGGTTACTACCCTACTTGATAGCGCATATCAATTAAACCCCATAGGTAATACAATTAATGATGTAACAAAGCATAGCTGTTCAGGAGCTTCCTTGTTGGGCGATGGTTCTACTTAACATATTATTGGACTTGAAGCACCTGCCCATGCACCTGAATGCTCTAAATTCACTATACGGTGGCTAATCTAGTAGCCACCCACAAATATCATCTGCTACTCAGGATTTGTTTATTTTCTGTTAACATCTTTTATCTTTAAGGGATAATCCAAACAGAATTGTGTGTTGTCCTATTGTATATCTGCTTCTTTCCATAATTTATGTCTTAAGTTCATGCAATACTTTTCAATTCTACCGTAAGAACTATCCTGCATATATAATCTTCTATTCAGGATTTTGTTGTTTTTTGTTAACATCTTTTAGCCATTTAGGTACAGTCAAGGATATAATTGCATATTCTGTTATGATTTATACTGTATGCCATATTTTCAATTTTACCAGAAGAATTATTGAAAATTACTCTCTTATACTTCTTTAGTGAACCTTTCCTTGGAAATATGCTACTGTTGCAATACTACAAGTCTACAAGTATGAGATACTCTGCCGTACATCAAACCTGCTATTGAAATGGTTAAAATTTGAAAAATCACAATTCCCTATTTCTCAAAAGTCAAAACTCTAAAGGCATTCATAAAACTTATTCTGTTGGCTTTCTCCAATGAACTAATGATATGCTGGATACCGCATACATATGATTGTTGTGCTTGTACAGTCCTTTAGTTTAGTTCGATCAGTCCATGCAAATTGCTGTCTGTTTTATTGATCAAATTTATCCTATGGCCAATACTCAAAAGGTATTAAGTAACTATTTGATTTTCGTGTGCTTTGTTGTTGAATTCTTTTGCAGTATTGTGCCCACTTTTGCTATGGACTATATGTAATGCTGATGGGATTTTTTTTTGGTAAATCTTCCAGCATCATCTTTAAAAAATTCAAGGTGGTACATGATCAAGTCAAACCATTCAAGTCCTCTGACAATGCAAGAGTGCCGCAAAGTATTTCCTTCTTTACTAAGGCCATCTGCATCTTACTCCACACAAGCTTCAGACCAAAACCCAAAAGAGGTAGATGCTAGCTAGTTCTGTTTGCTGCTTTGAGTTATTCAATGTTGTGTTCTTGTATGTTTTCCTGCTTGTATTGATTCGGTATAGTTTTGAGCAGTGTTGTTCATTTTTTGGACATACCACTATGAATTGTTTAAGTGCAATATAGAAATTATTAATCATGTCACCTTTGTGACCATCTGCAGTAGCGACTATGAGCACTTTGCATACATGCATGAGCTTTAGTAGGTTTCTTTTCATTTTCAAAAGATCAAATTATGTTGGGATCAGTGCATCAGGAAATTGCTGCACTGCTTTTGATGAATGTATATGCATTAGCCCCTATAAAATGTGGTTTTGAACAATATTTTTCTTTAAATAGATTATTAGGATTACTCAAATGGTATCAGAATGGGACGATGTTGCACATACTGAAAAGGTTCTGCTTCATTGGTCATATCAGTATAGGTACATTGCTAGGTGCTCTAGTTGTCTTTTGGTTTCATAATCTCGATGGTCTTGTATGAGATAGCCCAATTATGCTCTTCACTTTACCTTAACCAGATTCCTTGACAATGCATGAATTATTGATCTAATAGGGCAAACTAATTTTATTGCTTACAGTTTATTGAAATCGTTCAGTCTTGCCTGTTCTCTTCTTGTTATCCATTGACAGCATATTGCTGGATAAGAGTTGAGTCATGTGTACTTAGTCCCCCCTCAACAATACTAATCACCTAACACTTGTTTTTTCAGTTTTTGAGGTCCCCTCTTCATGTATATCTTGACCCAAACTGTAAATTATTAGCAAACTATTTTTATATAGTTTTATCAGTTGTTTTCTGTTTCCTATTTCATGAATATTTTTTCTTACGGTGCTAGCCAATGCTGGATCGTGTTTCATTGTTATTTTTATCGCTTATAGAAGACTGTCCTCTTTATCCTCAGGGGAGAAAAGACTTGTCAACTATTGAAGATCCCTTTGATGCCCCTACCTATAACATACCTGAGAAGCCAGTGACATTTGCTGAGGGTGCTTCTTACAGTCTTGTAATACTTGCGGGGCTTGGAGTTGCAGCGTTGGCTGGATATGCTGTTTTCAAAGAGCTTATATTTGAACCAAAGGAGTAAGTCTTTTGTATTCTTTTGATTGAACTTAAGGACATTAAATAACACAGTTCCGTACATGATTGTATTTTCAGCTTGGGAAACTTGGTAATACATAGTAACTAGCTATGATATTTTGAGAAGTCTTACAAGTGACCTTCTAAGGACATCTACAATCAGGGAATCTGTACAAGCACTAAGAAATGCCGCAACAGGCATGTGCTAAGTTTGCTCTTCCTCTCCAGCATTTAGCACCCCATCCCCTCTCCAAGGTGGGACCCACAACTAAATAAAATATCATCTCTTTTTCTCTCACCCCACTGTTATGTGGGGAATTCCTTATCAAAGGAGGGTACGGACATCTGGACTTGTAGCTGATCCGGATTCATCCAATGAGTTCATGTCTTAGTAGGTTTCAACTTGTAGCAGTTTAGTTGTTTTCAGCCAAGCAGTCCGTGTCTTAATATGGTATGTGATTCTGCTGTTCCTGAGTTTTGACTCGGCTGGAACAGAGCATTAATAGGGAAGTTAAATAGAAGAGTTAAGAGTCTGTTTGTAAGTCAGAGTCCGTGTCTCAGTTGGGTTTATTTGAGGCGATGCATATATAAGCATAACCATGGTACCATGTGAATCAAGCAATCAATAAACTCTAGTTCCCTAATATCAATTCTCTCTATCCCTTACCCCTGCTACCCTCTGCCTGCCCATGCTATGCAACGGCGCCCCCAGCTGGCTGGCGCCCACCTGTTGGCCCGCAAGCACCACCAGGACACGGCTACACACCAAGCACCACTCTCTCCCTTCCCTATTTCACTTACAAGTGGGTCCATGATTTTTTTTCTTGGCCTGGTACGGAGCAAGTTCTGGCACTGGTACCTCCTTTTTTTTTCTGGCTCGGTTCCCCTACCTTCCAATGCGATGTGCCGGTATCACTAGACCACCTCATCCTTAGTACCGGCTTGAAAGGCACATTGCACATAGCCTTACTAGCACATAGCCTTACTAGTAACAAGAATACTTACTCTTTTTACCGAATTATGTAGTAGTCTTATATTAAAATACTTACACCATCTCTCTCTGAATTTACAGATTTCCTTGGTTAATATTTTGTGTAACAGAAAGAAAATTTTCTGCTAATTTAAATTCATATTTTGTTAATCTGGAGGCCTCATGGTCTATTTATTACCCACATGTGTATGCTAGTTGTTCCTTTGGTTGTGTGCCACTCACCATAACTTGGTCGATGTTTTAGATGCTCCAAATTTGTAGAAAATCATGCTCTCTTCCATCAGTAAGCTAATTTTTTTCCTATTACGCTGTAGTACAGCTTCATAAGTCATAACCAGCTTGGTGGTTTGCATCTCTTGGCATACTTACTAACCTAGTTTTCTCCTATGCATGACGCTTAGGTTCTCCCTGAAGCTGACCAAGCAATAGAATTCATGCACATTATAACTTATTTTTAGCATGTTTTTAGACAAAGGAGGCGGTTCCCTTGGGCTCTGCATCGATCGATGTACATAGCCACAATTTTATTTAAAAAAGTGTTTACAGATCGTTACCCCAAACAGAGAGAAAGCAATACATCTCAGTAGTTAAGCATCACAAACCCCATTGCTAGTTTGCCACCCAAATCGGATAAACAAGGCCTGTGCTACCGTCTCCAAGTGGTTGCACCTAGTAGCCAACGTATCCCGCATGTTCACATGCTACAGTATGAACCACGTACGGAGTAAGTTGGTAGCCATGTCGATAATCTGCAAAACATTGGAAACTTTCTTTTTGTCAAAAACTATAACATTACGAGAAAGCCAAATGGACCAACACAAGACGCTCACTTCCACTAGAGTTTGTGCCCTTAGATACCCAAACCCGATAACCAATTCCCAGACATATTAGAAACGCTACGGGGTGGAGGAAGGTTGCAAACTGACAGTCAAAGAAGAGATGCTGAATCGTCTCCTCATGGCTACAAAAGCAACATTGCTTACTACCTTGTCAATTTCGTTTGGCAGGATTATCCTTTGTTAAGATGACCCCACGACCGACTGAGGTAGCAAAGAAATCTTTTGATCTTGAGGAGGATCTTGAGTTTCCATATGCCTCTATGCTGGAACACACAATTGGTATTACTCAGCAGCATAGATACTGTACTGAGAATAGTCCTGAAGAATGAAGCCTCTAGGTAAAGACATCACTTTCTTGGTTCAGGTGTACGCCGGATAGCCATGCAAGCAGCTCAATCCAAGCCTGCCATTGGGTCCGATGAGAGTACAACTGATGTTTATTGGGCTGGTGCTCATCACCTCTGATAATGTAGCATGTTTTTTAGGGGCAATATGGTATAGGCCTGGGTATTGATCCTGTAGAGGGCTGGCACCAAACCAGGTATCCTCCCAGAAACGACTTTGATAGCCATTGTTGGCAATGAAAGAGCCACATTGGAAGAACTGATGCTTGACTTTCATCAACTCTTTCCAAAAGTGTGAATCCCCAGGTTTACTCTCTACTTGAGACAAGGTTTTGACTAGAGGTATTTGTTCCGTAGCAACTCTTGCCACATCCATCCTCATTAAGCAATTTAAACAGCCATTTACTGAGCAAGCAAATATTCTTTAACTCAAGATCCTGGATACCAAGGCCACCTTACTCCATTTGGTTCAAGATCCTGGATACCCTACCTGATTTACTGAATTTCTTTTGTGATCAAATGAGATGCTTGTCTGTTTGAACACCTCAATCTCTTTTTGACATCATACGGTTGTTCGTGTTGCTTTTTGGCTAAATATCCATCTGTGGTCTATCGCATTCTTTTTTCTGGAAAATGCCTGTGCATTCCCGTGCAATCTGTAACTGAGATTGCCTAACGTTGCGTTATTGTTACCATGCTACAGGTACAAGATTTTTGGGAAAGCTCTAGCAAGAGTTCAAAATGATAGTCAGGTTTGTGGGTGTTACCGTTATTTCTATTTCTTTTCCTGACACTGTTGTAGTTGTCCTCTCTTAGCATACTTCGTACTTCACATGTTTTGTCAGATTACAGCAAGAATTGGGCACCCTATTACTGGTTATGGTACTGAAACCAGAAACCGTGCAGCTCGGCAGCGCTTTCAGAACAAGGTCTGGACAGATGAGGATGGTGTTGAAAGGGTGGAGGTAGCATATATTCCTGTCTCTGCTGCTGTGCCTTCTTTAATTATGCTGTTTTACTTGCACATCAAGATTATTGTAGCAAAGTCAATAAATACGGACAAGTTTACTGTAGGGGACTGCTACAATTAGTAAGGATCTTGCGCTCTGACAGTTTAGAATATGGCAATGAGCCAATGACTTCGCTTAACGAGGATCAACCTTGCCAATGATAACATAGGGAGAGGAACTAAGATGAGAGCAAACAGACTTCTTACGAAAAGAAATCTTTAGTCATTGCCAAACAGTGATGCTGACAAGTATAGAGAACATCATCAATTCATCATATGATGGCCCTTACGAGTTTATATGCTTTCAGATGATGCTTTGCTATCGGGAAAGGGGGCACTAGGATGACATTTGATATAAATTCATATAGTTTGCATAGTTGTATTGTAGGCTGGACTTGGTTGTTGATCACTTGAAATCCACATGCACCATTTCAGGTCAAACTTTTATATCCGAGGGCCGCATGGAGCTGGAAAGGTGTTTTCACAGATGTTCAAAGATAACTCTGACAGGACATGGAAGTTCACATACCTTCTTGTTGAGATTACGTCACCACATCATGCACAAGTAATGTTAGAATCTTACATACCAGCGTAAGGATGCAAGAGACATAAGCAGCTAGCAGTGACACAATTGATATAAGGTTCATGCTACACCTTTTTATGTCCCATCTCCTATGTGTACATCCCTCATATTTAATACCCATCCTTTGATTGCAAAAGTTTTGAATTTTGATCTTCTTCGAAAGCATAAGTAGGAGGAAGATGAACTATAGAGCTGCTGATCATCTCTATTATCTTAAATATGGTGTATCATGAAAGGACCTTAATGTTACTTCGTTTAGCTGAAGGCCATACACATGTGCATACAGCACATTTTTCGTAGTGTTTCTTAAACATGGCAGAAAGGAGCGCAAGTTCTCCTTCACCTGTCAAGAGTTTCAGTCCCATTTCCTTTAGGTCAGATGTTTTACCGTTTTCTATGGATATTTATACAAACCCCCGACTGTATCCTAATAATAATAATATGTATCATGTTACCTTTGAAAATCCTTTTGATTTCTTTCAAGCATGAGGTTTCGACACGAAGTGATCTCATATCCAAGAAAACTTCTGGTTGACTCTTTAGTTGATCATGTCATCGAACGAATGATTCATTTTTTTGTAGCATTGCTTAGATACATTCATTCAATTAACTGTCAGTCCTTACTGGAAGTTTGATCTCAAACCAGCTTAGGATTTGGCGAAATTGGGGAAATTTGTACAAGTTTTCTCAACCTGCAGGTATCAAACCTCTATTGTGAAATAATGACCTTGTTCTTGCATCAGTAGAAGGCAAAGTGGTTTTGGAAAGATGATATCTAGGGATGTTCCTATGCTTTCAAGCGTTTTCCCTGACCAAAGAACTGGCGAAAGTTATGCATGCCTGGATGTACTTGTGGATATTTTCCCTTCTCCATATGTTCATTGGACAACATTTTATATCGTCTAGACATGGTACACGCCACGTGGTATCTTTGTAAAATTATACCACATGATGTAATACTCTTACTATGATTGGAGTAGTTGCAGAACTGAATTATTTTAGAAAAAAAATTCAAGGCATGGTCCTAGTTGTATGGATAGATTCTTCATTGACTATTTTAGAACATGTCACTTCGTGGAGAATTTTTTCTTTCGGGATACAACTATTTTTAGTTCTAAATAAGTTTGTTTGCCACTGGAATTTTTTTCATCGCAAAAAGAACATTTAGTTATAATAAATGTTGAGTAAATTGCATTGTGGGTAACTAAACTTGTTTGGTTGAATTAATTAGGTAATTGTCCTCTCCATTTATGGTTTCACATGAATAATCTTGTTTAAGCGATTCACGCTGGCACACTCCCTTGCCACGTGGTTATTTTGGATGACTTTCGGTGATGTGTCGCTGATGACATGGCCGAGTCGAAACAAGTGAACCGGCTTAGTTATTGTCTGAAGTAATAGGGGAAATGATTATGTAAAATTGGGGAGAGCTGGCATATTGTTGACCTAGAGCAGCATAAAATTGAGGACATGTAATCGATCGCCAAGGTAATATGGCTACTTGTGTTTCCAAAAATAACATAATACTTTGTAAAGACCTTACAGGCAAGTGTCAACCTTCGCATGATCATGTCTCTTGCTCTGCCCCGATGATCAGGCCACTTCTGGATCTTGATATGAGGCACGTCCCATTTCTTATATGTCATCAGTCATCTACAATGTAACAATGAGATCACAGAACCAAGTGCAGATTCGCCCTTTAGGACTTTTGGTGCAAAGCTGTGCGGGCTTTAGAGGTTCAGTCACCTCATGATTCCATCATGCATGGACCAGAACTATTATCAAATTCTACACACCATACAAGCTGGAGACATGAGCCGCGCGAAGCATCCTTCCTTGCTTTGCCCTCTTGTCTCCATCTGCTAGACCCTAAGTGTAACATGGCTCCTAATAATCAATTCTCTCACGTCAGTTCTCTACTTGCTTCTAGCCTTTGCTGATGTTGCTTTCATCTGTTAGATCAGCGTCCCTGATTGGGGCGAAGCTGTACGTACAGGGTAGGCCTTTCAGATTCACCTGCCCCCAATAACGCATTGAAGTGGATGTATCTTTCAGGGCTCAAATCTTGCCTGCGGATGCATCGTGTTGTCAATTCCTGTCGCTAAAAAATAAATATCATCACCAGTTGAAAAATATATCATCATGATACAACTTGCAGACCCGAAAAAGGCATGCACTTGCATGGACAAAAATGAGCCTCGGCCCATCGACAGGGGAGCCAATTTTGCCATCATCCTTTAAGCCCAACGAGTGAATTTTTATTGTAGGAATTTTGTAGCAAAGAAAACATTCATTTTTACTGACTATTGAGATTTCCTGGGAGTTCTCTGTGATAATACTGTGTTTCGAAAAGAGCCTTGATATATTAAGATGGCGACATCGTGCGGTTGTTGACGATGCAGACATTGCAGGCTGTTGGTACTCTACACGACCATAAGGTCGTGATTTCGGACGGGTTAATATTTCGGGATTGAAGATATGTCTCGTAGCAGATATTGACTTGTTAAGGTTGACGTGTGCATATAGCTCGGAATAATTGCCTGCCACTGCAGCATGATGCAGGCAGACCTGGGCTGTTAATGATAAACTAGAAGCAGCTAAATCTTGGATGTGCTAGCCGACGCTTCTGATGTTGAAATATTCTCGTTTTCGCGGCCCTTACAAGCAACATGCTTCACAAATCACAATACATATGCAGTCATTTTCAGAGAAAGGGTCCCATGTTTTTGGCTTGCCACAGGCAAGTTTCAGATCACTGTTCCTTCCGTGTAAGTTCAGTTCCTTGGAGCTTGCATGAACAAATCATGGGTAGGCTGAGAAGCACCTGACAGCACTGGCAGGATTTTTTTTTCCTGTTTCCTGCTAGAATGGAACTGTTTCTTGTGAAATTCCTACGAATTAAATAGGCCTGGAATGAATCGGCTGCTTATTTCCTTTGCAAAATGCCATGCTAAAGCTTGCCCCATATCTTGAGCAGCTGACATGCCATTTCCAACCCATCTTTATCCATTTCCTCGTGCATCCGCACATGTTTGGCAAGAAGATAAGCAGAGAACAACAAAGCTTAGGAGGATATTAAATAAGTAATGGCACTCTCCCACATGATGCATGCCCATACCCAGTCCGCATGACAATATCCAGTTCAGCAGTTGGTCATCTATGCAGATATATATGAAAGTAGCTCGAGCACTCCCTAAGAACATCCAAAGTTGCTCGATTGTTAAAAAAATATACTAGGCATCGTTGTGCTACCAGCAACAGTCATTCACAGAGACATGCACAGCACAAACATTAGACTGGGATACCACAACTCTCCTTCCTCTAGGAACGGGAATCACTACTGCAGATTGACTCTCTGCTGAACCACCTCCACTGACAGACACACAACGGACCGTCGTTAGAGGGGATTCCGCTGACGGACTCCTATTCGCTCGTCAGCGGAGAAGACAGCCAGGCTGGACGTGAGGACCAGCACTGACGGGCAACAAAACAGCCCGTCAGTGAAGATGCACCCAGGGTGCCAAAGATGACGCGTCCTTTTCACTGACGGGCGGTAGTTAAGCGCCCGTCAGCGGAGAGGACGTCTCCACTGACGGTCAGCTAAGCCGCCCATCAGTGGAGATGGACAAAGAGTTCCACAGATGACGTGTCTTTTCACTGACGGGCTGTAGGTAAGCGCCCGTCAGCAGAGATGTAGCCTTCACTGACGGGCACCGTGCGCGTCCGTCAGCGACCATAGCATCAGGGCTGACTACAGAATCACTGACGGTCCCGTCTTATGTGTCCGTCAGTGGTGATGTCGCTGTATAAAACAGAGGCGACACTCGCTGCTGGCCAGTGCTCGCGCGAGCACTGGCCAGCAGCGAGCGCCGCCGCGGCCCCATATGCCGCCGCCGCCGCCGCCGCACCCCCCCACCCACAAAGACTCCTTCCCTCTCCCCAACCCTCCTCCTATCCCTCCTTTCTTCCTCCCCAAGCTCAAGATCTCTCTAGATCTAGATCTAGATCTTCTCTTTTTCTTCCCAAACCTTCCCATTTCTTCTTCACCCATTTCTAGCTCTCTCTCTCTCTCTCTCTCTCTCTCTCTCTCTCCAACCCAACAAGATCTCTCATCTGTCCCTCCTCCTCTCACTCTCTCCATAGATCTCTCTTTCCTCGCCGAAAAGATCGCTAGCGCTCGGTAATAATGCTCGCTAGTGTTCTTTTCATTTGTATATGTATTTGATGTGATTTCCGGTCATCGAGCCGAGACCTAGTGTTTTGTTCTTTTTCGTCGAACTGATCAGTTTCTTGTCGTAGGGATCGATCGATGGATCGCAGTTGGATGTACGACAACCGAGCGACAGAGAGTTGGGCTATGGCTTTGAATGAGTTTCTTGATATCGCCGAGCGAGATATGAGGAGAAAAGGTGGCACGAAGATTGTTGTCCGTGTTGCAATTGTAAAAATTTGGTAATGTTCGATACGAGAGGGAGGGTGATGGTACACCTGGCGCTAAGGGTTTCATGTCAGGTATACACGTTGGATATATCACGATGAGGAGTAGGAAGATCAAGTGTTACAGCAAGATGCCGAAACACGGAGAGGACGAAGAAGACGAGAGGAGTTTCGAACCTGACGCCGAAGAAGGAACGGGGAACATTTGGCCGATATGGTGTAAGACGTTCACATGGTGGAGCAGGTGGTGATAGATCCTGAGGATAAAAGAGAGGCTGCTAAGTTCACAGGACTAGTTGAAGACTCGCAAACCTATTGTATACCAATTCCGATCTAGAGCACACGCATCTGTCGGTCACGCTGGAACTTCTAAGGATCAAGGCAGCCCATAATTGTCCGGACGAAGGCTTCGATGAGACATTGGCTTATCTTGCAATTTTTTTTGAAAAATAACTTGTTGCCTACGAGCACCGATGAAGCCAAGAAGGTGTCTGCCCTCTTGGATTGGACGTGCAGAGGTTCCATGCATGTCCGAATGACTGCTTTATTTACCGCACGGAGCACGAGAAGATGTACAAGTGTCCTACGTGCAACACATCCAGCTTCAAGCGGGGTAGAAACCAAGCCGATGATGAGGACCCAGTGACGAGTGGCGCTCGGCAAAGGTGTATGGTATCTTCCAGTCCTTCCTCGTTTGAAGCGTTTATTCGCTAACAAGAAGGAGGCAAAGCTGTTACGTTGGCACGCCGAGGGCGAAAAACTGATGATGGCGTGATGAGACACCCTGCCGATGCTTCACAGTGGCGGGCAATCGACGCCCAATATGATGATTTCGGAAAAGATCCGAGGAATATCAGGTTCGCTATGAGTACGGACGGAATCAAATCCGTTCGGCAACATGAGCAGCAGACATAGCACTTGGCCCGTGGTTCTACGGATGTACATAGAAGCGAAAGTATATACACCTCTCTATTCTCATTCAAGGGCCGAAGCAACCTGGGAATGATATGAACGTGTATCAACAGCTGTGTTCGAAGAACTAGCTACACTATGGGAACCAGGGGCCCAGGTCTGGGACGCTTACCAAGAAGAATATTTCAATCTGAAAGCGTTGTTGTTCACGACGGTCCAAGACTATCCCACGTACGGATATCAATCCTGCCAGTGTGTTCATGGATACAAATGATGTGTTAAGTGTTTAGAGTTTACAACAAGTTTACACTTAAAGGGCTCTAAAAAAAGTGTTCATGCGCCACTGAAGGTGGCTGAAACAGAATGACCCATAGAGGCAAGAGAAGGAATTGTTTGATAATACTGTTGAGATCCGTTCGGCGCCCCGGGAGAAGACAGGTGTAGAAATCTATGACATCGTGAACACAAGGATACTGTTGAGGTCCTGACATTTCAAGCATATGATATCAACGGATACACATTCTATACGGAGGCTCAGGACAGGAAAAGTACGTATCAGAACAGTGTGGTGACGATAGAGGCTAAAACCGGTAACCGTAAGGACATATACTACGGCGTTATCGAAGAGATTTGGGAACTGGACTACACCGTCACAAAGGTCCCCATGTTTCGTGTCAGATGGCGAAAAATGTCCATATCGATGATGACAAATTCACTACCGTGACTTTACCTCCCCAACATCTATTGACTCAACACAAGTCAAAGCAATCAGTGCCAAATATGAGCCATGGGTATTAGCTAAATAGATCTCGCAAGTCTTCTACATAAAAGACCCAAAGGCAAAGAAACGCCATGTCGTTAGAAAAGGAAAAAGGAGTATTGTCGGAGTCGATGGGTGTAGTTGACGAAGAGGACTATGACCAATTCGACGACCCGGACTCCGAGCCAGAAGCTGCTGATAAACGCCCTACCAAAAGGAGCAAAGCTACTAAGGATGCTGAGCCCTACATAAGACGCAGTCACGCCGAAGGACTAACGTACACCACCAAGAAGATCACTATTCATGAGAAGATTGTCGAAGACGACGAAACCTAGTGAGCTATGTGTGTATGTATAATAATGTCTTGGTTTGGATGATTTCATGTTGTGTGTACCGTATGTGTGTACGTGTGTATGTGTAATATTGTTGACTCGCGCTAAACGACAAACCCTAACCCACGACGACATAACCCTAACATAACCTTAAAATAACCCTATCCTTAAAACCTAACAAGCTAACCCGCGCTAAATGACGACATAACCCTAAAACCCTAACCTTAAAACCTAACCCAAAATGCATCTCCCAAAAAACCGTAAACCAAAAACCCAAAAACCCAAAAAACCTACATAACCCTAATAATCTCCTGCACTGACGGGCGAAAGCTGGGAGCCGTCAGTGTTAACACCTCCACTGACGGGCAGGAACGGGGCGCCCGTCAGTGATAACACACCCTTGCCCTAACGAAACCTCCCACTTCCACTGATGGGCGCATTCAGGAGCCCGTCAGTGAAGATACCACTCCACTGACAGGTGCGCCTCCACTGACGGGCAGGTACGAAGCGCTTGTCAGTGGTAACCCACATCGCATATAAGCCATGCGCGGGACTTGGCGAAAATTTCGCCAAGTCCCTCGCGTTCATTCGAACCAGCAGCGAGACGGTTCCCCTCCCCGACGCCACCAAGCTGCTCCGCCGCCCCCTCCGGGCCCCCGCTGCGCCGCCGGCCCCAACGCCCCCGCCGCCCCCCTCCGGCCCCCGCCGTCCGCCTTCGCCGCCCCCTCCGCCGCCCCCTCCGGCCCCGACGCCCCCGCAGGCCCCGACGCCCCCGAGCGCCGGCTCCCGCCTCCTCCTCGACGAGCGGCGCCCTCCTCGAGCGCAGCCCTCCCCCGGCCTCCTCTGCGCCGCGCTGTCGATCCGCCGACTCTAGTCGCTCCAAGCCTCCAACTCCAAGCCGGCAAGCCCGAGGTCGAACTGCTCCAATGCTCCTTTGCTTGTAGGCTGTAGCTTTACTGCTTTAGGCTAAGAGGCTTTAGGTCCTGTTGTAGAGCCTGCTAGTGCTACTTAGGTTGCAAATGAGATTGCAAATGCTGAGCACCTAAATAAACTACAATATGTATTGCTTCTAGCTTCTAGGTGACATGATGTTCAATGTATTGTTGTAATTAAACTCAGTTTTGAGCAATTCTTGATTGTTTGGAAAGCTTTGGAAGTTTTGGGTCTAACAGTGTCATCACGTACAGAAAACAAAATATTTAAAAAAGGTGCCATGAAATTTGCTACCCGTGCTTAGTTGCTATTGCACGCACCATAAAATCGATAATCATTATCTTGATCTATTGGTGTGAGTAGATAATTATCTGTTTCTATGCAACTAAACATCACTTGATTACACAATTTTTTTCCTTTGTGAACCGATATGTACATTGTGAAAAATTTGAACCTTTTTTAGACCAGCAGTTTATTTGCTCTAGAGGCTGCTCATTGGAAGTTGTGTGCATCATATATATTATTGGTGCTGTGGTTATTTTCATGTAGTTGGCTGAGTACAAAAAAAAATAAAGTAAATAGAACAAAATAAAGAAGAAGAAGAGGTAAAGTAAAAGGTGTTCATATACTATAACTTTTTGTTTGGAGCTAAATTCATATTGTTGCTGTTGTACGTGCACGTAGTTATTTTGAGCAATCTTGTGCACTACTATTAGTTATTTGAGCAATTTTGTGCACTACTATATTATTTTGAGCTGTTGCTAGCGATTCTCCTTGAGCCATTACAATACGAGCTTTAGTATTGTCTCTAAATTTTTAATCTCTCATCCTTTGATAACATCAGTCCAATCATCATACGATTAGCGATTAAGGCATTGTGTTTCTAGGTTATATTGGTACCTAGATAAACAATCTAGGATTTCAGAGATGTGATGGGTAAACACTTAAACTTTCAAGCTCCACAATACACCCGTATCATGACTTTGCTTCACTCTTGGATTAGACTTACACATCATCCGCTACTTGTTGCGTGAATGTTTGTTCACCCTATTAAAAGGTACAATGGGGTTGTATTGTGAACTCAAGCTTGTTGTCTAATCAATGTGTGCAATTCTGTCTGTAGTGCTTGTGGTACATAATGGTTTTATGTCTGCGTGTTTTTATATCTGATGCTAGAGTTGGGTGTAGAAGAAAGATTCATAATTGTCATTTTATTAAATTTCCATCTGTCACTGTAGAAGTGCTCTGTGCTAGATGAAAGCAAAACTACAGAACCTTCCCACTATAGCTTATATATGTATGATATGTTGTGTTTGTTAAGGACATATGCTATTATTTTGCTTCAGTTCTAAAATGGCCGCCAGTACTACTCCCGCTGGGTCGCCGACCCGAGAACTAGAGCCTGTTGATGATAGCACGGCCCCCCTCGACGTGGCGGCACCGATCGACACTCTGACCCTGGAGGCACCCAAGCAAGCTGCCTCCGAGCCGGCCAAGGAGCTTGCTTCCGAGCCGGCTAGGGAACATGCCCCCGAGGCGGCGTCACAGCTGGCCAAGAGCAACCTGCCTCGGACTCCAGCTCCTCCAACGATGACTCTGGCTCCGAGTCAGGTTCTGAAGAGGATGAGGCGCCTGAGGAGGAAGTAGCGTCTACGGCCCCGACCAGGTCTCAGAAAAGGAGAAAAGGCAACCATTTGCCGGACAAGACGTATATCATCACTCGAGTCGATGACGTGAAAGACGTTTCCAGCGAGTCCACATAAGGCCGCCCGGACCTTTAGCAACGCCTGCGGGTGCATAGTCCGCGAACAAGTTAAGATCACATGCAAAGAGTTCAGCCATTTGTCTAAGTCGACCAGAGATGCTCTCTTGAGGAAACTGTGGGACAAGTACTAGATTCCAGCCACCGACAAGGATAGAGTCAAAGCGCAAGCCCTTCGCATCATGGCTAGGGCTCTGAAAACTTGGCGATACGACGCACAGAAAGTCGTGGACGACGATTGGGATACTAAAATTAGTAAAAGATGGTCGAAGATACAAAAGGAAGACTGGGAGCAATTCGTTGCTCAAATAAGGAGTCCAGAATTCCAGGAGAGGAGTCGCTGGGGGAAGGAGCTACACTCCAAGAACACATTAGACCACAAGCTCGGCAGCCGTGGATACCTAGGAAAGAGACCAAAGTGGGCCAGAGAGGACGCCAAACTAGCCGCGGCTGGGAAAGCACCTCCTTTCACGCATCTCAGGGAGCCACGCGCCAGGGAGTACATGAGGGCGCACACAAGCTCTGACCCTGTGACCGGGTTACCGATTATAGAGTCCGAGGAACTCCGGGAGGTGGCCAACCGGCTGGTAACGTCTCAACTCAGTTTCTTTTCTTACTTAATTACGTTGCATCTAAATACGCTATCTTCTCATCAAGTAATATAACTTGCAGACAGAACTGAGCCAGCAGCCTGCAAGCTCATAGGACTCCGTCACGAACTTCCCAAGGTGAAACGATGATCTGGCGAAGGCTCGACAGAAACTGGAGCATCGGGGCCGTGTAGTAGGCGTCGGGGATGGCGTTAAATGGGACAAAGTATTTCCCCGAAACCCCGAGGGTCGCCGCCGCCCAAGGAGAGATAGTCAGGAGTACATGGAAATTTGCGGGAGCAAATGCGGGAGATTGCCGAGCAGACGTGGGTACGTATGCAAGTGCTCACAGCGCAAGGCGGTCCGACCATGCTTCCCGTGAACCAGCCGTCTGGATGGAGTAGCTGCGCATCCGCCTCGGACGGCGGCCCCGACTCGCATAATCCCGTCGACAGCATCACCGTAAGTTTCGTCCACTAAACGAGTCATTATAGTAAATCATGATTCCATTGTCCTGACTCCAATTAGGACGGCACATCTATCCTCTGTTTCGCAAGAAGCCACTAGATGCACACTCACGGTGCAAATTCCTGGCATGAAGGTCAAGATTGCACACGGTCAGGTTTTCCCAACGCCAGAGGGGGCAATCATGCACTGTGTTCCTATGCGGGAGCACCATGCAAAGGTGCAGGTGGACGTCGTCCTCAACGACTACAATGATGTGTTAGTCCCAGTCCCCCTGAATGGAACTGACGAAGCTAGGGCAGTGCAAGAACTACTTCATCCAGTGGCCGAAGAGCCAAATTATTTTATCTGCGGCGGGCTCTCCTCGCACGGCCCCCTCTCCTCGCACGACCCCCTCTCCATCAGTCGGACGATCTCCGCTGGGACTTAGCCAAATGACTCCGTCGTTTAAAGACCTGGAAGACCATCTTGTTGGGGACCAATGCATGGAGCCGGTTTTCTAGTCCCCGGAGGCGCTGGAGGAACCCAACAACGATCCACCGAAAAGGCGCTCCGAGGCTCAAGGCGACCCGCTGGATCAATCCAGAGGGAAGATTATCTCTCCCGCCACACTAGCCGGAACACTGGAAGCAGCGATGGCGGCAGGCAAGAGTCCTGAGCCGCTACATAGGAGGAAGAAAGGAAAAAAGAGACGGGCCGGCACCGGCGAGAAGGAAAGGAAGGAGCAAAAGCAGATGAAGAAATCCTTATCCTTCTCAACATCATCATCCAAATTATCTACACGGAGCATGGGTCTCTGGCGAGAGGTTTTCTATCCAGGTCAAGACTTGCTCCCGCAGGATGAGTTGGACAATCTTTCGGAGGACATGAAGGCGCTGCATGAAGGTTACCTAAAGATGTCCAGAGATCCACAAACATTTTGCCAATATTGGAAGGTCAAGGTGCAGACGTCTACGTGACTCCAATCTTGGAATAATCGATCCGATATGCATGAACGAAGGCTATGCTGCGACCTCGGACGGTCAAGTCTTTCTGGAAGAATACGCGTGCGTTCATCGTTCATAAGGACAAAGACTACCTACTAGCCCCCTACAACCCTCCGTAAGTCCTTTAACTTAGCACCGTGGGAATTTTTTTTGTACGCACGTATCTCCGCCTGCCCGCTTACGTCCATTTGCTCACATTTACGCAGCGACCACTGGGTCCTCATTGTGATCGTTCCATGCTGGGCCAAGGCATTTTACTTTGACTCCGACGAGAGTAAGAGATCAGACTTCAGCAATATCACTAATATTTTGGATACAGCTTTTTTCAAAGCCAAGTTCACAGGTCAGAGTAAAATACCTTCAAAAGCGACAAAAATGGTACACCATTACAAATTCCCTTGCAGAATTCAGCCAGAAAATAGCGTGACATGTGGGTACTACACCTGTGCCCATATGAACTGCTGGGTCCGGTACAAGAACAAGCATTGGAAAGATATGAAAGAACTGAAGACTTGGTCTGAGCTGGGAAGTCACCTGTACGACTGGCGTCAGGACTTTGCCCGCATCCAAAGAATCTTCGCCAAAGTCATCAACCTTGAAGTCATCAATCCAATGAGTGAATTCTACGCCGGCCCCCAATTTCCGAAGTCAAACTTAAGTTGTTCACGATAGATTCGTTGTTTCTAAAATTGACGAATGGAATGCCACTATGTTCTTTCTAGACTTAACAACTCTATTATGTCGCTCGTCGTACCTGCTTGTGTTCTTAATTTCATAACTGTGATTAATGGTTATGTGAAGTGTTATGACATTATGAATGTGTTATGTCAACTTTTATGTGATTACGTACGAATGTGTTATGTGATTATGAGTTTTGATTATGTGCTGAAAATATTTGTAAAATTTATGAATATTTGTGAAATTTATGAATATATTTATGAAATTGGTGCTGAATAAAACTGCACAATGGCCACACTACTGACGGGCTTTTATAAAATGCCCGTCAGTGAAGTGGACACATCACTGACGGGCATCCAACAGGAGCCTGTCAGTGGTGATACTCGCCGGCCAACCCTGGAGGGATTTCCGCTGATGGGCAGATTGCGCCCGTCAGTAGTCATGCATACTACTGACGGGCGACACGACCGTCAGTGGAGGGCGCCCCTCCACTGACATTCCCAGGCTGACGGGCCCCCGGGCCGTCAGTAGAGGGGGTCTACTGCCCGTCAGTAGAGACCCATACTGCAGACCAAGTTCTAAACAAAGAAGTCCTCAATTCCTCACGGTGGATTAAGATATATCCTGATGAAGTGATGATGCCTTGGAAATTGGAATACAAATGATAGCATCATCACTTCTCTGCGAGCGTAAACCTTTTGGAAGCTGAAGAACCAGAAATTCCATACGTTAATATGTGCATCCAAGACTAGCTAGCTAGATGCTAAATTGCTAATCATGGAGGTCCAATCATGCATCAAAACTAAGGGCCGAATTAGTCTCTTCTCACCAAACGCCCCAACAAACTACTCTCAAGAATACAATCCCCCAACAAACTTTAACTACCACTAACAGCTAGGTACTACAACAAAATGTTCTCTTCCTTGCTGGCCTACCAATGCAGTACAAACAAAGTCAAACAATCCTTCTTCAGCCTTCCCTCCTCTCCTCAACCCAACCACCATGACAGCAAACCGTCACCACCATATGACCAAAACACCCCTACTACACCTCTCCAATTAAGTCTGCCTAATGAATAATCATCTCATAAATCTCCTTGTACACCTTTGAAGAGCAATAATTTTCAGAGTTTCAGATCAGGGGCAAGCATGGCAAGTTCCCTCAAAGTCTCCAGTTAAACCTTCCCTATCCAATTCCAACTTCCTCCCTCCCTCCACAAGCAACAAGACCAGCACACCAACATCCAAGAAGAGGAAGTAGGAAGAGGAAGAGGGTGAGGAGTTGCCTCTCAAAGCAAGCCATCATTAGCCACCAAATGCAGGAATGCATATTAGCTAACAGGACAAGAAGTCGAAGACGAAGAAGCAGGAGCTGCAGGACACCAAGAACCAGCTAGGTGCCGCCATGTCATATGATCAGATGCTCGCGCCGCTTCTTGGAGCCGGCCGGTCGGCGTGGGCAGCCCAGCGCGGCGGCGATGCCGTGACGAGGCAGATACTCAAGTGCACGAGGTGGCAGCTCGAGGAGACCACGGACTTCGTCACCTGCCCCTACCACTACTACTGCGACAGCTCCTACCCCGGCGACTACCACTCCGCCGTTGGCGCCCTCGTTGCAGCGTTCGCCGCGTACTGCTTCGTCGCCGCGCTGGCCTTCACCGTCCTCGACCTCGCGAGGAGCAGCGCGACCAGCATCAGGGGCATCAGAGGAAGTACCTGCTCCCGTCGGGGCCGTTCCTGCTCCCCCTGGTGCTGCTCGCGCTCGCCAGGGGCAGCGGGTCAACGCCGTCTTCCCGCTCGCGCAGCTCGGCCCGGCATTGCTGCTGCTGCTGCAGGCCTCGGCGCTCGCATTCCGGAACGAGGCCGACGGCGACATCCGCTACGCGGTGCTGGAGGCCTCCACCGTGTCCGGCGTGCTGCACGCGAGCCTGTACCTGGACGCCGTCGTGCTGCCGTACTACACGGGGCTGGAGGCGCTCCGGTGGTCGCGCTTCTCCGGGGAGTGCGCGTCGTGCCTCTGCCGCATGGAGCCGCTGATCGTCGGCGGCACGGCGATGCGGTACCGCGGCCTGTCCAAGACGGCGCTGGCGATCATCTTCGCGCTGTGCTCCCGGATGGTGTGCCGGATTTACGGCGAGGAGCGGCTCAGCGCGTGGACGCGGTCGGCGCTGGAGGGCGTCGGCTGGGTGTTCGTGGCGGCCGACGCGGTCTACCTCGTCGGGTGGGTGGCCGCGGAGGGCGGCGCCATCGGGGTGGTGGCGTACAGCTTGGTCGCCGGGGTGGTCTTCCTGAGCGTCTTCGGCAAGGTTTACAGATTCTTGGCATGGGTAGAGTCGAGGCAGTCGCAGTGGAAATCAAGCCTCTGCCACAGCATTGTTTGATACTCGCCATAATTCTTGCAGAAAAATCTGTAAAGAAAAGAAGCTATTGCTTAGTTCATCTTTTGTTTGATGTACAAATTTACAATCCACACAATGGGAAAAAGATGTGATTTCCCCCCTTGATTTTAGATAAGTTTTCTGAAGCCATTTTAGTTTTTGTTGATGGAATCTTCAGAACACCCCCTCCCCTCATTTCGGTATTATGGCAGCTTCCGTATCCTGTTGATCACATTGCTCACTGTGATGCTAGAGCTTCGAATTAGAGTTTTTTTTAATGTACTTTTAATGCATCAAGGTTAGTAGGCTGAAGTTAATAGTGTCAGCATTTGGTAGATGATACTGATTCCAGAAAAGTGAATGGGACGAATCAGCAGTAACAATATGGCGGTTCAGGACCTGTCTAATGATCAAGCAAGGACCTAACTATCGGTGGCTTCTCTAAGCCAGTCCTTGGAGGCTTCCTCTCTGACAGTTGTTATGTTTAGTCCTCTCTTGTTGTCATCATTAGTTAATCCTTCCTTAATTAGAGTACAAGTGGTTAGAGCATTCACCTGATGTCTCATCTAGCTGGGAATTGAACAAAAAAAATGCCACTATTAGCACAGCAGAACATGCTCATTACAGTCACTGAGGCCTACAAGAATCTACTTCTGAGCAATTGGTAATACAACGTGTGAAAATGTACTTGTCGCATAGTATTTGGCCCTACACTTGATTTCCATGAACCAAAGTGTTGACTTGGTTGCACAGAAATATAAAATACTAGCTTTCTATCTTGAACAAAGTTCCTTTTTGTCATGCAAACTGCTGAAAGGAAAAAGTCAGGTGCATGCAGTCTTCCTCTTGAGAACGATTTGGTAGGGGTGATCGGAACAACAAACTGGAATGGGTCTTTGGTCAAGTTCGTTGTACAAATCAATGAGTTCTTCGTGCGTTGGAAGCAAGCTTAAGGATAACATCCTGTCACTTTCAGAGCCAATTCAAGTACGTCCAAGTGTGCAGGAGCAGGACGGCTCGTGCATGTTGTATCCTTGTCGTCCAACTTCCCCTAGCTTTATCCCTATGTGCATCTAAAAGTGTTGATGTTGCCATGTGTTTTTAGACTAAAGTGAAAGGTGCATAATGCTATCTTAAAAAAGATTCCAAAGTTACTGCATAGTGTTTGCGCTAGATGCAAGAGTGAATCGCGGCAAATTTCTCTCAATATTCAAGTTCATGCTTGATGTACCATTTTGTCACTAAAGTTTAATAACCTATGAGACTAAAGATCCCTGTCACCGCAAAGCGCAATTAGTAAATGGGAAGGATATCTGGTTTATGGGTTCCAAATGAGCAATTCAGATCATACACATAACTTCGTGCTGATTGCAGATCGAAGACGCACACGTATAGAATATATCTATTTGGAAAAGTCGAAGCGCGTTTTGACTAGCTCTTCACGGTGGACCAACGACGATAGTCGGCAATAGCATGACGCAGCCATGCTGTTCAATGTGTTCATGCAAGCCAAATAGATTTCTTCATTACTTAGTGATAGTTTAGTATTTTCTTCTTAAAAATAAACGTAGCTTCTGAAATTTGCATCAACGCTGCAACCCGTATCTGTCGTAACTTAGATTAGTTTAAAAGTGTGGTCTTTTGATGCTCCTGAGTTAACGGATGGTTTACTTATGGTGCTGTTAATGACTGGAATACGCAAAGCAGGGGACGACCAACCAAAGTGTCAGCTGCAACGTCGATCGAACTCCTGTAGCTCGCGAAGCGAAGAGGCCCACTGGTCCAAAAGAGTGGTGCAGTGCTACTCCAAGTGCTTTTTAATGCACTATCTTTGCCTGAATCTGCCAAGAGTTAATACGGGAGTACCAGTAGCAGTTCCATCGAGCAGCGCGATCTGAATCAAATTTGGGAGTCCAGGATGGAAGGGCGTTGCAATTTCCAAATTTGGCTGCTCGTTCAGCATCGGTGCCTCACGGCAGATAGGTTACTTGCTCGGGGCTGGCCTCACGATTACAAATGCTGCCTCTGCGATCAGGTGCTTGAATCGGCTGATCATCTCACCCTTCGCCAAAGAGGTCTCTGGTTCCTTTGTCGCCGCCCAGAGACCCAGGCTGCAAGCTGCCGCCGATTCAAATGTGGACATCCGAGCTTGGTGGCTGGAGATCACCCACGGCCACGGGGCGGATGCCGTGGATCGCAGGCAGGACATCGTCATCGCGGGTTACGCGACGGCAATGTTTGGAAGGAACACAATAGACAGATTTTCGAGGGGAAATCGGCCTTGGTCCAGACTGACATCGGCAAGTTGAACTTAGAGCGACAAATTGCGATTGTTAGGGCGTCTGGGCCTCCTTTGTCGGTCCAAACCTTGTAACTAGTATTTGCACTTCTTTCCTCTATAATGCACAGACAGATTCCTGCTTTCCCGATCAAAAAGAAGAAAAACAATATACTCTCTCCGTCCAGAAATGTAAGACGTATTTTGATTCGTTAAGACAACACTTTGACCAATGATTACTCTATTAATATACGATTTACGTGATATAAAATTGTTATCATTAGATTAAGTAATCATTAGTCAAAACCTTGTCTTAACGAATCAAAATACGCCTTATATTTCTGGACAAAGGGAGTAGATGGTAAATACCCTCACGGGATGAAAAGTTGGACGCTGCATGAACCTGTCGTGAACTGCCATGAATCTGAAATAATCCGAGCAGCCGCTTGAACTCAAGCAGAATATTTTGTACGAAACTGTGTAAATTCAAGTCCTGTGTAGAGCTCCCGCGTTCCAGCCTTCCAAGGTTTATACCCAACTTCGATTCTTTGTTCCAGCCCACCATTTGTTTTTGTTTATATTTCTGCATCCCCCACCACCGCCCCGACGCGCTTTTCCCCGAATCTCCGCCGCCATGGAGAAGGAGAAGAAGCTGTCCTTCTCCATCCCCTCCAAGTCCAGGCCGCCCAAGCCCCCCCACCCGCCCCCCCCGCCGGCGCCGGTTCGTCCGCCGCCGACGGCGACGGCTACTCCGCTTGCGCGCCCTCCCCCGCCCCGCGGTTCGTCACCGAGTTCGACCCATCCCAAACCCTAACCGCCGCCGGCGCGCCCGCCGTCATCGCGCCCCTCCCCAACTCGGGCCACTTCCTCAACCACCGCTCCCGCAAGCCCTCCTCCCTTCCCACCCCCGAGGAGGAGGCTGCCCTCGCCGCCTCCACCGGCGGTGGCCCCACCTTTGTGCTCGACACCTCCACCGCCCCCGACAACCCCTCCTCCCACATAGGCTATGGCCTCACCCTCCGCAACGGCGAATCGGAGAAGACACTGCCTCCCCCGGCTGCCACGGAACCAGAGAAGAAGCCGCCTCCTTCAGCAGGAGATGACCCCAGCGGCGACCTTATGCTGCGGCGGTACAAGGAGGACATGGCCATTCTCCCCGACCACCGTGGTATAGACGAGTTTGACGAGGTTCCTGTGGAGGGCTTTGGTGCTGCGCTCCTTGCTGGCTACGGCTGGTCGGAAGGCAAAGGTATTGGTAGGAACAATAAGGGGGATGCCAAGGTTGTTGAGTATGACCGCCGCGCCGGCACACAGGGGTTAGGTTACAACCCCTCTGAGGCCGACCCTAAGAAGATTCGCTCCGGTGACTGGATTGTTGGTGGGAAGAAAGCGACGGATAATGGGAATGCGAAGAAGAGAGACAGGGACAAGAGAGATAGAGTGGAGGAGAAGAGAGACAGGGAAATGAGAGATATGGTGGAGAAGAGGGATACAAGCGCTCGGCAGAAAAGATCTGGTGATCGTAGGGCAGAGAGAGAGGTTCAAGAAAAAGAGAGAAATGCTCGGGATAGCCGAGAAGGCAAGAGTAGTGTTGGTGTTGGTAACAAAGTGCGGTGGTTACAGAGCAATATCAGGGTTAGGGTGGTTAGTGAGAGGCTGAACAAAAGATTGCACTTGATGAAGGGGAAAATTGTCGATGTGGTGGGACCAACAACATGTGACATAATGATGGATGATGGATCAGAGCTGGTGGAGGGGGTGGAGCAGGATATGCTCGAAACAGTCCTACCGCGGACGAACGGGCGGGTGCTTGTGCTCTGTGGCAAGCACAAAGGGGTGTATGGGCACCTGGTAGCGAAGAATTCAGAGGAGGAGACTGGAGTGGTGGAGGATGCAGACACAAAGGACATGATACGTGTGAAATACGACCAGATTGCAGAGTACGTTGGGAACCCAGAGTTGCTGGGGTACTGATTATATTTTCTTCTTGAGGAGTGGGCATCTGTTTACCAGCAGCTCTTTTACTGTGCTAGGTAATATCTGTTTCTTCTTTATGATGAACTATCAGTTGTTGCTTCAATGTAAAATCTTGAACAAACTGTAGATTTTGGTATCAGTTGTTTCTTGGATGTATAAAACTTGACTAAAATGTTAGTTTTTCTTTATAGTAACCTGTTGTGTGAGTCTGCTACATAATGCAAAATCTTCACGCTAATTGATGAGTCTAGGGGGTGATGTCTCATATTTAAGAGTGGTTTTCTGGATACATGCTGAAAAGTTCCTGAACATCTTGATGTCTTGAAATCTTTTTAGAATTTATTTCTTCCTAATGGTGAAAGAAACTGCTAGTATTGCGTTCTAATTTGTTTGAGTAAGTGTTATTTGAGTCTCACATGCAGAGGTAATATCTCACACTGGAGAGTTTCTATGAATAAATAGTGGTCATTCATGAACATCCTTACTTATTTAAATCTTCCAAACAATACTATGCACATGAGAAATAATTATCGTGGTTAGTATTGAGTTGCTTAGACTTGTTTAATTTCACAATCGTCCTTCAAATGTTGCATTATGATGTTCTTTTTGTTGAGAGAGTACATTGAGTACTCACACTCACATAGTCACGCCACACATGCACAAACACACGCACACACCCCTTTGTGTTCTCTACACACACTAGGAATTTTGGGGAGGCACGAGAGCCTTACGTAGCGCGAGAATGCACTTTACGATTGAACACACACGTGTGTAGTTTAAGTAAGGGTTTACCACTAAATAGGTATTATAGTTTCATATACACGTGTAGCACCCCATACCCATTATACTACCAATATGAAACTAAGCCCACCACTAATACACACATGGAAACATGGGCCATCATTTATTGGGTCATGATGTTATGCTCACCTCCATTTAAGGTTTATGCCCTCGACACCATACCATATACTTGGCAAATGTATGGAACCACCATGGGAACCGTTCATGTTGCATGGTCTTTACGAGCCCATTCTCACTAGTGTCTGTGCGATGAGGGTTATAATGCTTAATTACATTCTATGTTGTCTTGGGATCCAGGATTTGCTAAAGCCAACCCGCACAAGCTAGGCACACAAATAACTCATGGAGCTAGCATCCTCATCCAAAAGGGTTGATCCACAGTTACTATATTGGGATCCTTAAGTTTATATGCACACTTTAAACTTCAAATGTTTGACTTCTCCGACCTATGGTTTTGAAAATTTTCTCAATACCCACCGTAAGAGCTGAAATTCACGTTGGAAATGTTTCAAGCAAATTTGGATTGTAAAATTCAAAATCGAGGATAATAGAAATGTCTACCACAAAATAAACAAGCAAGGACAACTAGCCCGTTGGCAGGGCTTAACGTGTGCTACCGAAAGGTCCTGGGTTCGACGCCATAGTGGGAAGCTTTGTTGCTTTCCTCTATTTTCCCATTTGAACCGTGGGGCCCACTCGTCAGACATAAAATTGGAGGAGGGGGGTGCATACCTTGGAATCGAACCCTGGACTTTGGCCTCGCGTGGGAAGGGACATACCACTAGGCTAGGTGCTTTATTGCGGTCAGTTTAGGGATTTTCAAGTCGTTTACCCTTTGTAATTCAAATCGGTCCAATTATTTTGGCCTGTACAACTTCTTGGGACCCACCAAAATATGTCTGTCCAAATTTTGGTACCTTGGTCCCACACTACTGTACACATGGATCATGTTGGCCACCACTAATTTTGGCTGGGATCTTACAGCAATGGTTCCAAATTATATTGAGATCCCACCAAGGGTAATCAACTAACACTTTGGGAGAACCTTATAAACTTACACTTCAGTCATTGGTCTTTTGAGTTTTAACTTTGTCTAACCATATTTGGAACTATACGCTTACTAGCAAAGTTGCATGTTCAATCCTGTGCACCTTGAGCATGTTTTGCGTATCACTGTTCAATTGTGATGCTATACATGTTCTTACAAACCTATGGACCTGCCAAGTTAATTTCAGGTTCAGGGAGCAAAGCAGTATTCCCCTATGTAAGTATAGGAACCTCTGGTGCAATTTTGGTACTATCTCTAAACTAACATCTTATTGGATTCATCTATATATCACTTAGGTCCCTAAAGTTGCAAGTTGTTATTTAGTGCACACTGATTTTAAAAGCGCTTATGTGGATTTGATCCTTCCGTCTTTGTTTATTCTAGCGATTAATGCTGGAATAGGAATATTGACGAAGAAAATGTAAGAAAGTTGGAAGCTCGGGTTTTCCACGTGAAGAAAAACAAGTATTTGAAGAACGAAACCATTATGTAGATACTATTTTCTATCTATGACATAAGGCTGCATGAATTGACTTCTAAACTGCAATATTTCTTATTTTGCATATATTACCTAATCAATGACATAGTTTTAAGACCTAGGCAAATACTGAGGAAAGAGGCCGGCATCGACGGCTTGAAAGAGATGGATGCAAGGAGGGTGGAGATTTGCTGATAGGGGGGATTTATAATGATAGATTACTAGAGGTAAGGGAGAAGACTAGGGAGAGGGAGATTCTTACTTTCTTTAAAATACAACTAAGCCCTCCTTTATATAGTGTAGTCCTAGCAAACTGTTCTATTGGAAAGTTATCTCTAGTAGATGGAAATAGTTTAACGAAAGGAAACTAACAAGGGAAACGACATAGCTAATAAATAGAAATAAAAGACTTGTTGCGCATACTAGCATCTCAGTATAACCGACAACATTCACACTAAACTACATTGCTGTGGGCCCCTTGACCATTGTTGGCCCTTTGATGTAGCATCATATATATGTTCTACTATTTTTGGTTTCTACTATACCATAGGTCAGTCTTATTGACTTGTACATTTTGGATTGCCTTTAAGATTGATCTTGTTATATATTTTATATAAATATATAAAGAATACCTATATTTGAATATCATATAGAAAGCACAATCAGTCCTTGTATATATGATTGATCATTGTTATTCATATGATATTTTATACCCATCACTTGTCAAAATATACAGGCTATATATAGGGGCACCGATCTGCACCTTTAGGGATGGGCTTTTCACTAAGGCGCACATGATATTTATGGATAATAAGAGCGATAAACATGTGTTTGGCACCCTGATTTGAAAATAGAAATTACACTGTTAGTGATGTATGTGCTTGCATACCTGTCATCCTGCAACATTTGGTTGGTTGTACTCCTATCATGGAATGTGACATGTGCTCTTTTTAGCTCCTTATGGAACTTATCTTGGTCCTCCAGTCCCATTTCATCACACCTACTTTGTTGTCAATCCATTAATCGTCTTTCGCTTGTTGTCACAATTGCCTTCAACAACATCTTCTGGTTCATCATAGCCTCTAGTCGCCTTTTCTACTTTGAGTGCCATCAGGCTAGCTTACATATGTTGGCTAGTGTCACATCCCCACATTGGCTTGGGTTGCTCGTGATGGGTTTGTTGATTGTATCAAAGTGTGGGTAGGCTATAAATTTATGTCAATCCTTTATCACCAAACAAGTAGCTATCTTTGAAGTATAAACCTTTGAATCTAAAATATTGGATTTCCCTTTCCAATTAATAGCTTCTGCTATATTATTTGGTATCTTCTAAAATTCATTGGTACAAAGCCATCTAAAACCATGGTTCTGTTCTCACCTCTATAAATGCTTGTGCCTCTCATCATGTACTATCCAATTACTACATATGTGCTTTTGCTTATACATTGAACATAGGATACATCCATTGGGAAACATTGTTACTCCATTCTCTTTTTTTCCGCATCAATGACTTATGCTTCATCTTCTTCTTGTCATGCTCACTTAGTAGTTGATTCATCATTCTCCCTTGCTATTGCCTACTACAATAGCTTCTTCAGATTCATTGCAGCATGCAACCGTCTTTTCAACTTTGATCGCGGTTGGTCTAGCGTACATATGTTAGCTAGCGCTCCATTCTCCTTCACTTACATTACTCATGATGGGATTGTTAGAATCATTGTCGGCGAGGTAGCGATTGACAACAGAGTTAATAAACAAGTGCTCAAATAAGAATGCCTTGCAACCGTACGAGAAGGCAACATCGATGATCACAACACAAAGGATGAATTGCATAGTGCTTGCTGGTGTTGTTGAAGATGCTAACGAGACGGTTTGAGAAGCATACATGCTGTGCCTTCTCGTTCTCAATGTGCTTAATCTCAATCTTTCGCGAACTCAAACGTGGGTCAATCTTTTTTGACATCACTAATTTATATAGCAATCCATTTCTTGGCCTCAAATAAGCAACATTCTAGATACAGCAATCTTAATATTTGGCTAAGTTTGCCGTTAATACATTGGATTATCTTTTTCTAACTAATAATTCCAAATATAGCATGTGTGGTTCAACCTCGCTATTTCTTAGTTAATAGCTTGTTGTCTACTATCTGATGTACCTAAAAACAACGTGTGGAGATTGTATATGGTGGGAGGATACACGGGCAATTATAATTATATAGTGTTGAGAAGTCAAGCATGGATGGGTCTGTATTAGTGAGTTTTCAGCTCAAACCAATAAATTGGAACTAAGTTTCTCATAAATATATTGGTTTCTAGCTGGAAGTCATCAATAGAAACTTATTTGAACCCATGTTTGACTTATCTTTACTATCTACAATCTCTACACATTCTTCTTAGATACATCAGCAAGTAGACAACAAACTACTGACTAAGAGATTGTGAAGGATGAACCACACATCCTATATTTATAACTATTGATTAGAAGAGTCCAATGTATTTACAAGAAACTTAGCCGAATGTTAAATTGCTGTATCTCTGCTTATTTATGGTCAACAAGTGGATTGAGAAAATAGTTATTGATACTGTAAAAGATTAAATCACGCTTGAATCACGGAATATTGAGATTAAGCACATTGAGAACAAGAAGGCGCGGCATGTATGCTTCTCTAATTGTCGCAGTAGCATCTTCAACAACGCCAACAAGTACTCCATCCTTTGCGTTGTTGTGATCCTCATGGTTCTTCTCATCCGGTGCCAAGGCACTCTCATTTGACACCTATTTGTTAACTCTGTTGTCAACCATTTACTCCCCGATAATATTTCTAACAACCCCATCATGGGTAATGCGAGTGAAGGAGTATGAGATGCCAACATATGTAAGCTAGTCCGACGGCAATCAAAGTTGAAAAGGCGGCTACAAGCTGCAACGAGTCGGAAGAAGCTATTTTAGGAGACAATAGTGAGGGAGAATGATGAATCGACTACTAAATGAGCATGATGAGATGGGGCTCAAGGACCTAGATGAGTTTTAGAAAGAGCTAACCACGATGCGTGTTGTGATCCATCTTAAACCCTAAAGGACCAAGCAAATGTTGTAGGATGATGCCATCCAAGCCCACAAGGCTCGAGCACAATTATTTCTAATTTGTAGTTACCATGCCATACCCAGGTCTCTTGCTCTTACTAGCAATGAACTGCACAAGGGGCTTTGACTAAACCCCAATCCTAGTGGTGCTTGAAGGGTTGGTGTTTCGTGTATAGCCTCAATGACTATTTTAGCAAGTGATGGGAATAAAGTTATTGTAATAATTATAGTGGTTGGTCATATTGCACGGACTAGCTGTGCCTATATCAAATTCTGGTAGTATTGAATATTTTCACTTCTGATGTTGGGTAAGACTCCTAAATGCTAGTATTCACTTCTCTTGAACCTTGGCATGTTTAATTCCAACTATTGTCATGTATTGATGTGTATGCATCAGTCCTATAATGAGATTTTGTATCTACAATGGATGTTTATTTACGTTGGAACCATGAATACCTATCACAATTATTAGCCACGAGCTCTACCTCTTTGGCATGCAAATCAAAAGGTCAGAGAACTTGAGTTGTACTTAAGAAAGAACGATGCAGGTTACAGGTAGCAAAACAGTAAAATAATCATATTACATATTTAAAACCCCCTAAAACAAGATGGTTGATATCGTGGAGAGGTGACCCCACTTCTCAGCAAGTTGCTTTTGGAGGGAAGGTGGGATGGCAAACAGACCACCACCACGAACTCCATTATTTGTGGGAGTAAAGATATGGCATGAGGATCTGCTCTGTCAACATATTCAAAATTTCTGAAGTTGTATTAAACTGTTGATTGCTATGAGTATTGCATTTTTGCAAGTTACATAGCAATTTCAATATGGAGTTCATCAGCCAACACTTTGGCAGTCCCTAAGATACGCTTTTAAAGGTTTTCTCCTTTGAGTATTGATCTGGTGGAACATATCTGGAACTTCAAACAAGTTTGTTGCTTAGTAGTTAGATTGCAACAGTCAGACCATAGGACCGGAGGTAGGTGGAATTGAATCTAACTTGCAGAATGCAGTTTTCTGCAGTACAAGCCTGGTTGGAGACAAGCAACTGTTAGTTAATGTTTCACATTTATGCACTGCAAATCTACCGGGAGAAAGATGAACACTTTTCTTATTAATTAGTAAATGTTTTATGTTTGTTTCTTTTCTGAAACCGCATTTGTTACCATTTCTGTGGTCTCTTCCACATTGTGATCTATGTCTTCTTTATAGGTTGAGGCCTTTTGTCCTATAATGCCTGCAACTGAAAATCAAAATGGAAAGAAAGTGGATCTCTGAAACCTGTATTTAAGTTGTATGCTATGTAAGAATCTGGCAACAAGTTTTCAGATGACAGATCTGGCATAAAGGTTTATTGACCTAATCAAGTGCATTGTTTTTCTATGTGAAATATGACGCCTTGTTAGTTTCTACATAATGCTAGAAATTTCATAACGTCCATGATCCCTCCACATTTTGCATTATCCATCGTTTCTGATTGATATCTTTGCTTCTTCCTGGCGCATTACCTTGCGCATGCCATATGCTGATGGCAATTGTGGTTCTGGGTCTTCTGCAGTATGCAGATCTCATGTTAGCGTCTTCCTCGTATGCCGATAGGCATCAAAGAATTCAGTTTGAGAAATAATTTACTTCCACACATTGTTAGTAAACTGCACTGTGTACACGAGGGATACTACTTCTGTAATGGTCCAGATCCGTAATCATGTGTCAGAGTGGAATGATTCAACAAGCGCACATTGAACTATTTTGGAGCTTCAGTTTATAAATTGCTGTACTGTAGCCGAGGCCTAATCGGATGATAGTTGAATGAAATTTGATTAAAATCCCTCGGGCTCGTTTGTGTTGATTGTGCTGACAGCCTAGGACCAGTGCTGAAATTTCAAGAATTTGGTTTTTAATCTGCTACCTGCGAATGTGTTGCTCTGTAAATATCAGTTCACTCCGGAGTCACTCGGGCTCGTTTGTGTTGAATGTGCTGAGATCTGCTTATTTATTTGACTTGTTTGTTCATTCTATACTGAGCAATCAGCTGATAAGAACAACATAAGAAGAGAGGTACAGTAGAAGCGTGTAGATCGGTAAGTGGTGTAAGGATGGATCTACTTTTATTGGTTACCTTATGTGATGCTCTCGCCAACTGCATGGATGAATGATACGGAATTGCAGAGAAGCCGTCGTACTCCGCAGCCGCACTGCTTGACACGTCCTAGGCTCCAGTATCCGGCTGCCAGCCACTGGATCTCTTCTCGTTTGTATTTTAGAGTTTCGTTTTGGCTTAGACGTAGTCCCAGAGACACAGACCTTTGCATACTAGGATGATGGCCTTGTAGACTTTTAGTTGCACAGGTAAGATCATGGGCTCAGGGCGCCGTCCGAGAGGGGATTGAGATCGATGCTCGTGAGACTCTTTTTTTAACTCTGTCAACCTTTATTAACTTAAACCAATGTTAAATCGTCCACTAACAATAAAATGAGAAAATTAGGATGGTCATCCAGCCACAGAGATGCTGGCTACGCTGTTCACTTCCCGTGAACGATAGGTGAAAGTAGCCTTGACGAATCACATTGATGAAGTCCTGTGGTCACCGAATATCCCAAGCTGCTATGTCATGCAAAAGGCCACCTTCGGTCATGATTTCAACTGCAGCGCTCTCTTACCCTCGCAGCAAGCCCAGTAGAGGCGCATGCCCGTTGCGTCCCATCCCGCGAGACTAGGAGGCCCGGTGCATCATGTCGGGCACGGGCACCGCGTGGACGCACGGCGCGGGACACATCCAACAGATGAGCGGCGATTCCGTTTCGATCGGCCCATCTATTGGGGCCGCCCGACCGTTGCCGCCTGCCGCTTGCGATGGAACGTTCTTTTCTTAAGAGAAATAACCCTGGCCTCGAAATGGAATCAATTCTAACACGTATAATACTCGCTGCCTGGTTATGCTCACTGAGAGCGATGGATGTCAACTCCAATTTTATATATCTCCGCAGCATAATTCTTATGGTCGGACTTGGATGCCCGCAAGCTAATATTAATTTTGCTATGGCTCGCTCAACGCACTTCATATGGTTCCATGCAAGCTCTCTAATAATATTGGTGGCCAGTTAGTAGTTGCCAATTAACCTGCCCTTTCCTTCTTCTGAGAGGGCTAATTAATAGTGTTGTTAGTGAGACAACAAAACCACCCAAAAAGGATAGTCCAACCGATGCAAAGTAGCAAAAAGTGCCCAAACCTGCAATAATTAATATCTTGACATTATATTGAGCAGGTTGCCCGAATGTAGCATTAGTGATCCCTAGTAGTCTTGATCACAGAGGAAGATCTACATCGTGCGAATCTAATATTTTCTTGAACTGGGTTTCCCCTTTTTCTATTGATGCAACGGAAAATACAAAGTTCACCAAAGAAAATAGAACAGCTAATTTTCAGAAGAAGAAAAATCTAAGAACATGCACAAGCTTGGCTAGCAAATGCAGGCTCTTACAGCCAATTTAGGTCTGATGATTCGAGCTAATTAATAGTCGAACGAACTAGAACATTCAACCGATGGACACCCCATGCAGCACGTCCTGGTGTTGCTCTACGCAAAGACAGCGCCAGATTTCTTTATGGCAACTTGCCACAGTCCATGAGAAATGATTAGTTCAATGTCAATTAGGGAATCTCTTCTCAGATCACAACCCTCATGCTTAACGACACTAGTATTATTTTGCAGGTAGCACATCCCAGACATATATTAAAGAATGTATATCACAATACTGATCTCTGCATTATTAGATCGTGGTGCTCCTCGTGCCTAACGGTAGAGAATTCCTTAACTGCTTGCTTCAATTTTCATTTCGTGTACTACTGGCATCAGCATGGACGGCCCAATCGCTAAATTCCTGTGATCCCTCATAAACAATATTGTAAGATATTCCCATGGAATATATACAGCTTGAATGAATACTTCAAGTGGCAAACCATGCCAAGAGAACCCATGCAGGCTAATTAATTATCCTTATTCCTAATGTATTGAGGGATAGCTGAGCGGTTAAGATTATGTATGTAATGAGATATATTCACAAGTTTTACGAGAGGAGGTTATCAAGCATCTGAGTCAGGCCAAAAGGCGAGGGAATATGCTGCTGGTAGACATTTTGGGGTTCAGAGAAAAGGGGTGACGAAAGGGAAAGCGTGGAATGTTCATTTTGTGCGGTACAATTCTGTTATGAAACGAAGTGCATGCACGTCACGCGCGCTCGGCTCTTCTTCCACCGGAATAAAGCGGGTTGTGTGTATTTTTCTCCTCTTTTTTCCGTTCCCATCATCTTCTTTGCTCCTATGTGGAAATACAATTTGTGCCCTACGTACTGAGATAGTGATATCTAGCTTGGCCCTAGCTATTCCCCGGATCGCCAACATGGTCACGTTGAAGCATATCCTCCCCATAGCTAGCGCATTCATGATCCATCACGCATCAGCCTCGTCCAAGCTGAGATGCCACAGGAACGAAGCATCATCTATTGGTAATTAACAGTCCTGATTAGGTGAGAGAAATGAATGAGTACGTACATTAGTTGTTGTGAAGAAAGAAGTGATTATTTTTCTCTGCTCGATGCTCTAGGAAAAAAAAAGAAGGAAATGATCGAGGGTCAGTCATATGATTAGCACGCCGTAGGGATGACTTGGGAAATAAAACTGCTGGGCTGCGTGTGTTGTGTTCTCATGCATGTGACGCGTCGCCAGCCGTGTCTCGTGCCGCATCGACCCACTGTTCGAAGTCGGCACTTGAATCTACCCCTCTCGATTATTGCATTTCTTGTGGGTGCATGCACCCGTTCATGCGTTGCTTGCCATGGGGAAATAAGTGGTGTGAAATGCAATACCTGTACATGTGTGTGCACCGAAATTTCCAGAGACTTAATGAGAGTACGTAAGGAAGCACTAGTTTTTTAAGTACTCCCATGAGCATAAATCTAAGGACCAGCTGAAACCAACAGGTTCGGTTAAGTACGCTAATTTAAAATTATTATTTTTAAATCGGTGATGATAAACGTTAATTTTTCATCTAACAATTAATTGTACAATTACATATTATAGAAATTATGTGTAATTTTAGATCTATAAATGTACAACTGTAGGACAGTTGTACAAAGTTGTATAATTTTTTTTTCATAACTCTAGTCTTAAAAATGCGCAAATAACTATTTAGGCATAGGAATAGCAAATATGTACGTATATTATACTCTACCCATATTCCCTTTATCTTCCCCTCGTTCACATTTCCTGCAGCAGCAACTACTGTTCTTTGAACATGTTCAGCTGCCATCGATACGCTGACATTTACTAACTATCAATTCAGAAAGATTCGGCGCTCCAATACCGGACGATTCATGAACCCTTGAATAGTCGCGGCACCGTATAATGGATGCATGCACCATTCGCCAACCATTGTGATTTGTTAGTTTTTCACACTCGCAGGTTTCAAAACTCTTGCGATTCACGAACGCCTGACAGGATGACAGATGCAACCGATGAACTCCACTCTCGTACATCTCCAACGCCGGGGGGATCTAGATCACTCGCTCAAGCACATGCATGTATGAGTTTCAGGGCGCGCGCATGCTCAGGTGAGCACTGAAGGAAGGCAAAGACAAAGTTAGCGAGGATGATAGATACAGTGCACTGCATGGGAGTGCGCGAAAGCGATCCAGCTCGCAAAGGGCACATTCCCCCTCTTTTCATCGAGCTTTACCCTTTGCTGCCACCCCTCGCCGTCTGTTATCTGCAACGTACTGCAATCGCTGCTTAGCTTTGGCACCTCTCCCAGCAGCAGCAGCAGCTAGCAGGTGATCACTTTGCAGGTTTATTCGCATATCATCTCGTAAAGCCTTGCCAAAGCCAGCCCAGACACTGTGTGCTGGTGCACGCAAGATGCGGTGATGCCACGATTTCTACGTCTTCAGCACCGGCTATACGTACGTGTAGCGTGTGTCCAGTGCTCACGACTCGCTTTCGGCTTTCGCTGTTGTTCGTGCAGTGCTCCCGCGACTCTCGCTTTCACCTTGAGAAGGCGAAATGATGTAAAGCTTTGGGAGTTGTGTTGTCGACAATAATCAATATACAATATAGCAATAAAATAGATATAAAAAACAAAATATAGAAATATATTTTTTTTAATGATTGAACTCTCAACTTATGTAGGCATCTTTTTATTTATATTAATATTGTAGGGAGTTTGAATAAGGGTCCATTAACTTGTGCCTCAAGTTCGCGACGGATTTGGACTCCTCCTAGAAGGAGAGGGGAGGGGATTGGTGTGTCCCACCTCTCGGGTGGGTCCCTTGGTTCTATAACACTCCCTCTTAGACACTTATCCACGATATGTCCAAGCTTTATTAAAGTTTCTCAAAAACCCTACTGCTTGGGAAAAACGAAGAATGAGTACTTAGGATACACTTAGCATGTTACATGAACTGTCTCGTTAAAAATCTTATTTGGAAAACTTCAGGAAAACTTATACAAGGGAAAAAAGTACAATTCTTCATTTGAGTCTGTGAAGATCCCCCCGTCCCCTTGAATTCTTCACTTCTCTAAGTCTCATCATCCCTATTCCACGTATGCTTCTTTCAAAGGCAGATGCTATGAGTGACTTAGTGAAAAATATGCAAAAATTTTCACATGACTTAGTATCATCACTTTTATCTCGTTTAACTATTGCAATTCATGAGTATAGAAGAACTTCGGTTTTATATGCTTCGTGAGTTTGCTCTTCCGATAACTCGTTTGCACTTATGCAACACAAGCTACATTATCTTCATAAATGATAGTTAGGGTTTGTTGGATATTCAACCCACATGACTGTTGGGTGTTGTTCGTCACTCGTCGAAGCCATATACAGTCCTGTGATGCTTCATATAGTGCTATTGTTTTTGGGTGGTTCGTCGAGGTTGACACTAAAGTCTGTTTTGATGGTTTCCAGGAAATTGCAGTTCCTGCACACAGAAATACATAATCAGTCTGTGATTTTGCTAAATGCGGATCAGATAAATATACAGCATCTACATAACCCACCATTGTAAAGTCTTTGCTCTTTCTGTAGAATACCCCAAGACCTTTGTTATCCTGGAGATAGTCGAGAATATCCTTTATGCCTTTACAATGCCTCTAGGTAGGCTCTGCATTGTACTTTGCAAGCATATTCACTACAAATGCAATATCCAGTCTAGTGCAGTTTGCTAGGTACATGAGTGCTCCTATTACGCTCAGATATGGAGTTTCAGACCCTATGACTTCCTCCCCTCATCTCTAGGTTTGTATGGATCTTTCTCTCACTGTAAAGATAGCATAATCATTGGGGTTTTTGACAGATATCTTTTCAAAGCCAAATATTTCTAGTACCTTCGGAGTATATGTCGACTGGTGTACTAATATTCCTCTGGAGAAATGCTGAATCTGCAAGTCGAGACAATATTTGGTTCTACCCAAATCTTTCATTTTGAACGCGGATTTCAGGTACTAGCTTGCTTCCTCTATTTATTCTTGTGTCCTGATGATATTTAGATCATATACATACATTGTGATTATACTGAAGTCACATATACATACATTATGATTATACAGAAGTCATTCTGGGATCTTCGTATAAATACACACGGACAATCTTCATTATTCATGTATCCTTTCTTGCAAAGGAATTCACTTAAGCGATTATACCACATTTTGCCTAATTGCTTTAGACCATATAGTGTTTTATTCAGTTTCACGCTATAAAGATTTCTATTTGGTCTGTCTTGGTTTGGTATCTGTACACCTTCATGAAAATTTCTAAATCCAAGTTATCAAAAAGGTACGCCGTCACAACATCCATGAGTTTCATTTTCAAAGTGAGGTTAAGTGCCATTACTATAAGATATCTAAAGGTGATGCCATTCATTACCGGCAATGGGTTTCTTCATAATCAACATCTAGCCCTTGAGTGAAACCTTGAGCTACAAGCCTTGCTTTATATCGTATTACTTCATACTTTTACTTCTTCTCTGGATAAATACCCACTTGTGCCCTATAGGGTGTACAAATGGTGGTGTGCGGCTGATCAGGCCAAACACTTGTCATTTGTTCAAGGATTCTAGTTCAGCTGATATTACCTTCTTCTAATCTTCCCAATCTAGTTGTTCTGCATTCTTCTATTGATGCAGGTTCACGATCAAGATCTATGATTGTGGCAATTTTCTTTGCATATAATATGTCGACATTGATTGTAGTATGATTCTAGGTTTCTTTGATCTCCATATATTTTATGGCAACCTCGTGATGGGATTTCTCCTCCCGATATTCTATCGGCTCCCGATGTAGGTCCTCCATGCAACCTACTAGGTGCTCCATCTGAGCTGAGTTTCTAGTGCTAGCGTGTGCGCACACACTTCCACTGGTGGCCTCTGGTTCTGAAAGGTTTATGTCCAGAATGCACTGGAGCTTGATGGACTCGGTGGTACCGTTGGTCCCACTCTAGACACACCAGCAGGCTCCCTATGTGATCGAAGAACCGCTGGTATCGTTGATGTATCCCAATTTATGCTCTTCCTAGCTCTCAATTAGGTTCCTGATTTATTCTTCTGGGGAATTTCATTGATCTGCATTGACAAGCCCCCTCGTTCACGTTTTATTAGACATCTCCAATTAATGAGGACTTGGGAATCTAGAGTCTATGTCTATTTCTGTGGCCTTTGGACAGGACCCTGGATGGCAATACAGGGTACCTCCACTCTCTCTCCAGTGCATTACAGGCTAGAACCTACAACTTTGTCGCGCTCTTCAAATCATTGAAATGATCAGGCAGCTGATTCATTAAAGATTGCAAATCAATTATTTTCTAGGCCGCAGCTTGCAATGCTAGCGGAGGTGGCGTGCAGTGCCGCAAATGCACGGTGGTTAGCTTGGGTCGATGCGGCGAGCGGCATGGTGGCGTGCACTTGGAGGTGGTCGGCAGCACTGTGACGAGAAGAGGACGGCAGCGTACAGGCCTCAGCGGAAGCGCGGGTGGAGTCAGTTCTCGGCGGTGCGATGCTAGTGCCGAGGCCACCGGATTTGGTCAGTGGTAGGCGTGTGTGTGCATGCACGTGGCGGAGGCCACTGCGGCGGCTTGGGCAACCATTCCGTGCGGGACGTGGTAGCGTGGTCGGTGCCGCCGGCAATGCGTGTCGGCGGTACCGATCTACTATGTTTTTATTTCTTTCTTTCTCGGTCACTTTTTCCTCCTGGTGTAATCATCAAGTTCTTGTTGCATTAGCTATCCATCGGCATTGTGCCGATCACTAAAAATCAGCTCTTGATAGCTATGGAAATTTTACACCGTTGTAAAAAAACTTCATGCGAGATCAAGAACCAATCTAGATGGAAAAAAGTAGGGCAACAAAAACAGATCTAGAGCAGACAATTGATCTATAGGGATCAATCTAAAGGGATTGATCTAGTTAATCTTTGCAAGCGTGTAAAGTTAGCCTGCGTGAGGCTGAAAGAGCTTGATGTCATGCATACCTCCGAGCGTTACATTGTCGATGATAATCAATCACACAATATAAAAAATAAAATAGACATGAGAAACATAATAGAGGTGTGTTGATTTTTTCTTTATTGATTGATCTCTTAATTTATGTATATAATGTAATAGTATTATCCCTCTATTTATACTAGTTTTGTAAGAAGTTTTATTAACAGTCCACTAACTTATATCTCAAATTAGTAATAGAATCGGACTCCCCTAGAAAGGGAGGTCTGCGTGTCCTATCTCCGGGTAGGGCCCGCGGTTCCGTAACAGTAAAGATGAGCTATGCGATTAGTGGCACGGTGGGCGGGTTTCCGGCCCTTTCGATCGGAAGCGCTTAGGCAGATGAATAAGCCGGATTTAGATATCAGATATCTACAGTACGTGCTCACTCCACTACGTTCATGAACGAGCCGTTGCCTTGCCTTCTCTCCAATCATTGGGTAAGATGCACATAAATGTTACAGAAAATGCCAACGCCGAGAGAAAGTGTGTCTTCTCTAAGAGCTGATCTTCAGTTTTTATTCGTCCAAAAAAAAAGTCTCCAGTTTTGTACTAATGTGTCGGCCGTTTCATACCGATTGATCGACGAAGAGTGAAATTGTCTCAAGTAAATTAACCTCAGTTGTTCGTAGCTGAAATGCTCCGAGATACGTACGGTCTCATTGCTAGGTACATTTAGCTTGTGGGCAATTAGTCAATCTGCAGAACAGAAACCACTGTCGTTTACACATAGGCATATGCACTAATTAATGAGAACGAATCTGACTGAACAAGGGATGGAGTTTCTCCATACGAGCATGGATCAAACTATGTCAACGCAGTGACATACATCGCCTCTGTATTTGTACAAACTACGAAGCTCCTCTCCTCACAACTTAAGTCGTACTCCACAACACTATACATGTCACGAACCCTAAACAAAATTAAACGAACACAAAAAAAAAGAACGGATTTATAGTTTCAGTTTGTTCGTCTTGGTCTTCTTGGGTCTGCTTTCCTGATTCCAACTCATCAACTTGCGGAAAACGCCCTGCCTTTCCTCGTAACTCGATCTCCTCCCAAAGCTGCTGCTCTTCTTGAAGCTGCTGGTCTTGTTGCCACCCAAGCTGTTCCAGCTTCCCAGCTTCGCCTTCCTGTCCCCGCCTGCAGCGGGAGCGGGAGACGCCGCGGCGGCGTCCCCCTCCGGCACCACCGGCGGCGTCACGCACCGTATGAGCGCCCAGTCCACGCCGGCGAAGAACGGGTGCCTCTTGATCTCGGCGGCGCCGCGCGCGGAGCCCATGCGCCGCCGTGGGTCCCTCTCGAGCAGCCTGCCGACGAGGTCCCTCAGCTGCGCAGCGTCGGCCGCGTCGTCGCCGCCGTCGAGCTTCGGGTACCTGACCTGCTTGGAGAGGATGTTCTTGAGCGTGACGTCCTTGGCGTGCCCCTTGAACGGCGTGCGGCCGTATACCAGCTCGTAGAGGAAGACGCCGAATGCCCACCAGTCCACGCCGTTGCCGTGGCCGCACCCGCTCACGAGCTCCGGCGCGAGGTACTCGTGCGTGCCCACGCAGTCCTTGGAGCTGGCGGCCGTCGGCTCGGCGACGAACTCGAACCGTTCCTTCGCGTCAACGTCCTCGTCGCCGCTGCCGCCATTGGCAGAGAAGCACGACGGTAGGAAGCTTTTCTTGCGGCGGCTCGGTTGCCGCACCTGACGGCGGCGGACGGCGGGCTCCACGGACGCCGGGAGCGCAAGGTCGAAGTCAGAGAGCACGACGTGCCCGTCGCCTCGGAGCAGGACGTTCTCCGGCTTGAGGTCGCGGTACACGAAGCCGAGCACGTGCAGGTACTCGAGAGCGAGCAGCACCTCGGCGGCGTAGAACCTCACCGCAGCGACGGGTAGGCGGCCACCGGGGCGGCGTCGGAGCACGGAGTGGAGGTCGCCCCCCGAGCAGTAGTCCATGAGGAAGCACGCGTAGCGTCCGGCATCGAGGCGCGCGTAGAGTGTGGGCACGAAGGGGTGGTCGAGCGAGGAGAGCACGCGGGACTCGGCGAGGACGTGGCAGACCCGGGAGGGGTCGTCGTCGCGGAGATCGACGACCTTGAGCGCGAAGAGCGGGGATGCGGGCGGCGAGCTCTTGAGGCGGCAGAGGAAGACCCGCGCGAGGTGACCGTGGCCGAGCTCGCGGATGAGGTGAAGGTGGGCGAGGCGGAGGACGCCGTCGGGGGTGGTGGCACGGGCAGCGGCGAGGTGCGCCCAGTGCGGGGAGGCGGAGGACGAGTGGGGCCGCGGCGAGAGCGAGGTGGACGAGGAGAAGGACGGAAGGGAGAGGGAGCTCCGCGCGCTGAATGTGGTGGCGGTGGTGAAAGAGGAGGTGGAGGCGGAGGCGGTGGAGGTGAAGGAGAGGTCCAGCGCGCCGGCGCCGGCGTCCGCGATGGACGGCGGGAAGTGGGGAGAAACATCGGGGAAGAGCGGGGACGGCGGCGCGGGGTCGTGGGCGTCCATTGGCGGAGGAGGAGGAGGCGTTGGCGCTTCCATGTGCATGGCGGCGGGAGCGAGAGAGAGGAGGGGAGGAGATCGAAGGAATGGGGGTGGCAGAGCCTGTTGTGTGTGACGCGCAGCTGGGGGTTGGGGGTTATAAAGGCCTGGGCACAGCAGAATGCAGCAGATCAACGTGTAAGAGTTCCCTGGACGTCTGCATAAACATATACACGGTCACAAGTCTACAACTAAAAGTAAATATTTTGCTCAGCCAAACACAAGGCTAACATACACAAATACAAAGTAAGGTAAATGACAAAGCAAAATGTTGGATCCTCAAGGCGTACAAAGTTGGTGACTAAACATTCACCTATGCTTAGCGAAGAGCTCATTTTTTTACAGTATCTTGGTACTCCACAAATAGAACTAGGAGTACCAATTAAATCCAACCATTGATTTATAAGGGTATTATGGTCTTTTTCCCTCCCAATCTCGTTGCACAGCCACCGGCCTCCTCCCGATCCCGTTGCACGCGTACAGACCTGCCGCCTCTCTCCCTCCCCGTACTCGCCGCCAGCTTGCCGCCCCGCGCCGCCGCCTCAGCTCACCGCCCCGCGCCGCCACCTCTCCTCGCCGGCGCACGCGGCCGCCCCGCCGCTAGCGCCTCCGCCCCCGCGCGCCTCCGCCTCGCGAGCGCGTCCGGCTGCCCACGTCTCCGCCGGCCCGCCCCTTCGGCCACCGGCGCGCCTCCGCCGGCCCACGACTCCGGCCCCGTGCACCTCTGGCCCCGCGCACGTCTCCACCGGCCCGCCCCTCCGGCCACCGGCGCGTCTCCGCCGGCCCACGACTCCGGCCCCGTGCGCCTCCGGCCCCACGCACGTCTCCGACGGCCCGCCTCCCGATCGCGCTGGCCCAGTGCCACGCCACCTGTCCTCCAGCCCTGCGCCGCCGCCTCTCCTCGCCGCCCCGCGCCGCCGCCTCTCCTCGCCGGCGCACGCGGCTGGCCCGCCGCCCAAGCCTCCCGATCGCATTAGCTAGCCGGCCCGCCCGCCCGCCAGCCCGCCGCCTCGCGCCGCCGTCTCTGCTCGCCGCCTCGCCCCAGCTCTCCGCCGCCGCTCCTCCGATCTCGCCGGCCCAGGCCACGGCCCCTCTTCTCCCGGCCCGCGCCGGCGCCTCTGCTCGGTGGCAGTCGCTGCCAGCCCGCTGCCCCGCGCCGCCTCCTCTGCTCACCGCCTCGGCCCGGCGTCTCCCAGCGTTCCGCCTCCCCCCTCGTCTCCCAGCGCACCGCCCCCTCTTTGTCCCTGCCAGCCCTAGCAACCCGTGCCCGTTGCCTCTCCTCCCCATCGCGTCGCGTCTCCTCCCCCAGCGCACCGCCACTTCTTCTCGGCGCCGCACGCCGCGGCCCCTTGAGACCAGCGCGCCGTTGCCCCGTCGTACTATCACATCGCCACCTGCTCCCTGTCCGAGCCTCGTCGTGCCCTCGTGCCGCCCCCTTCTCTACAATCACATGCGTCGTCGCCTTCTCGCCCAACCATCAAAACCTCCATTATCTTCGGATTGTAGGCCATCAGCTGAACTTTTCATTACAGGTAGCTTATTATGAATTTACATTTCGTGTAGTGAAAATACTTGTCTGTATTGCCACCGATCTCTTGACAGTTGAAGATTAAGAGTATAGAAAATATCTGTCTAATATCTCTGAGAAGTAATAATTTTAAGCCTGCTATATATGCCACATTGCCTTATTGCACAAAAAGAACATGTTAATCTTCAAAGTGATGTGCTCATGAGTGATGCCGTATCATCAAAATGATGTTATGTGTGTGTGAAAACTGAATCAGTAGCGTATGCGCTCTACTTGAGAAAAAAACTTACATTACGTTTGTCAATTTAGATTATGGCTGTTTGTTTCCTTTGTCTAAGTTTGTTAAGGTTCAAATTTAGATCTTCTTTACCGGCCGCTGAATGCAACATTCAAGTTTCTGCTTTGATGGCTACAATTATTAATTTCTTTAACTTGTAGTCTTTATTTGTGATAGTTCACTAATTTTTTTGTGATAGTTCATCTGAGATATGGAAGGTTACAGCGCCAGCTTGGAGGAGATTGAAGAATATCACATGATGGTGAGTCAAATGTTTGAAAGCGAGGAAGAGGGTTTCAAGCACTACAATAGCTATGCAGAAAAAAAAAGGATTTAGTGTCAGATTGGATGATAAGGAGTGCATCAGGGGTACAGAAACGGTGATGCGAAGGCGTTTCTGCTGCTTTAAAGAAGGGTGCCGTTTGGAGAAGTATTGTGAAGCAACTGATCAGAAAAGGGAGCCACGACCGCTCACCTGTTGTGGTTGTAAAGCTATGCTTGAGATCCAACGCAATCTTGACACGGGTGTGTGGTTCGTTAAAAACTTTGTTGATGTGCATAATCATCCGCTTGCTGAGCCTGACCAGGTAGCTTTTCTACGGTCACACCGTCGGCTAACCGACCCTCAAAAAGCTGATGCGGTGGAATACGGACTTGGCGGCCTTCGTACGTGCCAAATCATGGAAGTGATGAAGCGGCATCATGGTGGCTATGACAAGGTTGGGTTCGTTTCTCGGGACTTGTATAATTTCTTCGTCAAGTACAAGAAGAAAAGAATCTTAGGTAGCGATGCTGAATTTGTGCTCAACCATATGAGAGCACAGGTAGAACCAGATGCTGAGTTTTTCTTCCAATACAGTAAAGATGCCGAAGGTCGTCTTCAGAATATATTCTGGGCAGATTCCCAATCTCAGATTGACTATGAAACATTCGGTGATGTTGTTGTGTTTGACAGCACATATCGGGTGAACCGCTATAATCTACCTTTTGTTCCATTTATTGGAGTGAATCATCATTGTAGCACAGTTGTTTTCGGGTGTGGTATTGTTTCGGATGAGACCGTCTCGTCATATGAGTGGCTACTTCAGATATTTTTGGAGGGGATGAGGCAAAGTCACCCAAAGTCTGTGATCACAGATGGAGACGCTGCAATGAGAAAAGCTATTAGGAAGGTTATGCTAGAGACAGACCATCGGTTGTGCAGTTGGCACATTGAGCAGAACATGGTACGTCACCTGCGAAATCCAATGCTTGGTGACTTCAGAAAACTCATCTACCATCCAATGGGAATATTTGAGTTTGAGAAATCTTGCGTTGAGTTCAAGACAAGGTATGAGGTCACAGGACAGAACGCATGGCTTTCCAAGATGTACAAACTTAGAAAGAGATGGTCCGCGGCTTATACCAATGGAAGATATTTTTCAGGCATGCAGAGCAACCAGCGTAGTGAGAGCCTGAACTCTAGGCTCCATAAGCATCTAGACTGCAAAATGTCGCTGGTTGATTTGGTGGAGCACACTGAGCACTGCATGTCGCGTATTCGGAGGAATGAGGCTGAGTTGGATGCAAAAGCATCACAGTCAATCCCTTTCACAAAAATAAGTGCTCACCTATTAGAGAAAAGTGCGGCACGTATTTACACACCAAAGATGTTCAAGAAGGTACGAGAGAGTATTTGTAAATCATGTGCATGGGAGATTGAAGAGACGAGAGAGGAAGACGGTTTGGTCAGGTATGTAGTTCTGTTAAAAGATGGAGCACAACATAGGTTCGTTGTGCAGTGTGTCTTGGAAGGGTCATCGGTGAATGCTGTCAGCTGCCATTGCCGCAAGTTGCAGTGCGAAGGCATCCCATGTGCACACATATTTGCTGTTCTGAATTTGTTGGGTTTGGACACCATTCCTCGATGTTGTGTTACGATGAGGTGGACAATGCAAGCCAAGGCTGCATTCATGTCAGAGAGGAACGCCAATGCGCATGTGTGGTCCAAACAGATGGGTCGGTACCGCGAACTGCGCAACAAGGCTAGTGTTGCTCTATTCGAAGCTTCAAAGAGCGTGGAGCATTCACAGAAGGTGATGGATTTGCTACAGAGCATTATGGATGACCCCAAGGGGAATGATGAGAACATGGGGGTAACATCATTTGGTCCTTTGCCCGCCCATTATTCTGCCTCTAGCTATGCCTTCGGTGACAAAGTCTTTGATCCCAAGCAGATTGTTACAAAAGGTGCTCCATCTAAGAAGAGGATGAAGTCATTCCATGAGAGATTGAGCCAATCCCATATGGCCAAGAAGAGAAAGAGAGCTTGCAGCGAATGTGGCGAACACACGCACGACAGACGCACTTGTCCCAAACTAAAGTAATTATTTATGTCATGTTGTTATTTTGTACGACATTAGATCATTTGGTATCAGCCTTATTTTTGTTTCCTTTTGATTATGCAGTTGAAGCTCGAAGAAAAAAAAAGCATGTGCTTCTGTTTGAAATAAAGATACATATCGCCGCAACATGCTTATTAACCATCTAGTTTCTTACGTTATAGGGAATGCAATATAGCTTTCAACACATTTAGCTGTTGTTGCTTATGTTTATCTTTTTGTTAGCTCTAGAAACTGAGATTAGCATTTTCACAGATTACCAAGAATGAAGATTTGGAGGAGCTTAGGAACTTGGCCTCAAGGGTCTGTGATGTCTGAACTCTGAAACTAAAGAAGCTGAAGCAATAATTTACTGTTTAGTATGGATAATCTGGAATCCTATAACAGAAGTTATGCTTGTGTGTCTGCAATTGATTGTTAGTGTCTATAATTCATCTGGTATTTAATAATTTATTGTTGTCGGTATATATGCTCGTGTTGTTCTTCAGCTTGTGAGATACACTTCTGTTGATTTAGCAACTAAAAATCTCTGGATGTTATACTGCTTGCGAACCTTAGTTAGAGCAGTTGGTAGATGGCCAACGCTGTGAACCTTCAGGTCGTGGGTTCAAACCCCGCTGTCTGCGGCCACTTTTTGATTTTTTCCATTATTTGATGCCTGGCTACTTAAGTACTATGCCTGGTTTGCTAAGCACAACTTGTCTCTAGCTTAGTTGGTAAATTACCACGGTTGTTAACCCACAGGTTGTGGGTTCAAACCCTCATCCGATCTTGCTAGCAGATGGCATTGGGACCGAACAGGACGCCTATGCTTCGTGTTAGTGAGATCGGAAAACTCCTGTAGATAATAGTTTAACCATACCAAGCGGATGGATGCGAGTGCGACCAGATAACGACAGATGGCATGTGCACGGATCGACTCCAATAGATGGCAGTGGGATTTCTCTAAGGTTGATGGTAGTGGGACTAGACGAGGGTACATGGCGTGACCAGAAGTTATTAGATTTGTTAGTTTGTCCGATATGAGACCGAGCCGTGACAATAGATGGTGGCGGGAGATTTGTTAGCACAGGACGACCGGTACCTTATCCGTGCTATTACAACTTTCACAATATGTGAAAAGGAAATCATGCCATCAAACGATATTATCTCTAGTCTTTACTTCCTACCAACATGACATACGTTATGTTTTTCTGGATGGCATACTACTCACGAACCTTAGTTAGCTCAGTTGGTACATGGCCAACGCTGTGAACCTTCAGGTCGTGGGTTCAAACCCCACTTTCTGTGGCTACTTTTTGATTATTTTTGAGTTTAATAGATTGCTAGCTGTGTACTATGGAACGGCAAACGTATCCAATTTTTGATTATTTTTGAGTTTAATAGATTGCTAGCTGTGTACTATGGAACGGTAAACGTATCCAATCAGGATTAGAATTAACAATGGAATTAAAAAACAAGAAATCGTATGAATCAGGAATTAGAATTTACGAACCGTACGAATCAGGAATTAGAATTTACGAATAAGAAACCATACTAATCAGGAATTAGAATTAACAATGGATTGCTAGCTGTTTATTTTCGAACGGCCAACGTATCCAATTAGGAATTAGAATTAACAATGGACTTACAGCAATCAAGTGTCCATATATATGTGCATATACATATATCTATACATATATATAATTGGACATCACGTCTGTCCACAATCAACTACTTGCCCTTTTTGTTTCCTGGTGAATCCACATCCATGGAGCCCGGCTACCACCCTCAACCAAGTGCAAAATCAATGAAATACAGATCGTTAGCACCTGCAGCAATGAACACTAAAGTTTGTACCTTAATTATTATAACATGAAAAACTTCTCAATCATTAGCACTGTTTCATATTTTTTTTCTTGCTTTTCAGGCTCCACCTTCCATGGAGAGCACACCTGGAACAAAGGAGGGGCAATTTCATGAGCCCTGCACTCCCGCACTCCGTAAAACAGCATCAACAGCATATACTGCAGCACGAGCTACGCCTAAGGTACAATAATTAACTCTTCAACAAAAGTCAGTAGCTTATATGTGATCCCCCATGCAAACAACCCATATTTAGGGAGAATAAAACATAAAAAAGAAACTGGTAAGTAGAGAGTATGTGTTGAAAACCAGAGCTCAGCCGCAATACCCACATTAGCCTGAACTGGCACACCTTAACCAACTTTTGCATTATTTTTCCATGGTAGACCAGTAGTTCAAACTTTTCCAGTAAGATTAATTGTTGATACTGAACACCAGCAACATTCAATTAAAGTAAAGAAGGATGCTTACGTCCACAGGAATATCCAAAGAAGCTACTGCAGCATCTTTAAGAACTTCCAGCAGAGAGCTTGAGCCTTCTCCAACTAACTGAAAGGCAACAAAGTAAACACTGCTGATTGCTGAATAGCTAATGATAAGTATAATAAGAGTCTTACATAAAGCAATAGAGATGTACATGAATTTCACTAAGATCAATTTGAACAGCGAAGTGTGGAGTAGCCTCCTCTAAATCATCCTGAGGCAGGGACTTTGCAGTAGTAAAGTGGATACCCATAACATTGCTCTCAACACTAAGCCCTTTATCCAGGTGTGTGAACTTCACATCAAGCTTCGGCACACTGAAGCTAACCTTCCAAAGAACAAATATAATATTTAGCAATACTTTTCAGGTACAGCCAAAACATAAGTGGATATTGAAAGGTCATCTAGGCCCCAATATGGTTTTGATGGTTAATGGCAACCTAAACTGGAATCTAATATTTACATTGAGTGTAAGCAGGATCTACAGGTTCCATAAAGAAAGGTTATCCAGAGAAGGATGGCCACCAAAAAGGGTACAAGGTGGTTTCAAGGATAAAGAGATGGCTGTGCTAGGTAGCTGTGCCACAGCTGTGAAGAAGCCAGTGCTGTGCAGGGAGCTGCAAGCAAGGTGATGGTGGCTTGATGCGTCAAGAGCCGTGACTTCAGTTGGTGGCAGGTGAAGCCTAGATTTGCTAGTTTCTTTGAGTCCATAGGAATCACCCGTACTATCAAGAGGGATGAAACAGTAGCAGTTGTCTAAGGGAACCTTGCTCATTGCTCAGAGTGTTGGTCAAGGGGATTGGTGCTTTGAGGCCAATTGCCCTGTGTCAATAGCTTTGCACAAAAGTATGTAGCTGTGTGAAAACCCTAGAGCTTTAGGCACCTGTGTGACATAGCTGTGTCACAGGTGGTCTTCTGCTCTATGACTCAGGTACATCTCTGTACCAGGGGAGAGCTTGTAAATGCTAAGGTACCTGCACTGCGATAGGGGGTCTGATGAGTCAGAAGTCTGTCGGAGGTTCTCTCCTTATAGGTATTAGAGTGAAGTACGCTGAGGGCATGTCATGTGCCAGGACCGGGCTGAGTAGTGTGGCTATCAGCTAAGGGTTCACCTGTGTGCGCCGCCGGTGACACAGGTGCCGGTCTGCCTGAGCCGGGTACAGTTGGGCGTAGGGTGTAGCTGTGTCACCGGTGGTTGACACCGGTGGCTCACTTAATCCTACGTGGCAACAGGGTAACGGTCAGGTGCCTGTGGACCCTATATATAGGGGACCAGGGGAGGACTCTGTCCTCAACCTTGCTCAAATCAGTGATTCGCATACGACCGTTGCAAAGCCTCCAACCACTCCACAAGAGCCGAGAGCCTAAGGGTTAGTTCGAGTGGGTTTGTGAGCTAGAGCACGAGCAAAGGTTCCTCCAAGAGATTGCTGCTGCATCATCTGTTACTCTTGGAGTTTGTCTGCTCCTAGACGAGTGTAGGAGTTGCTGGTATCACCCAAGCTTGTGTGGGCTGAACCAGTAGTTTGTGAAGGTGTTCTGAGGTCTACCTGCTGCAAGGCAAAAGGATCTCCACAAGCAAGAGAAAGAGTCCTGAAGGATCAGGTACTCGGAGAAGAAGCACGGTTTAGTGCTGGCCAGCTCTTAGGAGTGGTCTCTCCAACGGAGACGTACCTTCTCTGCAAAGAGTTGGGAACTTCGGTGAAAAACCCCTGAGTCTTCTTTACTTTCTTGTATTGCATGCTTATCTGCTTATACTTGCTTGTTTGTGTCTCTTAGACTTGATCTGCTAAGTTTACCTTTTCACCTGTGCTAGATTACCTTTATACCTGTGTGTGATCACCTGTTTCTCAGTTGCTTCATTCACTTGTATTCACCTGTCTCAGCACCTGTGTCTCCAGCAGTCTAAGTAGAGCGCATGTGTTAGGTTAACTCTTCACCTGTGCCTTCCACCTGTGTGACAGCTGTGTGTTAATTTACACATAGTCTCTACCTGTGTCACCTACCTGTGTCACAGCTGTCCACTATAAACTTGTGAAGTTAATCTGCACAACTCAAACAAAAGATTAAAAGAGAGAAATTTTATAAGCCAACTATTCACCCCCCCCTCTAGTCGGCATCTCGGTCCTTTCAATTGGTATCAGAGCAGGTTGCTCTTTGATTTGGCTTAACCGCCAGAGTAAAGGATGTCGGGCTACGAGGGTAAAATACCTATCTTTACTGGATCTAACTATGCCTTCTGGAAGAGGAAGATGCAGATGCATCTTACCGCGATCGATCCAGATGTGTGGGATATTGTTGATGCAGGTTATAAGGTTGAGAAGGCTGAGGCTCTCACCATCAACGACAAGAAGAATATCCAGAATAATGCCAGAGCTGCCACTGCCATCTTTCATGGGCTTGCAAGAACATGACTTTAACAGAGTCAGCACACTGGAGTCTGCTAAGGAGATTTGGGATACCTTGCAGCAGATATACGAGGGCAGTGACACTCTGAAGAAGTCCAAGAGAGGACTGCTGGAATCAACTCTGGAGAGATTTGAGCATGAACATGGAGAAGACATAAATTCTCTGTACTCAAGACTGACTCTCATCACCAATCAACTAAAGGCATTGGGTTCCAACCGAGTTGAGGATGAAGATGTCATCAAGAAATTCTTATCTGTGCTGCCCAAGCCTTACAGAACCCTAGTCTTGATGCTCAAGGAGAAAGAGGGTTTCAGTAGGATGAAGCCTACAGAAGTGCTGGGAAGAATCCTCACCCATGAGATGGAGCTCAAGCAAGAGGGCAAGCACAGCTCCTCCTCAGGACCCAAGAAGAATATTGCACTGAAGACCACTGCTCAAGCCCCACTACCAGACAGTGATAGCAGTGATGATCTATCTGATGACATGTCAAGTGGAGAAGAGAATGAGCTGCTCCTTCTTACCAGAAACTTCAGAAAATTCTATAGGAAGAAGAAGCAGTTTGGATCAACAGATAGATTCAGAGGCAAGAAGCCCTCCAAGGACAACAAGTGTTTTGAATGTGGCAAGGAAGGCCACTTCGCAGCTGATTGCCCCAGCAAAAAGAAGGACAAAGGGAAGAAGAAGGACTTCCACAGCAAAAAGAAGACTTTCGGCAAGCATCCTTCTCATTCCAAGAACAAGGCTACTGCAAGAGCCTATGTAGGGCAAGCCTGGGTTTCAGATGACTCTGGTCCAGATGGAGAATCAGAAGAAGAAGAAGTCCATGTTGCTGGGATAGCAATCTCCATGGCTGACACACACAGCTGTGTCACAGCCAAGTCAGATAGCTCCAAGCTGAACTCCAAAGCTGATCAAGCTTCATCCACTCCTGCTCCCTTATGCCTCATGGCTAAGGACTCTAAGGTATTGACTGAAGATGATTTCCCTGATTATGCTGAACTAATGGATATCTTAGAGAGAACAGAGAAGGGATACTGCAGGGAGAGGAAGGAGAACATATCCCTTAGGGATAAGCTGAGGGAGCTGAAAGAGACCTGTGATGAAATCACAGATGACAGGAAGGATCTCAGGTTGAATCATGAGAACCTGGAGATAGCTCATGAGAAGCTCAAATCAGCACATGAGCTTCTTCTCAAGGAGCATGAAGAGTTAAAGGCAAAGCATGCCTTATGCATTGATATTTCTGATAATATTGCTGAAGCTATGCCTTTACCTGCTCCTACTGTCATTGAATCATGTTTAAACTGTGCTAGCAGAATCAATGTTCTAACATCTACAGGTGGAGTGGTAGACAACTCCAAAGAGGCCTCAACCTCTATTGTTACTAACTCTGTGGATGCAGCTGAGCACAACAAGCTCAAGGAAGAGCTAGAAGAGCTTAAGAGGCTCATGAGAAAAGGTCTCTGCAGTGCCAACATTGGCATGCAAAACTATCAGCTTATAAGAGCTAAAATGTTGAGAAAGAATGAAGGCCGAAGAGGCTTGGGTTATTCTACCTCTACTGCTAAATATAAACTGCCTGCTGCCACTAACACTTGTCTTGCAGCAAAATTTGTGAAACAGGCAGGAACTATCGCTTTTGAGGTATGTTCTTCACATATGTTTGAAGATTAATATATTAAAGATTGTTGTGTGGCTTCACCATTTTTCATACAGGATAAGGGGTACATTTTCCCCACCATATCGGAGGAAGAGGTTGAGGTAAATCAAATACGTACTAGTTAAGTAATCCTAGATTTGTAACTTATATATTACATTGCGATTCTCCTTGTCCTATGTTGTAGAGGTCGTACTGTCAAAAGGGAGACAAGTGTGCTGCACATATGCCACCTACCCAACAAGAGGTACATGGCGATGACGCAAACAAGACATCTAGTGAAGAGGAAACCAAGACAATTACCAAGCGGGTTCGAGGACCGTCAGGGAGGGTATCTAAATCATCCTTCAGCAAGAAAGATCCATATATCTACTATGATCACGAACGGAGACAACGTCATAAAAAAAAGGAGGAAGATGGTATTTCCTATCAAATGTTGCCCGTATCTTGCTATGTATCATTGCATTTCCAATTACTTCTAAATGTTTCACCACTTACAAAACACAGTAGGTACGATTGCCACAATTGCTTGGATAAACAGACAAAGAGCTTCCAAGGTTTTGGTCCACATAGATGATCTGACCATTACAAAACAAACCCTAGAGTGCCTAACAGTAAGCTATGAAACCGATGGGTCACACAAATACTTGCATTGCACGGTAAGTTTTATAACTAAATTTGTTAGTTATGGATTACGATATAATCTAAGCTTTACTTTTTTAATTGCAATGCTAGATCATTGACGCAACAATTTATTATTAACGGTATTCTAACCCCTTTGACACAAGGGATGTCAGAAAGGTCTTCATCGAGCAGACATGTTATGTGCAAACATTGGCTAGAGATGGCCAATATTACGCTTCATCTATGGATGATATTGAAAAAGAACATAATAAAAAGAAGGCAGTTACATATCTAAAGCACGACATGGTAAAATATATTACCTACTTAATTTTTTTCTTAAAACATTTATTTCATATAGTTTTATGTCAACCTTCATGCAGATCTTCCTACCCCTAAACCGGGGTCTACATTGGTACCTAGGAGTGTTGAACGCCCCATCAAGACAAATTCAAATCCTCGACTCATTGGCTTCGTATGGTAAAGAGCCACATATGCAACTAACATACTCGGTGAGCTTATCATTTTGTACTACCCTTCAGTTAACATTCTTACTTTGTACATTCTATTCATTAGTTAAATGAACACTTCACAGCTCAAAGGAATAGAGTCATATATAGAGATGGCAAAAACAACTATAGAGCTACCGAAAACTAGTTGGCCAGACTTCAAAGTGACGTCTTGGGATATCAAGACTATAGCAGGCGTACCAAAGCAAAAGGACTCGTATGTTACATCCATCAACAAAAACTTATTTTGCCACCTCGAGAATGCTGTACTAATATATTACAATCCATGCAGTTCCTCATGCGGCCTTTTCATGCTAAAGTTCATACAACTATGGATGGGATCTAAATTGTTGAAAATGTTTACGCAGGTGCACATATTTGAACTTTCATTTCTACACGTACTGTAAATCTCCTTGTAGATTATTTTCTAACTGCTTGTCTCTACCTATGCAGCGTGATGTTGATGTGTTTAGGAGGGAATTGGCATGTCGGCTGCTCTACTATGTTAACAACAAGATCAACACACACGATAGTTCGGAGGCATCGCGTGATGGCCAAGTGTCCCACAACAATCATCCAATTATGAAAGAATAATTTTCCCTAAATGATAGTTCTGAATTATAGATAGGCCTTACAGCAATTAAACTATGTGTCCAAAAGATTGTGTTACATGAACCGTGTTTTCCGTTAAGCCATAAAATTCAGGCTTTTCATGAGATCAACATCTTCCTATACTAGCATAAGGACACAAAAATATTAGTCTGATAGAACCCATCCTTTCCTCAGTAGAACTTTTTACAAAAACTGCTTTGTGATTTTCCAAAAGCTTAGATGCTAAAGCAGTTTGATGCAGTAAGTTTAGCTATGTCAAATTAAGGCCAAATCTGAGCATGTTTTGCTCACACCCAAACACATATAAACACAAGCAACTGTTTCCAGATTTGAGTTCACCTGGGCAGTTGGAATCCTTAAAATGCATTGCATATCGGGCGTGTGAACGAAGGGGTCCCAGATGGACGGGCCGTGGCCGTCAGACGCCGCCATGCCCTCGACTTGGAACGTCGACCCCTCGGCGCGCTCGCGAAGCCGGTCAGGAGCCGTCGCCGGCGCCGCCATCGCCGTTGTCGCCATTCTCCACGGCAACCGGACGAGCGGGGGGCATGGCAGCCGGACGCGCGGGGGCCAGCGGAGGCGCGGGGGCTGACCCAGGCGTGTGCGGGCGGGGCTGGAGGCGCGGCCGACCGGCCGGCCAACGCGGGCGAGACGCGGGCTGGGCGCGGGCGGACGAGGCGGCCGCGGGCGGCTGCCGGACCAGGCGCGCGCGGGCGAGGCGAGGGCGGGGCGCGGGCGGACGAGGCGGGGCGCGGGCGGCCGCCGGACTAGGCGCGCGCGGGCGGCCGGTGGACGTGCGCGCGGGCCGGAGGAGGACGCCCACGACGGGGAGCACGGGCGTTGGGGTGAAAGAAAAAAAAATGAGATTGGGGATTAGGGTTAGGGTTTGAGTGAAAATATATTGTTTAAATATTTATTTAAGAAAAAAGAGAGTTATTTTTAGAATTCCAATTTTAACCCTAATATCAGGGTACTCCTTCATTTTTAAAGTCTTTAGAGGTGGTACTCCTTAACTGTAGTATTGGAGTACCAGATAATATGAGCCATTAGATTTGAACAAATGAATGGTCCATATTCATTCCAGGGTACTGTAAAAGAGCTCAACACAATCTCTAAAGACTGGCACACGATAAGGATAGGCCCCGGAGTACTAACTAAGGAGAAGGTTCTTTTTGGGGTTCTTTTTGGCTATCGTCATGGACGTTATTGGATCGATCTCTGCAGATAAGAAGTTATAGCAGGGTGAATCGAATTGTTCATAAATGGATTGCTAACAAATATCTGAGTATTTTTTCATCTTAGGAGTATTTGAATTTCCATCTATCTGATTTTCAGTTAGACTTTGGATGGTTCAGTTTGAGACAGTAAAGTGCCCTTTGGAAGTGCATGATTTTCACACGAATTTCACATTTTGATTTGTTTACAAGTTCTTTATTTAATTCGTGTGTTCAAATAGGGTCTCAAAAGTTTGTGTATCTATACAGTTCCAATCTGAATTCCTAGTCAAAGTAGCCTCTTGTCTTTTCAAGGGGGAGAGTAGCCTCGTATTAACCAAACGGCAGTGTGCACCTTTAAAATTGTATTGCTATTTCTTGGTCACTCGGAAATTTCTTATCTATCCACAGTATATTTTTTTTGTTGCAAAACCCACAATGCTGATGAAAATTCATGAAACAAAATCTGACGAACAATGTAAATTTTATAGATGATTGTGAATTTGACGCCACAGGGTTGCTATGTTGGCACCGACACCAGCGGCGATGAGTTAAGGTCTAGAATTACTAGGCTTTGGGTTTGTGTTGACCAGGTTATATCATAAGAGAGAAGAAAAGGCTCTGCTATGGGTGGTGGTAGCAATGGTGCAACAAGGCTGCGATGGCGCCTCCTGCCACGGGAGAAATGACGGCGTTGTGCGACAGCAAGTGGGCAGAAAGGTACAAAAGTTGAGGGATCTAATGAGGGGGATGCATTCGGTGATAGTGAGCCATCGAAGACAAGAAAGAATGGAAGAAGATATGGTGGGTAGTGCTAGTGCTAGTGCGGCCTTTAGCGCCGGCAACTATGTAAGCGGCTTGCTTGTGGGTCGAGAAGACACGGAGATGTGGCAGGGTGGGGACAGCGTCTGGGAGCGAGGTGGGATGGGTTAAGGTTTAGGGTGACAAGTGCAGTATTTACTGGGGGATGGAATGTTGATTCAATGACTAAAGATATGACTGGTAAATAACAAAAGTTCAGTCGCCTGAGTATTAGATTACCCCTTTAGGAATATTGAAACATTTGTTTCTCCTTTCAGCAAAAGTTTCTTTTGATTATGATCCTTGGTGCACCGAGTCTAAATATTCCACACTTACAGTCACATACTCACATATGACACATTAGCTACCCAGAAAGCAGCAAACGTTGTCGGCAAACTTGTTCGTTAATTTTTGCCGGTGAGGACGATCGAAAACATCGAACCAGGTTCCTTGAAGAGATCAGTCAAGAGTTTGAACGTTGAATCATTGCCTTCTAGATGTGTCATGTGTCCTAACAGGTAAATTAGCTAATCCATTAGCTTATAATCACAATTTCACTTTCAACAAGTTTCACAATCTCTCGCTTTCCCGGCGTCACTTCAACTGTTAGATTCGTGCATACTCTGTCCAATCTCTACTACAGCTCTTTGTTCCTGACGAAGTGCCGATCGAAAAGTTGTTGATATACTTCAGGTTTGTCCTTGTGTCGTCGGTTTTCTCTTCTTTCCTCAGTAGGTGTGTTCGTTAACTGTTGAGCATGATGCCACAGGACGAGATCGATCCGTGATCTGATGTGCATAGCTTTGCATGGTCGACAGTGAAGTTTCCGGTGATAGATCGGTCGCATGATTGATTGATCCGTTGTGTATTCAGTTCACCGGGCCCCGTGAGAGTAGCACTAGCACGTCGACGTGACCTATATAGCTTCCGCCTTTCGAGGTTTCAGATAGAATTGACATCCTGCAGGGTTGAAGCTTCCGAGCAGCCCCAACGCAAAGAGCGTACGTGAAGATTCCGTCCTTTTTTCTGCAGCCTCTCTGTAACGCAATCCTAATCCACAGTTAATTTGCATGTGCTTCAGTCCCTGATTTTCTGTGAATCTAAGAAAAATATAGTACAGCATTTGACGGCTGGAATACAAACTAGTTAAGACTTAAGTTGTGGTTGCTGACCTTCGTTGTACTAAACTTATTTTATAATTTACTGAGAAAAGATAGACATAAAAATAGAATAAATTGACTAAACAAACGATAAAATAAATAAAAAATTAGTTGTTTATATGAGATTATCATAGTCTATTGTGATACCAAACAGACGAGATGTTACCATTAGTCTCGGTATGAAATATCCATTTGTACCTTTTGGGGTTCAACCCAAAGGCTAATCCGTGCATAAATGTGCCACACTTTTCAGAAACTCAATGCAGAGCTCCTAAAATTGTCGCTCCTAGCTAACTCTGATGTCTAGGTCAACGTCCAGTGGAATATGCTGCAAGTGTTCGAGTTAGGCGGGGCATATGGCGGCACTGGCTCGACCGATCGGTTCACCGTGACACGAATGGCATCACATATATAATTTTTCAGCAAAACAAATGCGTCTAATACATTGAATGCCAGGCTTGAAGAATAAGTTGGTAAAAGCCCCAATTCCCGGTCGTAATTCTAGTGCCGAATGATGCCCAATTCTACCAAACACACACCAGCCATATCACTTAACTTTGATGATGATGATGATGAAATTGTCCCCTTGTCCTGTCTCTAACCTATGGCTGTTCGATTTGCTTTAGGCCAAGGCTAAACAACCCAACAACTCGAACGCAAATTGTGCTATTATGCGCCATAATCCCAGATCAACCGAACCAACCTACCGTTAATTAACTCTAACTATACAGTTACTTGTAGTTGCAGTAGCTAACATTCACATCTAATTTGTGCACCCACGCACACGGCACAAAGTGGTTGAAGCTTGCAAGGACATTCGTTGATTGAGATGCCTCTGGCAACGGCGCCATCTCCCGCACCGTTCATCCTTGAGATTCCCACGCACGCACGCAGCACAGGCTCAGTTCGATGATTCTGCTAGCTAGTTTCTCCAACACAAAGATTCCTGATTATTTTTTCCCGTGGAAGTGAAAGAAAATTCGCGCGGGTACGTACAGCTTTAGGAACGGCTGCACATGCTGAGATTTCGCGGAAATGGCTGATCGAGACGCACTGGCTTCGATCGCTGCGTGCCCGCCCGGCCGTTTGAAACATACAAAACCGGTCACAAGCTTTGCGGCTACATGCATGGATAGGTCGCTCTGCATTTTTGTGATTCGCGTGCTTTGGCTGCGCGCGGAAGCTAAAATATAGTGACGCTGGGGTTGGTGACTTGGTGTAGTTTTAATTGTTGGTGTTTGCATCTGGCTATAGCCGGAAAACAGCAAACCCAAAAGGCAAATGCCAATGTACGTAGCAAGGGGCCTAGTTGATTGTCGCTAACAAAAGGAGCAACGGGTAATCTATCTCTAGCTAGCATTATCTACCTGTTTCTTTCTCTAAAGATTAAAAAAACAAGGCATGCGCTCGTCTAAAAGCAAGATTTGCAGGGATACTATTGGTAAGGTTTGTCATGGCTGATTTTGGACTAGAGCACCGCTGCCCGGCATGAGCTTAGGCTAGCTATAGCTTAAGGCTTGGTATTTTAAGCTCGGTGAAAATATCAGGATCGATGAGCCTTTCGTTGCCCAGATGTGTTATGTTGCATGGCGTACTAAAAAATTGGCTTAGGCCTTGCATGGTTTAGTTATGGAAAGATTCAGAGAAACAAAATGCGCCTAGTGAATGCCCAGACTGTTATTTTGCTTGTAACTCTAGCTAGTGTTAATGTAATCAAACAACCTGCGCGCTGATTACCAGTCCATCGATTCGCCAACTAGCTGCTGGGTTAACCAAGTTTCGGCTTAACACCACAGCTTTCCTTTGAAAATATCATCGCAAACAAAGCTTTCCTTTGAAATAACAAGGAGCTAGCACCAGCAGCATCACTACTCAGAAACGCAAATATTTCCTGTCAGCTAAGGAATTTTTCTGACGGTCCCGCAAGAGGCTCACAAGAAAATGCATTTCTCTGTCCGGCAAATCCTCACGGCAGGTCGACAGAAAACACATTGTTGTCGGCTCACATGATTATTCGCGTTTCTCGTAGTGCATGTAGCTAGCAGCTGATCTCTGGCATGCATGCCCAAGGAGAACTGTAAGATGCAGTATAAGTAGCTAGCGATTGGTGAAGTAATTAGAGAAGACGTACTGATCATGTTCTGTGATACAGTAGATCTAAGTCAGATCACACCAAGAAGATGGTAATCTAATGTGTGGGGTCGAGGTAGGCTGCAGCCAGCTGACTGTGCATGCGTTGCGAGTTGCAACCGACCAGCCAATTTCACCGTCAAATTAGGAGCTAACTAGCATGATCTGCGATACCATAGTACTGCATGCAACAGCTAGCTAGCCAATTACGAATTGACTATACTATAATTTAGCACTATATACTCTCACTAAATTATACTTGTTGATCGATCGATCTCGCTTCCTCTAACCTGTATCTTAACTTGCATATACAAACCATCTCACCATCTGGAGTACTTTCTTTTTTCTTTTGCAACGAATCTGGAGTACGTTACTAGTACTAGCTAGCTAGCTAAGCTGCCAGCCTCTGGCGCCGGCCGTCCTCTGCCTATTGTAACATGAACTTCGATGTATATAAACAAATTTTGCCGTACCACGGTCACGTGCACCGAAACGCTCTACGAGCTACCGGTAAAACCGAATAGGGGAAAACGATTTGTAAACATGAGGATCACACATGGATGATGCATATACAGTCCAGACGGGTAGTACAGTAGTACTAGTACCTGCATTAGCAGAGTTTAGCTGGTTTTGGATGCTGGCTGATTTCGAGGAAGCGGTTACTTGGAGCTAAGAACGAGGCCACGCACGCACGCACGGACGACTTTGCTTGTGTCGATGGATGCGTCCACGCGTGCAGCATGTTGGGGCTGCCGAATCCGTGTTGGACATCGCAGATCCCTGTGCAAAATGCAGCCAGCTGCCTCGACCGACCGATCTCCATGCGCACAAGTAAGCAACCTAACTAGCCAGCTGCATCTGAATAGGAGTACTGTATCGACTCCGGTGCCTTGCTTGCGAAGCATACGCCTGTAGCTAGTGAGATCGCGCACCCCCATGCATGAGCCCAGCTGATCGATGGGTCGGTACTGCAGCTCTGCAAGGCACTGCAGGAAGGAGGGGGCATGCGCCACTGTACAGCGACAAACAGTGTGCTGCTACTCCCACGTATACGTACTAGGGGGAGTAAATTTTGTAGACGCGTGCACGCACGCCGCTCGGAATGCGAAAAGTAGCTGGCGCTGAAGTGAACACAATGACAGAAGGCACCTTAATTTACCGGTTTACCCAATACGTACTACACCACGGAACCACGAGACCAGCTGGCCCCAGGATGTATGAGACGATAGATAGGAGTAGCGCCCCTGATCTGCGCGAGTTCCACACGCGCGCGTCGCGCTATGCACATAGAAGAAAACCCGGCAGATGCAACGCACCGACCCATGCCAGGAGCTCGCGCAGTGCGCGTACGTCGTGAGCTTGGGGCCATGCCTGGGTGTGCGCACGGTACGCTATTCCAGTCCGGTCCAGTCAAGTCACTCAGAGGGACGCCCGGCGGCCGGCCATGCACGCCTGTCCCGCGCGGCGCGTCTCTGCAGCGCAGCGCAGGGCTCCTGGCCCACACCTTACGCGGCTCTGCTAGCTCTACGACATGCATGTGTTGGGAACATGTGGCTAGCAACACGGTATGTTACTTCACTTGTGTACGCGCGTTTTCCTTGTCACGGAAGCTACACTGGCAAATCATATCGATCTCGTCGAGGTGTCCCTGTGTATAGCGCGCAGGTGCATGCATAGTGCTTGGAATTCTCAGGTGAACGTTGAACATTTTTCGAGTGAAGCAGCTAGCCGGCATTCATGGGCGCTCAATAAGCTAGCAGTCGCTGATTGAAACTACGAAAGCATAGTCGAGGGAGTATGAGTATCGATCGATCATCATTGCTGATTATGCTGGACACGTACTGCTCACAGATCTTAACTTCATCATTGCCTCATGTGATTTTCCTCAAGGAGAAAAACGTAGTAGATGCATGCGGCAACGTGTTGGCTATATATGTACTTCTATAGCAGATAGGGCAAGCTAGCATACTGTTGTTGCACACCGTCTTGCAAGCTCTGCTTTTCACCAGCGCGCAACAAAAGCAAACATTTGAAAAAGGGATTAGTAGTCAAGAGAGGTAACGCCCCTTTTAACTTTGGCAAACTTTCATGAGGCGAAAGCGTATGCGTGTCCATCTATCATACGTCTTCTGATCTAGCAAGCCCACGCCAACTGTTCACCTCTCTCTTTCTTGCATGCATGGCATGGCATGTCATGGCAGCTCCAACGGACCAATCATTATCTAGGTTCCATGAACCACCCCGCCGGCCCGGGCCCGGCCTCCAATTAGTCTTTCTTATGCCCATGCCTATATAATATCGTTTTACTTACTTGGATCTTGCCATTTTGGACAAACTAGTAGAGAATTAACCAGCATATATATTGCTAACAAGAGTGATATATATACCTGCCAATGTATCCCTCGTAATCAGTCTCTGCAAATTGAAATGCTTCAGTTAACAAAGCGGTGCTTAAAATTTGTGATATTATTTTCCTTGAGCACTGAAACATACTCATCGCCCGATGAGAAAGTCTGAGTTAACTGAATTCAACAATTTCAGTGTCTGAAAAATCAGATCTCAAGTTTTAGACGCAACAAAGCGAGCGCTGAACTAATCTACTGTTAGACCGATAATTCAATAGGGAACATGCCCACATTGTCTCACATGCCAACACCCTTATATTTTATTTCACTAGCCCCCACAGAAACAATGACAACCCCAATCATCATATGAATAACTTACACATCTCCGATTAGGGATCAGGTGATGGTGCATGCAAGAAGGTCGGAGGCCACAGCCACTTGTACAATGTACAACCTTTCGATCTTAATCCTTGCACTTAAATTACAATCGTTTCTTGAGCTAGCACTAAGAGAGGTAGCTGATCGATCGATCCATCAGGTAGATAGAGATGCCTCTCTCCTGCTGGAAGTTGGAGCTTATCATAAAGCAACTCGTCAGGTCCCTTTCATAAGTTCAGAGACGATCGGTCGATGAATGAAGGAAATAATGGACCACAACGTGTCCCTGTCGGAAGAAAGCAGAGCTTGATCGATCGCCTGCGACGGCCATTGACCGTCATTGTTTAAGGGAAAGAAAAAATGGAGTATTTGCGGTTTAGTAATCTGACCATCCATGTTCATTAAATGGCAATTACCATTGGGCGGCAGGAGGGAAGGGGCCCTGCTATGTTGGTGGTTTGCATGCAGCGAGATTCCTCTAACTAACTGCATCACAACCATATATACCTGCTCCGGGTAGTTTGTTAAGTTAGATCTGTATTTATTCATCAGGTCTAGTCGTCCAGCCTATCGGTCATGTCAGTGTATTCTAGGGAGGATGAGCGGACGGTGGCAGCAACGTACGTTTCTATCTTGTGTGAGCGAGAGCTAGCATTCATCACGGTCTGCGGCATTTCGCACACATTAAGGATATAGCTTAACAGATATCTAGAATACTCCTATCGTATGGAACATGGATTTCATTTTCCCATTCGAGTTTTATTATGAGAGGTTCTATGATGCCAAATCAGAGACACCCGTGTTACGACTTCATTACGAATGCCATAGAGGGTTTCCAGTACGGGCCAGCCCTCGCGGCCCATCAGGCCATCAGTTCCCAAAACCAACGCCGCCGTAGTGTAGTCAATGTCCGTGGCCCCCTACTCCAGCCATCAATGAGACCGAGCCTCGTTCCGGGCCAACTCCAACTGCGCCGGCCGTGGCTGGCAGTACACGGTACACCCCGCGCCGCGCGCCGTCCCCCGTCCCCCGCTCCTCGGTTCCTCCGCCTCCGCCGCCGAAACGTGCTGCTCTGCGTGCAAGTGCCTTCTTCGACCTCACCTCCGTGTCGGCTAACGCGAGCTCGCATCGCACATCACTCGCAGAGAAGGAGAAGAGCATGGAAGTGTGAGTGGCTGCTGCCAGATTTTTGCTTACTCTGCTCGATTCTGCTTCTGCCTCTGTATCCCTGCCTCCACGGGCGAGCTCCGATCTGGTAATCTCATTCTCACCCCCGCTCGGTGTCTCGTCAGGGTCGCGTCGGCTCCGGGGAAGGTGCTCGTCGCGGGAGGCTACCTGGTACTGGAGCGCCCCAACCCGGGCCTCGTCCTCAGCACCACCGCTCGCTTCTACGCCATCGTCCGCCCGATCCACGACGACCTCAGTCCCAACTCCTGGGCATGGGTGAGCCCGAGCTTTCCTCCCCACTTCTCAGATTTCCATACCAGCAAATCGCTGCTTATCGCGTATGCTTGTGCTGTATAGGCGTGGACGGATGTGAAGGTGACCTCCCCTCAACTTTCCCGGGAGGCCGCCTACAAGCTGTCCCTAAAGAATTCCACGCTCCAATTGACGTCTGCAAGGCGAGTTCATGATCGTTCTCTGGGGTTGCGGTATCATGTAGTACTCTTGCTTTCTTAGAGTATTGTTGGAATTAAAGTTTTTATTGATTATGCTAATGTTGCAGGGAGTCTGCAAACCCTTTTGTAGAGCAGGCGATACAATTCTCCATAGCAGCTGCTAAAGTGACTGTTACTGATAAGGAGAGGAAGGAAGCACTAGACAAGCTGCTGTTGCAAGGTCATGCGACTTTCATTAGCTGTCTTACTCTGAAGTACAACATTGGTTATGAATCTGCTGTATACCATGATAGTTATTTATTTCATTCTTGAAAAATATACCTTTTTTCGGGGGCTTGAAACTTTTACTATATTTGTGCAGGTCTTAGCATTACAATTCTGGGTTGCAATGATTTCTATTCTTACAGAAAGCAGGTAGAGCTTCTTATTTGAATTAGCTTTTAAAATATGTGCTCTTTTAGCCTTCTGCGGAGCTTCATTACACTCACCCGAACCCAAAAGTTAAAAGAAAAGAGAGGTTTGATCTTAATATATACATGGCCCTTGTCGCTCCTTTTTGCTTTTTTGCTAATTCTGAACCATCTAATCTTGAACATAATATTTCTCCGCATTCAACTGAAGCATGGTTGCCAGTGCCAAATCTAAGACTTATAAAATGATGAACTCATAGCCATAGCTGCAATAAATTTAGTAGAATTGAGTAATGATCTTAGCTTTTATGACAAAGATATCATTTCAGGCACAAGAGGTTACACTTATATCAGGAAATGCAATGAATTGAGTAAAATTGGTTATAACACCATGGCATTGCTTTCATTAACAATCTGAAAGTGGGGTTCTTCCTGCAAAGGATGAAACCACTCGCAAAACTCTAAAAAGATTCTGTGACGTGTTCAGATGTGACATAGGATGCGGGTAAATACTTGTATTCTTTCTCTCTTTCTAGATTTTGTATTTGTATCTTTCTCTTACACAATTTCTAAAGTTTAAAATCATTATCGTTTTCTTTTCATGCTTTATGTATTAATGATAAACTTTATTGTGTAAGAACTAAAGATTCAATAGATTTGTGAAGGAGAAACCAGCTGTAAATCTTTAAAACATTCAGAAGTTGCGATTTCCTTTCATGTTTTTTAAAAACTGCAAATATACCTTGTCTTTTACACAGTAAATATCTACAATAAATTATATTGTTCCCATGTTTGACCTGTGTATATCATGCAACTATGGCTTTCCCATAAGCATTGTGTCATTGGTAAATAATTAGCTCGTCGATTTCGTTGTTTCTTCAGATTGAAGCACGTGGTCTGCCTCTAACTCCAGAGGTATTGCTTTCATTGCCTCCATTCTGTTCAATTACATTTAACTCAGAAGTTGCTAATGGAACAATGACTGGAGAAAAATGCAAACCTGAAGTGGCCAAAACTGGACTTGGGTCATCAGCCGCCATGACCGCATCAGTTGTCGCCGCTCTTCTTCACTATCTTGGAGCTGTTAACCTTTCATCTTTGGGTCAATCTTCCAGCGACAATGCAACTGGACGAGATCTTGATTTGGTGCATGCTATTGCTCAAAGTGCACATTGTATAGCACAAGGGAAAATTGGCAGTGGTTTTGATGTTAGTGCTGCTGTCTATGGGAGTCAGCGCTACACAAGGTTTTCTCCAGAAATCCTCTCCTCAGCTCAGGTAAAACTCCCAGTGCCAGATAGTTGTCTAGCCCACAACTTTGTCAGTAGAAATCTTACCATATTTGATGGGTTGATAATTTATCTAACCCATTTACAGGTTACAGGTGGGAGTTGCTTGCCAGATGTAGTAGCTGATATTGTTAGACAGAGGTGGGATCATGAGAAGACTCGATTTTCGTTGCCTCCTCTGATGTCCCTTGTAAGTTGTCAAGTCTGCATGATTGAGAGAGAGGTTTCGTAATTGCTGTTAAATCATTCTACTGGTTGTCACCAATCATCAGAACTACTGACCTGCTACTGTCAATGTAGGATTTACTGTTTGATTAGTAGTTAAGCATTGGTCCGTGGCTGATGCTGATAGTGACAGCATGTGAAAGATACTGTTGTAAGCATGAACCTCATAATTCATGCTTGTCTCTCTCTTTCTAAGCAATGAATACGCTATAATGCTAATATTCTTGAGCACCTTGCAGATATGAAAAATTTAAAATTATAGAATGGTGATATGTTTGTTCATGTATTGAAAATTATAGAATGGTGATATGTTTGTTCATGTTCTCATCATCACTAGGCAGGCCACCACTTCACATTAGTTTGTGGCTTTGCCTTCTCTGAAAATATTTGCCCTTCCATGTTCTCTAAAAAAATATTTGCGCTTCCAGATTTGTTAAATTAATTTAACTTGATTTCTTTTTTTTTGGCCTCGTGAGGCATGCATTGCACATGGTTCAAAATTTTGGCGCCTTGCACAAGAGATTTTTTAGGTGGACAAAAACAATTTATTTATTATTTTTCTTGCAGTATTATTTGTTGATTAATGAGGATGCGTTTTACTTGTTGATTGGTGAGGACGAGTTTTAGAATTTTAACATATTGTTGGAATTTCTCGTTAGCTTCTGGGGGAACCTGGAACTGGAGGATCATCTACTCCATCAATGGTTGGATCTGTGAAACAGTGGCAGAAGTCTGACCCTCAGAAATCCAAAGATACATGGAGTAAGTTGGGAATGGCTAATTCAGTGCTGGAGAAACAATTGAGAAACTTAAACAAACTTGCTGAAGATAATTGGGAGGCCTATGAATCTGTAGTGCTGTCCTGTAGTCATCTTACGTACATGAAGGTAACTACTTGGTAACTTCTCATTAGTTGTACTAATGTTAACTGGATTACATATCAAAATCATGAAAGCAAATATATTTCTTAGGTTATGTTGTTAATTTTCGGAGAGACAATCGACGTTTGTTCAATGTAATGGATCAATGAACAAGGCATAGACATCTATTATATTATTAAGATGATAGAAAAAGAAGCTACCATTTTTATCCACATAGGCTGAAATATCTCCACCGTTGATTGCGATGTGGGTCCAGATTAGAACGATGTAGATGAATTAGATTATTTATAGAAATCCATATACAACTATTATTAGGTGGAAAAAGAGTACAACTCTATTTTAGAAAAGCATAGTAGATACAACTCTTATTGGGTGGATACAGAATACAACTCTATTTCCTAAATTAAATTTCAAAATTAATTTTAATTGAAAATTACCAGTTGGATGTATGTATTAGGTGGATAAAGAATACAACTTTATTTCCCTAAAGAACTAAATTTTACAAATAGTTTTAAATTAAAATTAGCAGTTGGATTTACATATGAAATCCATCCTAAAACTGAAATGCAAAATAAAAATTAAACTGAAATTAGCATTTGATTTCTGTCCGATGAATATACATTGATGACATGACATGATAACAATGTAGCATAGGATTACGCTTCAAAGGAGGTTTGTCAAACAAGCCGATGATGGTGGTGGGATGCAACAAGGTGAGGTTGGTGGTAATACGTCCTTAGAGGCAATTTGATCAGGAAGCGCTAAAGGAACCACTAGGGTTTAGGTTCTTGCGAAGGAGCTTAGTGGCATGGCCAACTGGTTCACTCTAATGCACGCAGGTCCAAGAGTAGAAGCCACGCATTGCTTGGGTGCCACATGATGTGATAGGTTTAGTCAAGAGTGAACTTGAGGATGATGAGGACGTATGCTTTGCCGTTGCCAGTGACGGGATGGGAAAATGATAAAGACAAGTAGAGTAAGAGGAGCATGCACGAAAGATTTGGAGGCATAATATTGCAATACTCGAATAATGGGACCCGCAGTACGGCTAGTGAGGAGGTAGGTTGAGGAAGAGAACACAAGATTTAGGTACGAACCATCAATGTTTATATTTAATTCTTAGTGAAAATTTTCTCAAAAGTTATTGGTGGGAAGATAGACCCTGCGGGATGAGAAGTGGAAGACGAAAAAGTATAAATTAGTACGGAAGTCTATGATTTTGCAAAACAGGCCATGGACCTCAATGAAAATATTTGTATTAAGTAAGATTTGCTATTAAAATAATATTTTGTGCTAAAGGCTAATAATATAATACACAGAAAATTTCTACTAAACTCCAATCATGTTTCCTTGGGATGTACTTTTGGCTAGTTTTTTCTATATTTTGAATAACGCATAAAAAAGCTAATGTAGTACTGAACAAGTCGAATAAGGGATAAATAACTGACAAATAATACCAAATATGACAATGTGTAGTAAATCTAGCCACGCAAATGCACGGACCACCCCAATAGTTGCAGAGTAAATCAAATCATCATAATACATCATTGTTGTAGTTAGACCACAGAAAAGATCATGTATAAATAAAGATCGCATAATTGTGCAGACAAATATCAATCCTGACAAGGTGTTTTTTTTTATGGAACAGAGATTGCACCCAGATTTTTTCAGCAGACTCATGACTATGAAATCCTTACCTTTATCTCTTGCGTGCTACTAGTTCTTAGTTATCAGTTTATCACCACGTGCATCTGTGGAAAGGAACAGCGAAGCATTCTTTAGTGCTCAATGCTAATACTCTTTTTTCTTTGTTCTCATCAGTGGACAGAGGTTTCTACTAATCAGCATCAAGACTTGATTGTTAGATCATTATTGGCTGCAAGAGATGTTTCCCTTGAAATAAGGCTTCATATGCGAGAGATGGGCGTAGCAGCCGGTGTTCCAGTAAGACTCCATTATGAAATTACAACTGTTGTAGTATAGTATGATCAAAAAGGTTTCTTTTATATGTTGATTAGCATAGTTACACCTACACGGATTGCTAAGCTATAGTATGAAATTGTAGATAATGGTCACAATTTACTTGCACAGTTTTGTTTGTATTTAAATGTCCTAAATTTACAGATTGAGCCGGAATCACAAACACAACTTCTGGATGCCACTATGAATATGGAAGGTGTTCTACTAGCTGGTGTTCCTGGAGCTGGTGGCTTTGATGCAGTTTTCTCAGTGATCTTGGGTGAAGCAAGTAATGCTGTTGCGAATGCTTGGAGCTCGATTGGCGTTCTCCCACTTCTTGTTCGAGAAGACCCTCGGGGTGTTTCATTGGAAGCTGGTGACCCAAGAACAAGGGATGTGTCAACCGCTGTGTCATCCATACAAATTAACTGATATCTTGTTGATAAATTCCGTAGTCTTTTTCTACGATGTACCTGTAGTTCCTCATTCATTTAGCAGTAGCCAAATGGGACAGTGGGACAGATTCAAGAAGTTGCATGGCTAGAATAAGTGCTGAGCACGGAGCAAGCTAGTATGCTGTTGATAGAACACTGCATGATTGTCGAAAATGAGAAACACCTGTTACTTAAATGGAAATAGTTCCTGTAGCTATGGAACGTGCGTGATGGAATATGTAGCTATTTCAATAAATTCAGGGGTTGAAATTTGAACTTGAACCCTCTGTCTTGTTTCAGTGTCAGTTTGCCACGGTTTATGTTAGAATTGGAGGTGTTTTGCTGTTTTCAAAGGCACGTTGATGTACGACCAGTTTGATTTTCATTCTCTTAGGATAAGCGTGCTTTTTGTGGGGAAAGGCTGAGAACATAATTGTGAAAGAATCGTGACAAAAGAATTATCTAATTCCATCTTTGAGGAAACTCGGGGCTTTAAAGTTGGCTTGTCTTTTCGGAAATGCCCAGGGTCATGGAATGTTTCATAGAGTGCGTACTCTTCCTTCGGCGACGGCCAAGTATTCACCAAGGGTTTCACTTTGTTTACAATAATGATCTGTGCTCCTGGTACTTGTATAAATGAATGGCCCCCAAGAGTCAAGATGACAGAACCAATTAGTACCAACAAATTATTTAACTGTGGGTGAAATATGCTCCTTGCCGGCTTTGTTTTTGGTTTGCTTTCTGTTTTATTGTTGCATTGTACGGAGAATGATAGCCATGCCACTGCCGGAGAGGAAGGAGAAAGATCTCACTATCTTTCTTTTCTATAGAAAATACGGGATTCCGGCAGCTAGCACCACCAAAATATTATTTAACTGTGAGCCAAGTGAAAAGTCACCTCAAATTGTACATCATATTATTATCTTTTTTTCATCCAAAGTAGCTAAAGGGAGCCGTGGAGTTCGTTTCATGAACAAGGAGAAGCGAAAGTTGCTCACTGGATGTCTGGAACTCACTAAAAACCGTGGCTGGTAGGAGAGCAGGGTGCCAAACATTGTTTTAAGATATATATAACTGGATGCATGGTACGTTACGTACCTTGAGAGCATTGGAACGAATCAAGGGAAGGAGCGGAGGTAGTGGTCGTCTTCCCTTTTCTCATGGAATTCCCTGCAAAGCTTCGCTCACTACTACAGAATTCATTTAACGGGACGCCCCTGTACAGACGGTTTTTTGAAGCCGTCTGTACAAATAGTAGTCCAGACGGTTCCAAACGAAAACCGTCTGTACAAATGATCTCAACAAGCGGGACGCTACAGTACAGACAGCTCCAAACGGGAACCGTCTGTACAAATAGTCCAGACGGGTCCAAACTAGAACCGTCTGTACAAATCAAACAGTACAGACGGTTCTAAACTTGGAACCGTCTGTACAAATGTGTGAACAGTACAGACAGTTCTAAACTTGGAACCGTCTGTACAAATCAAACAGTACAGACGGTTCTAAGCTCGGAACCGTCTGTACAAATGTGTGAACAGTACAGACGGTTCTAAACTTGGAACCGTCTGTACAAATCAAACAGTACAGACGGCTCCAAACTGGAACCGTCTGTACAAATGGATGAAGCAAGGCTAGTTGATCTCTGCTGCCGCGGCAGCAAAAACTGCAGATTTCCTTGCCGCGGCAGGAAAGTGGCAGCTCGGGGAGGGAGTTTGGCAGCTCCGATTGTCGAACGGTTTTCACGGCTGTGAGCGGGAGGCCAAACTCTACGTCTCTAGAAATTTTGAGCCAATTTCGAGGAAGTCGACGAAACGACTAGTGGAAATCCCGGCCCGAAATCGAAGATTTTGAAAATGGCACCCGAACGAATTTGCACGGCAGAAGCTGGGATCAAGGTGGAAAGCAAGTCCTCGACTCAAGCTAACCAGGGAAACAAGAATCACCCAATTCGGAGTCCGGGTGAAGGAGATATGCCCTCCGGAAGATGAGAAAAAGTAACGGAAAAACTTCCGGAGCCAAAAAGTCCTACTTAGAGGCCAAATTTTGAGGGTCAAGATGTGTACAAGTGTACACACTTGTATAATTTTCAGATGCGCGTCATCGTTAGCTTCGATTTGAGTGGTCGTGGACCCAAAACGGACTCCGTATGAGAAAGTTACGGCCGTTTTACTAAAACCTCTCAAACTTGGGTTTTTCAGCTACTCCCCTTGCCGCGGCAGCAGATTTTGCTGTTTTTCTTGCCGCGGCAGGACTTTGTGGGCTTCTACACGGAGTTTGGCTGCACGAAAAGAGCTGAAATTTTGGGGGCAAGATCAGCACATATATATCTCCCAAACGGCAGAGTTTGAGCCCAATCTGAGGACTTTGAATTTTTGGAGTCTAAAACACATAGTGTTAATCTAATAGTCCAGACGGTTCTAAGCTTGGAACCGTCTGTGCTATTTGTCCAGACGGTTCCAAGCTTAGAACCGTCTGGACTAGGGGCGTCCCGCTTGGTCGTAGGGATAAGTTAAAAATAAAGCCGTCCCATATGTGTCGCGAAGTCCCCCTCAGGTCAGCTGGCAACGTCACCGCTTGAGCAACGCGAGGTCGCGGGTTTCGAATCCCGCTGGAAGCATATTGCGCCATTTATTCCTAGCGGTTGGATGGGACACGTGGACGGCCGGATGAGACGCGGCCGAAGGACGAGGCTCCTGGCGCGAGGTGTTATATTTTTATTTCTGAAACACGACATCACAGAATCGATTAGTCCAGACGGTTCCAAACTAGAACCGTCTGTACAAATCGGTTTGGAACCGTCTGTACAAATCAATTTGTGCAGACGGCTCTAGTTTGGAACCGTGTACAAATTGATTTGTGCAGACGGTTCTAGTTTGGAACCGTCTGTACAAATCGATTTGTACAGACGGCTCAAAAACCGTCCCGCTTATCTGATTTGTCCAGACTGTTTCGTCCAGACGGTTCGGAAAACCGTCCCACCTGGGAGTTCCGAACCGTCTGGACAAATCATTTCTGCAGTAGTGGCTGGCTCACCGCAAGGCATGGCATCCACGGGCGATCGATATGCTTACGTAGAGATGAACATATGGTGGCCTTTTGCTTTTTAGAAAACGGGAAAAGATACCAAGGTGAAGAGGCAGTGGTCCCTCACGCCTAGCTCCTTCGTAGCTGACATACAAATCAATAGATATCCTAGTTACTGTAGTTCGTTGCGTTAAACCAGAGTCAGAAAGTTTTCCATCCACGTATGGCCTTAAAAATTCGGGAGTTCTAATTTATGGTCAATGAGCTTTTTTACGTGATCGAATTCGATACAATTATAATTTTGTCACCCTCTCTCACTCCGTCTTCTCCCAATGCAACCAGCACACACTCTCCTCCATGGCGGCTCTCCCTCCAACTTCCACCTTTGGATTCATCGAAAAAATAGGAAAAATAGAAACTTTGGATCAAGAAATCAAGGTTTCAACTAAAACACCACAAACTTTATGTCTCTGTTCATCTAAATTTTGACCTAAAAAAACAGCTTCCACTAAACAATATAAAGCTTTCAACCTCAGTATTATCAGCTTTCAACCCAAATCATCTCCCAAAAATCAAAAATATAAAAACTTTCCACTAGTTAATCCACATATTTCCACTAGTTGTCTAGGTGCTTTCAACCAAAAAAAAATCAAGACTCAGAATCTATCTTAGATTTGAGCTTCCAACCCCCCACGCCCAACTTTCGAATTCATCCATCACAAACTTTCTACCAAAAACCCAGAAAAAATTGGGATAAAAAAAGAGGAAAAAGGCAAAAAAAAACCCCATGGATCTAGCCTTCCCTTGGTGGAACAGCACCCTTGCAAGGTAGGACAGCAATGGACAACCGTGGCAGCAACTGATGTCACCGGCGACCCTCCTCCTACCCTGCAGAGGAGCCCCCCCACGGCGACGCACAACGCTAGTGGACGGAGGGGGCGTGGAGCGGTTGCGGCAACACAGAAGGCGCCGGTCTCAGCCGACTATTGGAGCAGATGGCAGTGGCAGCTCACTACGTAGACGTAGAGGCCGCGTTGGCGGCTTGCTGCTTAGAGGTGGAGGAGAGATGGGGAGAGAGGGTGGAGGACGAGATGCTGAGGTAGAGTGGATGAGACGAGAAATGGGGAAAGGATAAGGAAGCCTTGGTGGACCACGCAGCTTAATAGATAGGTGAGATAAGGCATGTCAGGGTGCACCCGTAAATTAGAAAATTAGTAAAAATTGATAGGTTACCAACACATGAAAACAGCTAGTAGCCTAGTTAGGAGATACTCCTCTCCGTACATAGTATCCCTCTCTTTGTAACATTATATGGAAAATGAATGCCACCGTTGTGGAGGTTATGAGTTCTGTCCCACTTAATATCTCTTTGTAGATAGTTCTTATTGAGCTAATGATAGTGGCGGAACGAGCTAGTTCAACATGTAGCTGATCTTAACCTTCTTTAGGTACGAGATATTTTTCGATGATGCTTACACTCAAATGGAATATTTTCTGTTCAATCCATGTATCATCTCTTGTTCCAATTCCAGTGCAAATATTTTTGACACGGAAAGATTGCCCTTAAGATAAAGATCTTTCTTTGATATTTAGTCTAGGGGTTATTCTCACAAAAGATACCTTGCATAAGCACAACTGGCAAGTGAAGTAGACAGTGTTGCTATTGTTGTGAAGAGCAAACTATAATTAACAACGTTTTCCCATCCTGTCATTGGCAATAGCAAAGCATACGTCCTCGTCATCCTCAAGCTTACTCGTGACTGTCAATTAGCACGTTTCGCATGGCACTCAATCTAAATCAGTTTTAATATTTCTCCACCTCAAAACGTTTCTAACATTTTGGGAAATTGGTTGTGAGGGTTGAGAGGTACCTTACGCTCACAAATTCATGTGGTAGTCATCGACAAAAAGAAACTCTCTAATCCTTTGCATGTTATTTTCTTATGTATCAATTTGCTGCGGCTGTGGCCTTCGCTACAAGGACTGCAGGACAAGGAGTTGATGGATGCTAGTGCCAGGAGAATGGAGTTGGTTACCAGCGGGATTGATGTCCCGGTTTAGATGGCGTTCATATAGTAGACTATGTAACTTTTTAGTTTCTTTTTAACATAGCTTGTCACGTTTTTCGGTTGCGTGTTTTTTGTAATGAATTAATAATAATTTTAAGATGTGTGCATCCCATGATGTAGAAGCCAGGGAAGTTCTCTCTTCCATCTATTATATATTAAAAGTACATGGTAGGTTAAGCAGGAAAATATAGATATGCTATAAGTTAACACAAAAAAGCAAAAGATTCGGCCATTAATCTAGTGGATCCTCTTTTTATTAGCGCGTCACAACCGATAGATTTGTATATCTGTAGTTAAATAAATCACATATGAGATCATCATAACCATAGTTAACCAAATCACAAGTATTATATCTTCATGACTGTACCTCGATAGATCACGACTGACATATCATCATAACTGTACCTGAACAGATCACATCTGACAAAATCTTCATAATTGTACCTAAACAATTAGATCTTCATTACTGTACGTCAATAGATCATCATAACTGCACATAAACCGATCACAACTGATAAATCTTTATAATCATACCAACATATCATAGCTGATAGGTCTTCATAATTGTAAGGTCATAACCGATAAATTTCATAACTACACCTAACCATCTTCTGGCTATTGATCTGGTGGACATATATTCATAATTTATAGATCTTATAAATTTTTTTACCTTAACTTTAAGTATGCATGCTGATCTAATATCAATGATCGGTGATTTGAACTTTATCTCTGCTTATTGATGTAATATAACGTAAAAACAATCGGCTAATCATGGTCCAAACTTTAATTCCAAGCAACCTAATGTCATGCACAGACAAGACTGAGCCTTGGTGGAGGAGATATTGAGGTAGAGTAGAGGGGGAAAGGATACTGAGGCATGGAGGAGGAGATGTTGAGGCAGAGTGGAGGAAACGGAAGAAATGGGCAAAGAATAAGGAAGTCTTGGTGGACCACATGGTTTGATAGACAGGTGAGAGAAGGCATGTCGGGGTGACTGTGGCAACGGCCACCCATCAATTGGCAAACTTGTAAAAATTGAGAGGTTACAAACGTATGAAAACAACTGGTTGCCTGGTTAGGAGATACTCCTCTTCGTACACAATATCCCTCTCTTTTGTAACATTACATGGAATAAATATGCCACCGTTGTGGAGGTTTATGAGTTTCATCCCATTTAATATTTTCGTTTAGAGAGTTCTTATTCGGCCAAAACTAGTGACATGAAACGAGCTAGTTCAACATGTAGCTGATCTTAACCTTCTTGAAGACGAGATATTTTCAATGGTCCTTGCACTGTAATGGAATCATTTTTGTTCAATCCATGTATCAGGCCATTGGAGCCTCTCAGTTCGAATTCTGGTGCAAATGTCTATGGCACCAAAGGATTTCCTTCAACATAAAGATCTTTTTTTTTGGTATCATGGCACTCGATCTATATCGGTTTTAGTATTTCTCCACCCCATAACGTTTCTAACATTCTGGGGAATTGGTTGTGAGGATTGAGAGGGACCTTAAACTCACAAATTTGTGTGGGTGTCAGCTTGTTATTAAAGAAAACAGCTCATAGCCTGGTACTCCAGCAACGCATGTATATCTGAGAAACGTGAGAAAACAACACACATGCATACACACGGATGCCGTTAGATGACAACGCAGCACACAAGTACGCACTTAGATATATATTGGGAACAATGCGTCCGTATATTCTTTAAGATAACAGTCTTATGGAAGATTCTCTTTCAAGAGAGATCGATGCAACGAAAATAATTAATATTATGCCTGGATTTACAACGGGTACAAATGATAATCAAATGCGTTGTACATGATGATGCAATGCGCGATATCTTCGTAGTAGGAGCATCTAATCTTTCGGCGTGCGCCCACAAAATTTGAAGGAAAAGTTTAGCATTATGGAGTAGCAATAAATTGAACAATACAGTATAATGCATTGCCCGTGTATTCTCAAATGAGATTATTTTCAAATATTTTTTCTATTCAGAAATTAGAAAAATATTACTAGAATTTAAAATTTTATAAAAGTAACCTCATTCGCCATATGGTGTGGTGATTGGGTCTAATCGCCAGGCGTACCGACGATTTTGAAGGCTATCGCCAAACCACATGGCGATAACTACCAATCGCTAGTCTGCGTGACGATTGGCAATAATTGCCGCACCACCGCCCACCAACCTAGGCTAACCATCGGAGACATGACGCTATCGCCACACGGTATGTCGATTGGGCTCCCTAATATAAACACCTCATGCTACCACCGGGAGGAGACACGGGTAGATGGCACTTGACAACAGAGAGGGAGGAGAGCGCTTGGGGGCGTTAGTTGCAAAATTGGAGGTAAGTTTTCCCACCTTTTTCTTTGTATTATAGCTAGTTTTCACTTTTAGATGTAGATTATGGGTATATTTAGTAGTAGATTTAGGATTAGATGTAAATTTAGGGTAGTATTAGAAGTATAGTACATATGGTAGTAATTTGTAGATATATAAATGATTAGGTGTAGATGTATGATAGAATTAAAAATAGAGAACATATGGTAGGAATTTGTAGATCTACAAATAGACTAGATATAAGATTATGTGTAAATATATGGTAGTACTAGAAATAGAGTAGATATGGTAGAAATTTGTAGATGTACAGATAGACTAGGTTTTGCACATATATTAGATATTAGATCTAAAAATAGACTAGATTATTTATTTGCATGCGGAATTATTTTTTATGTAGATATATATAATTTTTATGTAAATTAATTAATATATCTATTGTTAGATGTAGTGATTTGTACTATATGTTAAAATATAGTAAATTATTTATATGCATGAGGGACTATTGTAGATTCTTTAGCAGTTTGTTTATTCTAAGATATTATGTTTTGGATGACAGATATATTCTAACTAGTCGAATTTGTAGTTTACTATTGTGTTGGTAAGATCTACATGGATGATTATGGTTTTGTCGATCTTAATAGCTTTCAACAATGCTAATTATCCATGCAAGATCCAGACAAATACCCTATCAATAGTGTGCAAGAATGGTTGACATGGGTCTCTGGTCTTAATCCAAAAGTGTGTAGTGTAATCATGCAGGCATATTTCAGCATATCTTGCACAATTATCTAGTGGGACTTGTTCCCGCTCAATTTTTCCAAAGATTGTTTGGCTTGGTTGAGAGCAAGTAAGGCGCGCAAGGGTTCGATTTATCTATTTGTCTAGGCGATAGCAAATGAGGTGTCAGCTCAACAAGTGGGAGCTAATGAAGTTGGACAGAGCAACACAACGGCAGAGGAAGAGGCTGTTGTTGAAGATCAGATTATAGAGGAGGATGCTCCTCCTTCTACTCCTTCTGCTAATGAATACTTGATCGGTTTGGTGGACGAGAGGGAGATACGTCCGGAGATAGTGTACAACATATAGAGTGATGATGACATTGCTAGAGAGGAACATATGTGCGTCAACAATGATAGTAGCGAAGAGGATGAAGCTGAGAATGATGAAGGAGCGGATGATCTGATGCCTAGGATGTGGAACCAAGATATGTCCACGGTCATGAATGTTAAGGGTGAAAATGATGCCAATTTTCTGTACAAGCCAAATTGTTCAGGGAGGAAAGAGGTTAAGGAGGCTGTGTAGCTCTGGGCGATGTCGACATAGAGGACATTTCAAGTGAAGAAAACTTGTAAAGATCAGTATTATGTTAAGTGTAAGTACCTGGTTGTGAGGGCTACATGCATGCGTTTGTGGGGAAGTATGAAGTGCACTGGGTCATAAGAAGGGTGGTGTCACGTGCATGTATTATAAGTGGTGTTCTTGACACCCATCAGAACATTAGTACATAGCTTGTTGCTGGGTTAATGTATCATGAGATAGTGTAGAATGTTTGTATACCATACAGACATCTGTAGAAAGCAAGTACTAGTACAACCTAACTTACACCATGGCATGGAGGGCTAAGCAGCTGACATTGGAGCGATGGTTTGGAACATTCATAGATTCTTATGAGAATTTGCCTTATCTATTGGACACACTTGGAGAAAGGAATGATGGAACATATGTTCACCGCATGGAATGGCCATCTTCAGACATGCCTGAAAAATAGTGTTGAATGGTGCTTTTTGATCATTTGGCCCATGCGCCTCAGCTTTTAGACATTGTCGCCTGGTGATTTGTTTTGATGGGATTTTCATGACAGGAAAGATAAAGGGGATGATCTTTACTGCCATCGGGACAGACGGAAATGATCAGATATTGCCGTTGACAATAGCCTTCGCCGACTGTTAGAATTACGAGAACTGGTTGTTGTTCCTAGCCAGTCTAAAAGTAGGAGTTGTTATGGATTATCTCGATGTCTGTGTTATTCATGACTGGCACGCCGAACTGCTCTTGGCAATTCACAATCTTTAGTTAGGTTTAGCAAAGACACGCTAGGGGGAGGAGCTGCCGAAAAATCACAGTTGGTTTGACATTAGCAGTCGGTGGTGCATGCACCATCTAGCGACCAATTTCTATCAACATTTCAAGAACAAGCCCTTGACGAATCTGATCAAAAAAATGTGCAAGCAGAACCAGTCGAGAAAGTTTGATCAATACTGGATGAGGTTTGATGAGTTTATGAAGAAGCAGGTGAGAGAACGTAACCCTGTGGAGGAAACACATAGGATTTGTGATCTTCCAGATTTGATGATCCAAACATTAGGAGAAAAGCTTTAAACAGAGTTAAGTGTTCTTCGGATTGGACCAATAAGGAGCCATTGGAGCCGTGATCGCTACTCCATGACACTGGCGATGCTAGATACAGCATCATGACTAGCAATCTTGCTGAGCTGTATAATTTTGTTCTCAGGGGGTTGCATGGTTTACCTTTGGTGGCTACTGTCGAGGGATTGGTGCACGACACAATGATGTATTTTTAGGAGAGGCATACAAAGGTTGTCCTGCATATGGAAAAATTCGGTGCAATACTTTATTGTGCTAAGACTAAGATGTATATAGAGAAGAAGTTCAAGAAGGGGCAAATGCACAAAGTTAGACACACAGGAATTGTGCAGCGCAGGTTCGAGGTATGTTTGAAGCAGAAAGAGTAGCTTTGAGGTTTCCACCGAGGAGATTACTCAAGAAGTTACTTTCCAATCTAAGCCTAATATCATTGCCATGTATACATGCAACAAGCCCATGCTTTTACACAAGCCTTGCTCTAACGTCCTTGCGGTAGCTGGTAAGACAAATATGAATACTAGGCCGTTTGTCTCATACTACTTTACAAAAGAGGTTGTGCGTCACACCTAGAGTGGCGAGTTCTATGGTTACCATGTTTCACGAACGTACTTGATGGAAATAGGTACTATGTCCCTGGTTTCAATCCGCTCTGTGTTTCCGTGCAACGACAACAGACTCGACGTATTTGTAACTATATGGACAAGGGAATGCTAGTGGACTGTGGCGTACCCGTTTTTAAGCCGGATAAACCCTTGTGTTTACTGTACCGGTCCCATGATCAGTAGCCGGTACACACAAGTTAACCTGTATATCAAGGTCATACACACACTTATTAGAATATGATATATATAGCCGATCTTCGAGATCGAATAATTATACCTTTAGCCCAACGGCTAGAAATCTTGCAGCGGAAATCAAGCGGTGGTGTAGCCCATCAGTATGCCGTTCCCGATAGGCAACTGACTGGGAGTTTCGCCCTAGCTTTCACAGATACCGTCGTTGCTTTCGAGCTGTCGCCCTTCTATCTGGCCAAATCAACAAGCCAGGTGAGTACATTGAATGTACTCACAAGCTTTCCACCAGGGAAAACTTTGGCACGGACATAGATGCATGTAAGGGTATTTCAAGAAATGGCTCTAGCCTAGGTTTCATATTGTGCGAGAAAGTAAGTTTGCATTTGTAATAGGTAAATAGATTGTAAAAGCAGTTTTCGCAAGTTGATTCAGAACAACGAAGCAAGTATCTGATTCCATCATCCTTCCCGCTACAACGGGACGATCATATTTGTGTTTCCTGCTACAACGGAAACACCTCATTATCACCCGCTTCAACGGGGAGTCATATACTCACCCGTTACGACGGGGATATAGGGATTGCCCTGCTACAACGGGAAATCCTTTCTTCACTCCTCCCGCTACTACGGGGAATTTCTCATGTCACACTGCGAACGCGGCGGATCGCGTCCTTAAGCCCATCACCACTTGATTTAGAATCCAGTCTACTTTAGTGTGGCCTAACCAAGTTCGTCCTTGATCGTGGACACGGCTATTCGAATAGTTTTGACCCTCTACGGAGGTGGTACGACTTTACCCACATGATGTAGGTCACCCTGGTACACTTTGTAACGTATACTGACAGGGCTATTACAACGAGACTCTTCACTGGAGTAAACCTAGCCATGAACCCGCCAGAAGGACATGTCCCACACCTAGCTTGAGTCAGTATCATCGCTACAAGGAGGTTGGTGTTCCAACTTTGTGGCAAACAAGCCATCGCTTTCCCACGGAAACTTTTCTCTGCAGAGGCTACAACCTCATCTGCACACTTCTCCCTACCTACGGGTTCATGCTAGTCTCAGACTGGGTACTGGATCAAGTCCTTCCCATAAAGAACATGTGGACGTACGGTAAGACTTGGCCAAACGGCACTTAAGCTCGGTCCTTAGGTGATCCGAGAGGGACTTCACACCTCACCCGTAAACGGGCTGCGAGAACCACGCCGGGCATTACCTCACATTTAACAAGCTTCCTGCTTTCTCCCTTCATTCCCGACCCGGATCAAAATCTTCCCCATTTTCGTTTTGGTTTCACAAAACCTTTTTCTGGTAAAATATCCCAACCCATGGATATACTACCTTCATACACCTTCGGACACGATGGTCCGATTTCAAATTTTCACCACATGAAATATGGGAGTATTCCTTTCTTTTTGAAAACCTAATTTTGCTACTGAGGGCTAAGCATACATACATACTCTACCCTAGGTTTCCGATATCTTTTCTAGAATACATAGTCCTTAGGGTGACAAGGAGTTCAGGATCGGACTAGGGTTTTCTAAGTATTGGTTATAACTTCACTACATAAAATAACGATTGTAAAACATAGCATGCATGTTTTGTAAACAAAATAATATTTCATAAACTTGGAATTCAACATGATCAAGGGTGGAGAGCTTGCCTGGCAGATGTTGGCCTTTGTCTGAGATTCGCTCTTGATACGACAATGCCTTAGTTCCTTCCGTCGTGGTATCGCTATGTCGTATCTACATGCCGCAGGAAACATCGAATAAATGATGGTGCGAGCGAAAACCCAATAGCAACAAGTAAGGACCCAAAACAACAGAATCACCGCTTCATGGCGAGTTAGGGTAGCTACAAAATTATGAAACTTCTAGGACGCTACTTAGGCTCATTAGGTTAAGCAAGAATATTAACCATTGGGTACATGGCTGAATTAGGGTTTCATCGACTTATTTTGCATTCGGGTGGACATTCTTCATGTCTTGGTTTCATTTGTTGAACCGAGGTACAGAGGTTATGTTGAAGGTCTTTAAGCCCGGATTAGGGTTTGATGAACACAGCAAGGTATATCCTCACTTAACATTATATTAAGCTTGTTAGGTTTTTCCTTCCTTCTAACTATTCTTATCACTTTAAGGTTGGCAATCTTAGTTATTCCTGAACCCCACATGGCAAGTCCACAAATATGCTTATGGAAATACTGGCGGTAGAACTTAATTTTTCTTTCTCAGGATTTCCCATTTCTTTGACAATATGCGCATGGTATGAGATAACCACACCTTATAGGGAGGAATCATGATCGCTAGGTTTAGTCTAAACTCATGACGTTTCCTTAGTTTAGACAGGTCGCAGAGATAGTACTCTTTCCCTAGATATCTAGTAGGTTAAGCCAAGGTCCATTGGTTTTGTATTCAAATATTTAAGTAGGGTTGTTTAGCAGGGGGTGATGATTATCGTAAGTAAGGAGAGGTCATGGTCCTTTTGTTTAATCCAAAACTGGTTATATGGTTTACATTGGTTACAATGCTCTAAGTTTTATGAAAATATCCGCAAGTGGTTTTTGGGGGGTGTTCTGAAGTTAAATTGAACAAGTTGTAAACAAAGTCAAGAACAAAAACAAAAACAAAAACAAAGACAAACCCAACTCCTTAGGTAAATATAACCCTTCCCTCAACATGCTGGATACGGGATTTTAGACAATAGGTTTAGATGTCGATTAGGAGAGGACTAGTTGAATTTGGAGCTCATTTAACAGGATGTTCACCTAAGAAAACTGCTACTGGAAAAAAGCAACAAAAGAAAAGGACTAGAAGGGAAGAGGGTGACCTGGGCTGTTCGGATGGTCTAAAGAAAATTTGGCTTAACCTGCCGTTGTCTCAGAGTAGAGCAAGGTAAGAAAACAAATTAGCAAGGAAAGGGGGGGGGGTTGCACGCCGCTCGGGAAGATGGGGAGCTCGAGGAGCTGTAGAGCAAAGAAGGAGGAGAAATGGGGCTGCTGCGGTGGCCGGCTCTTGTGACGGCGCTTGCTCGGAATAAGCGGAGGAGGTTCGGGGACGGGTGGTGGTAACGTGGACCGGAGAGGAGGCGCTGCCGGTGGATCTGCTAGCGGCGCTCCGGGTATACGGCCATTGGGAGCGGACTGTGGTGGCGCTCCAGGAGGGTGCGCGCGGCAGACGGTTTAGGCAGGCTCCACCAGCAGCTACTCGAGGGGAGGGGGGAACGCTGGTGAGCCTGGCGGGTGTTGGAGGCGGGTGGGATGGGGCGGCACGCCGGAGGGAAGAGGGAAGGAGCTCGGGCTTGGCCAGCGTTGCTTGCTATGGTGGGGAGAGGCTGCCGCGGTTGGAGAGGAGTTGCCGCGGCAGGAGTAAGGCAACAGCAGCAGTAGCGGGGAGCTGCCAGGGCAGCAAGACGATAGTTGCGGCATCGGTGTGGCAAGGAGGGCGGCGTGCCGGTTGGAGCAGCGGTGGTGGAGCTGCGATAGCTCCTTGCCGCGGCTGTCGATTGCTTGCTGCGGCTTGCTGTGGCAAGGGCAAGGTGGCAGCGGCAGCGGCCAGGAACTGCCGTGGCAGCGCGCGGGGTAAGGGGGCGGCAGCGGCAGTTGCCGCGGACTGCCGCGGTGGCATTTTGCTGAGCGCAGCAGCAGAGCCTGAGATGTGGTAGCTTAGGTTTTTGGGTGGCTCAATTGGGGCAGCAGGGAGAGGAACCGAAGGGAGGTGGGGAAGAGGGCAAGAAGTGGGAGCTAAGGAGGGGTAGAGGAGTTCCAGAGGAGGGAGGAGTGCTCGACCTTGGGGGCAGCCCGGGAAGATGCTCGGTGCTTGGGAGTTGGAGAGGAATAGCCTGAACTCGGGATGGAGATGAGAGAACAAAGGAGCTCGGGCTTGGGGAGAAGCTCTGCTGCTAGGGCTACTCGGGTTGGAGTGTAGAGGAAGCTCGGCCTCTAGTCTTGGCAGTAGAAGGGGATGGAGAAGATTGGGGAATGAGTGCTCAGGAAGGAGGTGCTTGGAGAGGGAAGTCTAGGGGTGGAGCTCAAGTGGAGAAGAGCTGGAGCTCGGCTGCTTTGGTGAAGAGACAAGGCTGCTCGGCAGTGAAGCGAGCTGACAGGAAGTCAATGGAGTTAAGGAGGTAGGAGGGAAAGAAAGAATGGCGTGTAAGGAAGGGAAAGGTGTACTCGGGCATTGGACTTAGGGGCAAGGGAAGCGCAGCACGGTTGGGCACATGGGGTGCGGTACTGCAGTGGTGGGGTGTCCGTAGCAGCAAAAGGGTGGTAGGTCAGAGGGAGAAAGGTTGAGTGCTGGATGTGGCTTAAGGAGGAGTAGGAAAAAAAAGCACATGGGTAGCTCAGGTATGACAGGGGGACAACCACATTACACAGAGCAGCTTAGTATCGTGCGGGATTTGTTCTGGCAGGAGGTGCACAGGGTCAGGAGCAAGGGAAGTAAAAATGAGATGAACAAGGAAAGGAGCCAGGTCCTACGCTGTGGGTGTTGGCCTCTGTTGGATGAGAGGAGGTGGCATGTGTGAAAGGATTTAGCTGGGTGCAGATGGAATGGATTAATACTATACGTAAGTTCACGAACTGCTGAATCTTCATATTGAGGAGGTTGCCAAAACATTTAGGGGTATACTAGAGGTATATCTAGGAGAGAGAAAAGGTGGTAGGGTAGCTGCGAGAATATATAAGATTGCAATGAGGTGAGAATAATCATAGGAGGTCATGGTGGGTCAGATTCCAGGAAGTGCCACAGGCATACGCTCATATACGCTTAGGGTGGTAGTTCAAGGCTCAATAGTTGATTCAGCTCAGACGTGAAACGGTTTGAAATATTTGCACAGAACCTTGAGATTTTTTTGTAGAAATATGTTAGGGAGGGTCTTAGGATACTTCTGAAATTTTGTGGAGATTTAGGGAGACGCGGATAAGTATAAAGAATGGAAAAATGATAATTGGTTATTGATAGAAGGGTAGAAAGGATATATATCTTATGTCCGAGAGAAATTAACTAGGTTTTGGAGTGTATGTGTCCACATACACTTGGACATCTTAGCATATATAGGGTTTGTATGTGGATGGAACGGATATGCGAGGTTACGGTGAGTTGGGGTTTGAAGGCTGCCACTGATATATGCACATATATGCATGGGATTGTAGCAGAGCTGAACGATAAGTTAGGGTTTTGATCCGTCACTCGGGAAGAAGGGTTAGAGTTGGCGTATATGCGTATACATGGAAGCAGTATATATGAGCACATACTCATGATAGGACATGGCGAAGTAGATGGCAGAAGATCATGCCATTCGGAGGAGGTTCATGGTGTATATATGTTCCAATTTCGCAGAAGTACCGTGTGGGTACTTAGCGATAGATGTTGGCCTAGGTTGCACTGACTAGGAGGAAGGGGAAGGGATGCCGAAGGTGTGTTCGTGGCAGGATGCAAGGACGAATGGCCCCGCATGGAGACAAGGTATAAAGCAGGATTTGTACTCCTTTCCGGACAGAGCTTCGACAAAGCAGAGATTAAGGAAATAGGAACAGAGGTGGGAGATTTTGGTTGTCTCACTTTAGGGTTTTGCAGAAGCATGATTTGAATAAAATTTTTATTCTGGTGTATTTTAATCAGCATTATTAGCAAAAAAAATTTGTTGGCCCTAATTTTTGGGTTTTGGAATTCAGGGTGTGACATGGACCGACCAAACAGTGCAGCTATTGCAAGAAATTTGGCCATAGGATCAACAAATGTGCTAAGATGAAGGAAGACAAAAGGAGGGAGAATGGATCTTAGTGTTGCTGCCTCTAGGTCAAAACGTTAGTAGGCTGTGTCGCAACTTTTTATATTATGTAACTGACTTGTAATAAGTGCCTTATAGTATGAATATTTATTGCAACTAGCACGAGAGAACCGGTATCTATGAAAATTTGTTGGAGTCCTTCGCATTGTATTGGAGTTGTTTGTTTTAGTTCCTGTTTTGTTTACTTCATGTGCAGGTATGGCTGGTTTAGAGCTTATAGATGATCAGGAGGACCGGGAGCACCGCTGTAGGTTGCTAGCATCAGGAGAGTGTGACCTTAGAGTGTTCCGTACTTGTACACTAGAGCACGCCTGGAGGATTCACAAGTTGTGTTACTAATTTATATTGCACACATGTCATCATACTAATTTATATTATCTTGTTTGTGTGACAAATTGGCACGTATGGTAGAGGCGGTTGGTAACGAGGACATCATCGACTAGGATGGTGGAGTCGGCCGCTCTAAGAGGTTCCCTTTCAACGACTTCCTGCTAACCGTACTGGTAGATCACTAGAGGCTGGAGACCTACACCTTCCACTTCCCTTAGGGCGAGATGACGGTTACACTGCACGACACGACGTGCCTCCTTGGCCTCCTTGGCCTACGGTGCTACGGTCGATGCGCTCGAGCCTCCTATCAATTGGCGTGAGTCACTGGAGGACAAGTTTGCACCGTCACTACCCTTGGGTGCACCGCCAGTAGAGGTGGTCAGGGCAAGCTAGAAGCATGGCCCCAGGCGTTGCGTAGAGATTTGATGGAGATCTAGACATGTACCAGCTCAACCGCGGACTTGAAGCATATGTGATGTTGCTTTTGGGGGTACTTGTTGTTCACCAGTGCCTACAGAGACAACCTGGGTGCTCGCTGCATCGGCATTGCGCAACAGATGGCAGATGCTGACGCACAGGATCAGATTCCTCAGAGGAGCTAGGGGTCCGTTGTGCTTGCGTACACTTACCGAGCACTCTGCTTCGTGTGCAAGAGGAAGGGAACCAAGGGAAATCTACTCGGTTGTCCGCTTCTTCTTCAATTGTGGTCATTTGAGCGCTTTTTGATTGGGTGACCCTACGTGGACGACTCACCTTACGGCCCCAACTTCTATTGTGGAGGTGGATCTGAGTTGCTCGAGGATAGACCTACTTTTGGGTTCATGTGGACATAGAGACGAGTAAGTTACATGTTTTTTAGTTCAGCTTATTAGTTGTTACCTATATGTACTATTCCTATCTATCGTGTTACAACGTCGGTAGGCAAAGGAAAACATTTAGGGTTGCTACTTTTCCTTCACGGAGCAGTACTAGCACCTTCCTCTACAATGTCATATGAGAGCCTTATTTTGATGAAGCATGGACGACGCATGCACCACATGGGGATATTTACATTGTGCCATTGAGACGAGCTACTGGAGGACAAAAGTTGAAGCTTGTCTTCCCACATCTTTGTGGAGGACCATTCACCTCACAGTGTCATAAGGCAGTTCGGCTTGCACCAGATGTACCCTCCACAAGTAAAGTGAGTCAACGTAAATACACACATGTAAGTGAAGTTTTAAAAGTGTTTTACATAAAATAAATAAATTAGTTCTAGAAAATTTTAATTGTGTAATTGCTTATCCACAGGTGGAGTCACAAGGGAGGAGGCACCAGGGACACAGTGGACAACACAGGTTGCCACTTCTGTGGATCGGTGGGACAATGCTCTAAATAGTGTACGGGTTGAGGAGCACCCCTTCAACTATGCCGAGTTTCAGGCTTACCTACAGTATTACTTGCTGCACACGTGCATCCACTTTATTTGTGGAAGCGAGCCTCCTCAATGCATGGGTGGATCGACAACAGACATGTACCTGATCCACGCAGCAGAAATGCTCGACTTGAAGGTTAGTGAAGCGAATTAATTAATTTCCATGTCTTTACTTGCACATAACTTAGTAGCCAACTAGTGCTTATCAATTTTCAGGAACAATGGGCGACAGAGGCAAACATGGAGGTCACTGCTATGTTTGGCCGACTCCTGGTTGGCACCGAGAACTACTCTAACACATTGAGGATCACAAAGTTGACTAAGAAGATCATGGGCGTATTTAGATGCACGTGCAAGGATGATGTCATCGTCAAGATTGACACTGCCAAGGAGCACACTGACCACCATGTCCTACACAGCTGAGGCACCAGTGGCCTCCCACTCCATAGCCGCTGGCGCCCATGGACACGGGTGGTTCTACATGGCAATATAGTGGGTCCCCACCCATAATGAGGCAATAAGGTAAAACCACTGTCATTTCTTATGGAAAAAAATCATATTACTAAAGTGCTAATTAATTCCACCAACATACAGGTCCCGTCATGCCTCAGTTACCTGGTAGTCTCAGTGACAACTTCACAGATAGTCTGGACACTCACCACTTTGCCTTTTTTGGAGAGGTGGACAAGATGGTTCCACCTAGCCAGTACGACATGACACAGTAGACTCCGCCACCATTGCCCACGTAGGAGACACATGAGATTGCAACACCGGAGAATGATAACCCGACAGGAGCCATAGGCAGGGTCACAGAGTGAAAACCGTATTCACCGTCAATAATTAGGAAGAGATCACGGCGACACTAGGCAGTTCGGCTTGCATTGGAGGACTATCGTGTTATATTTTGTTTTACTTTATGTCATTGTATAGACATTTGCAATTTTATGAAGTAATGGACTTTGCTTTATTATGTTCACTAGTAGATAACACTAGCTTAGATAGAAATGGGCAAATTACTTAGATAAAAATTACTATATAGTCATCAAGAATCTAAAGTACACTAAATACAGTTCTGGTTACAAAAACATAGGGTACAAATCCATATTACACTGCTACTTTCATAATTGTGAAAAGAACACAACTTGGATAGAAATAATATAGGTTGATTTAGCAACACCCTCACTTCAAATATGACTACATGGAGTCATCTTCGCTATCACTTGTGAAGAGCCCTAGATTGGGAACCTTGAAGCAAAACAACTTCGAAAAGTCCTTATCATTTGTGTCGCTTGGTACCTTCATCGATGCACTGGTTGCACCTCTATCTTTTGATGATCCAACATCTTTTTTCGATGTTCGACTAAGTTTTGACAAAGGGGAAAGTCCAAACACCCTCCTTTCATCATCTTTAAATGTTGTCTTCATTAAGTGTCTCTTACTAGCCCACATGTCTCCCAAGATGAGGTCCATCCATCCAAATTTAAAGATTTTCTTGTTGAGCAACCCTGCATCTTCGGGATGTGCCTACACACAGAAAATGTCTCTAAGAAATAGGCGAAACATGAAAATTCTGAACAACTTATTATAAAGGATTGTGAGCATACTCACCATTATGTGATTAGTATACTAAGATTCTAAAATAGTTATCGTTCCCGTAGAATATAGGTCTTTCTTGATCCTTGCGCCGGGGAGTTTTCTAAGCTCGCTCGCCCTCTCCCATATCTTGTGCAACTCTCGGATGTGCTTGTGTACTTGCTTGTAGGTCAGTGCAGGGAGACCCCATTTCGGTAATGCCTCTGCAATCACACACATATAAACTTTCTCAGATCTACGCATGAAGAATTTTACTTTATTCTTCCTATGAACCGTAGCCCTAAGAACTACATAGTCCATTTGCACGGTCTAAATAGGATCAAACATCTAGCGATTTGTACGAAAAATGAATATGAGAAACAAAGCATCTTATAGACCATAATATTCCTATTATACCAGCATAATAAGAAAAATGATGCGGAAGTTACTCCCGTCACCATCCATCCACGAATTTCTTCTCTCTCAAACTCTCTACTTCAGAGGCTCAAATAATTTTTTGAAAGAACCAAGGTGTGAGGTGTGAGAAATTGCACAGCAGGAAGAGACCCAATTTATAGGGGAGGTGCACTATTATCGCCGTGAATGACGATTAGCCTTATCGCCATCCGAGGTGACGATTCTGATTCTGACCAATCGCCTCACCAAATGACGATTCCATCATGAATCGTCAACCTAACTAGCGATGTCAGATCCGATCATCACACCAAGTGGCGATTAGACCAAATCACCATACCACATGACGGCTAAGCTCATTTTTGCAAAATATTGAATTCTGGTAATATTTTTTTATTTTTGAATAAAAATATTTCAAAAAATCTCTCTAAGTCTCTATTCAGGAGCTTCCAAACGCATACCTTCAGCCACCTTTCTCACAGTGGTATATCACATGACTTAATTTAACCAATTTCTGTACATTCTCGTGGAGCCTTTTTCTTTGATTCTTCTGACCTCTAGAGAAGATACGTAAGTCACTAGTACATATATATTGTTTTTTATTTTATAAAGATGTACATAGATATGTATTAGCTAGCTTTCAACCAGTAATTTTAAAGCTACCCCCTATCTGAATCTGACTTAGGCAGTAAACTACTAGTCAAAGCACAGCACGGACTACATATCGAACAGCTAAACGTCACCCGTCGTGGATGCATGCATGCGACAGGAGGCTAGCAGCTGACAATGCATGATGTCCAAATCCAGTGCCATGCACCATCACTAATTCGCTACAAACACAGACGATTCTTTGATGCCAGTAATATATGATATCTGGTGCGTGGTTATCTTAGGCGAAGTGCAATAATAATGCACTTGTTAAGTTCTTAATGCATAGTGTTGGAGGGAATCAATGGCCCGTCCATCGATCCGGCCCTTTTGTGCACTTGCCCTATAGATTATTACAAATTAACAACTAACGCATTATTCCTTGTCATCTTTTCTTTTTGTCCATGATCTCCAAGCGAGCAGTCTTCGAGCGTAAAGCTGGGTGCAGTAGTGTAGTATTATGCTTGTTAACATTGGGCATAAAGTAGCAGTTTGACTCATTTCTCTCAATTTTTCTGATGGAATCTAGATGTGCTAGTCTCCGGCCATGCCAAATTTGGTGAGATCATACATCATTGGCTTATCTTTTTTCAATACTCCCTCCCTCCAAGAATGTAAGACGTATTTCAATTGATTAAGACAAGGTTTTGACCAATAATTACTCTATTCATATGTGATTTATGTGACATAAAATTGATATCATTAAATTCCTCTTCAAAAATACTTCCTTATGATTATGATTTTGGATCACATAAACTGCATATAATTAGAGTAATTATTGGTCAAAAGCTTGTCTTAACAAATCAAAATATGTCTTACATTCTTAGACAGAGGGAGTATAAGGCAAGCGATCCAGGATGTAGATCTAGCTTGTTGGAACTTTTGCTTTATATAGCTTACCTAAGAAATAAAAGTGAAAACTTCTTTTGGGGAGAGAGGAGAAAATTCCAGAGTATTCAGTTCGATCTATGCATCTACTAGCAGACCCGAGTATTATTCATGTGGTGCCGAGTGCTGACTACTCTTGCTTGTGCCGTTGTGCTAGCCTGCTAGGTTTCAGTAAACAGGAAGACAATCGTATGTATCATAAAAATTTTCTTCACGATCGAGTCAGGGATGTCTTTAACAGAGGAGTCCTGTCAACCTTATGAAAAATTGATCTTTTGATATGGTTTTGTCGCTTAGTCCAGGATGAGAAATGGCATCGATCCCGCTGATCTGGAAACCAGTCGTCCTAGATATTAACAAGCCAGAGGCAGTTAAATTAATGAGCTAATTGTCACCCAAAGCCCTGATGCTTTCTTACATTGGCCCGGTCGAATAATAAAACGTCTCCCCCAATCGTTGGCCGCCGCGCCCGCGCCCGCTAGCCATTCCTCGTAGCCGCGACCACGATGCGTCGTCGACACCACTGCAATTTGCATCAAAACTTTAGCAAATCGCCTCGTTGTTTATTAGCGGCACTGCTCTGCTGCGCCATTTGCAGCAGTTTTAATTAGATCCATGTTGCCACAAATTAACGGCTTTCCTCCCCTATAAATATGGATCCATCGATTACTCCTTCGGAAGCAGCAAGCCACAGATCGATCCGTCCATCGGTCGCCACGAGAAGCCAAACTAGCTAGCCAAGAATCACTCGAGATCCAGCAGGTGTCTAGTGGCTAGCTAGAGAGATGGCCTGGAGCACGACGGAGAACGAGAGGTTCGAGCGCGCTCTGGCCACGTACGACCGCGACACGGCCGGCCGTTGGGAGCGCGTGGCGGCCGCGGTCGGCGGCGGCAAGACAGCCGATGACGTGAGGCGCCACTACGACCTCCTCGTCGAGGACCTCGGCGACATCGAGTCCGGCGGCTACGGCTACTCCAACGGCGGCGCCAACAACGCCAACCGCGACAACCGCAGAAACAGGTAATTAACTGATGACTGGCCACGCACACGCACGCACACAATATGGTTATGCAACATGCTGAACACTGTTACACAGTGACATGCTTACGTGCACTTCCGTACGTCGTCCGTTGCAAACGTTTACAAGTTTAATTTTGTGCCGTTTGCATCCAGAGCCAACCGGCCACAGACATGATGTGATCATGGGAGTCGAGCGAAGCACACGTACACGCGTACCATGTACGACCAAGCAGTTATTCATATGAGATGTATGTGTTCATATGTATAGACATGTGCGTGCATGCATGCAAGCGCGCTTGTCGTATATATGTGCGTGTTATCTGATGTATGTTTGGGTTTTCGAGCTAGACGCCCGTGTCGCTAGCTGTATGTATAGATTTGTCGCGAGACTAAGAGTCCGTATCCATGTTCCTCTTGCGCGGCAGTGCATGTGCATGGATGGAAAGCTTGCTCTACTTTTGTAATGGCTTGTTTGCTCTTGATTAACGAATAGCTATTGTTGTTACGTCTGATTTTGACAATGAATGAGGTATCCAATTATCCATCAATCGTTTGCCAATCGTATGTAAATGGACTCGAAAGCACAAGGCACATCCGAACTCAGCTCCTTTCCCAATTCGGCCCACCAGAATGGCCAGAATCTGCACTATCATTTTTTCCCTTTTTTTTGGACTCAATCTGCACTGTCTTCAACCCCCGCCAGACAAGTTTAACAGTCTACTACTAGAGTTTAATTAAAAGAATGAAACACGGATAATGCCATATCACCAATTTTTCCCCACCGCTGGACTTCAGATATGCAGACACAATTACAACTAAGGTAGACAATTATATACTCTAAAAACCCTATTGAGTTGCACGAAATCTAGGCATGCACTTTAAAAATCTCTATTAAGCTGCACCTAATCTTGACATACACTCTAGAACCTCCA
>JAGXJF010003101.1:0-32586 GCA_019208055.1 Stipa capillata
AGAGTTTTTTTGAAATATGATTTAATTACCAGAAATTTCAGAAAAGAATAAACGTTCAAACGTTTTTTACAAAAAAATTGGCCTCAATCGCCAGGGTGGTGGTGTGGGTAGGGCCCTAATCGCCACGGCCATGGCGAATTTATAAGCTATCGCCATGCACAGTTGATGATTTCACTAGGGAATCGGTACGTACCACGGTGATTGTAGTAATCGTCACTACCGGTGGAGATTTCTCCTAATCGCACGACCCATGGCGATTTTCTACTTATCGCCATGACCAGTGGCCGATTTCTCCCATGTTGTCAATAATCGCCAGACGCCTGCCATGACAATTTTGTCAGTAATCGCCACGACCTTCCGCACCCCAGTCTGAGATTTGAATGGGTGAGCAGACGATACACCAGAAGATAGCTAATATTCTCTGAAGGTTCTTCCTAAAAATTGCTAGTATCTCGAGTAGAGTGTTTTGATTTAGGAGAAGAAGAAAGTAATTTGGATGGATAGTGACGATAGCGGTAGTCTTGTATATTTTTTCTCACTCTAGCGTTTGGAAACATTGAGATCTAATTTTTTGTTTTGTGCAATAATAATTATCGTGTAAAATAGATCCAATGATGCTACTTGGAACCAGAGAAGGACTACCAAACTTCTCTACTCGTGCGGATATGAGGCGGTGGAGTTGTAAATTAGCGTTCACAGATCTTGAGGAGCATTCATACGCGTGCTCTCTGTAGAGGTGTTAGCGAGGGAAAGGGTTTTTCTTAGAACTACGTTTACACGTAGGTGTGCAAGCGTTTGAGAGAGTCCACAAGATCGTGGGAGAGAGGTGAACGAGCTATTATGAAAACTGCCTGGGGCGAAGTACACAAAAGGACGAATTATTGCGAAGGAATGATAAGTATCCCACAATCTCAGTACAAGAAGCCACATAAGGCGTTAGCACAATCCTTGTTCTAGTTGTAAGCATTTCATGCACCATTTTCATTTGATACATCACATTCTCGGTGTGTAGGCACATCAGGAGGATGTAGGGTTGTCACCTAGAACTGCGAGATACCGAAACTATCGGACATGCGGACCAATTCTGGAGAGACCATTTGCTAATAGAAGACACCTATGAAGACAACATGTTGAAGAAGATAAACAGCAAGTTGCTAGACTCCCCTCCGGCAACACGTGTGGGCAGCACATCTAAAAAATATGTTCGATCATCAAAGGATAAAGGCGCATCTCAGTTCATCGAAAAAAGCGGGTTCTTTGTACGATGTGCTCGTCTAGGATGAGGACTCTCAATGCTGTTTGACGTCAAAGCCCGATCCAAGCCCCAAGCAAGCGATAGCGAAGATGAGTTCATGCTAGTCGTATTAGAAGTGTTAGCGAATAATTGCTCTGTTCTACCTACGATATGTGTAGCCAACTCAGTATGTGGCAGTGCAACAGTGGCTCTGTAACCTACGCTTGTATAACTCGGATTAGATGTAATTTGTAGTCGAATATGTCGTGATCAGTCTCTGTAGAAATATTGTAGTAGCAGTGAATACAGTGTGGACTAATTCATACAGTACGAAATGTGGTACATACAAAATAATGTAGTGAAAGACATGATAAAATGATACGCATCGACGCCTAGCTTCGTCGTCCCCTCTCCTAATCAGCGATGAGTACTCGCGGCTAGCTGTCCCGCTCCCTACTCGAGGAGCACCTGCCACCATAGTGTCAGGTCTCTCCTCCGAGTGGTCCTGGTATCCTACGTGGGCCATGGTGGCTGAGTCTGCTGCGTGCAGCTGTGCTAACTGCCCAGGTGGAATCAACTCGTTTCGCCTCGTACGTGACAGCTGAAGCATGAGTGTCGGGGCTGTCGAGGAGGTAGTCAAATGGACTAGCTGGTACTTGCAGGCGGCACATGATCTGTAACATAACGGAATTAGTTGGCACAACAATGTAAGGAAAAATGCTTGTACAATATGAGAATTATTTTACCTTGTGGAACATCTATGAAGAGTCGCGGTACGCACTCTGCTGACACAGTAGAACCACCTGTCTCTGCAGGCGCTATGAGAGGTACGAGGCTGATGGGGCCTCGTCTGCGAAGGACACATGGTGGTCTCTGTGCTCCCGGGTTTGAGCTAGTCCCGTTTCCCCTGGCACGACATCATCCTGCGCGTTGCACCTGAATATGTCCATGCTCCTCCTAGGTGGTACTCCGCGACCCTGGACAAGCTCTGAGTGGTGCTCGGAGCCGGCAGGGAGACGCTGAAGAACAACGGTGATCTCGTATTCGCCGCAGTCGCCACTGTCCCTGATAGAGTGAGAATCATATGTGCGCACATAAGTAATAAACATAATAAACACCGGAGAAGCGAATCACGAATTTCACGAACCAGCAAATCCAGAGTTTCAGCTACGAGGATCAGGTACATGTCTGTCCGTCTGTGCGCCGCCTTGTAGGAACCTCGCTTCCACGAATAAGCGGCTGCTGCGCCCTTAGCTGCGTGCAAATACCACTACAAGTAGGCGTCGAACTGCTGCATATCAAAGATGGGCCGCTCCGTGCGCTGGACGTTGTTCAGAGCAGTGTCCACTAGGACAACAAAAACCGCCCATCCGTGATGCCACGTGTCTCCTAGTAACCTCTCCCTTGTGACTCGCTGTGTATCGTGAGGAATGTTGGATACTCGTAAAGCCATGGACATTCTAGTCTATAGAGTTCTGAAACTTGACTACGTGTATGCGTCGGCTCGACCAGGTGGCTACATGTGGCAGGCGGGTACTCCTAGTACAAGCCAACACTGCCTCATCACACAGTGTGGTGAGTGGTCTTCACGAGATGTCAAAGACATATCTCCGAGGCGTGGCCTCTAATAGCTCTCGTCCAGGCTGGCACAGCGAAGACATCCTCCTCGAGTGAGGGGCACGTCGCATCAGTGCACATGGGAGTATGGCTCCATATGACACTTCTGCGCAGGGATGGCTGGAACTGCTCCATGAAGATGCGAGTAACAGCCGCGTACCTGAGCCTTCGCACCACTGAGGCTGCTCAAGAAGTAGTACGTAAGAGTGTTATAGTCAATAATCTTTAAACTGAGGACTTACAAATATTAATTATTATGGCAAATACAAGCTTGAGGAAGGGAGAAAGTAACTTACTGCTGCTTCTAGTCCACATGATACCTGAAAGTGGTCGTGTCCTGCGGCAACTGCGGCCCTGCTTCACGGTATTAGAACTCTAGGCCTGTATAGCTGAGTCGTCGACCCATGGTGGATCTGACTGGGAAGACGCTTGAATGACCACGAGCTGAAGAAGAATGCGGAACTCTGTGCGATTGCATTGCGCACCTTCCTCTTGCATGCGGAGCAGAGCACTCGGTACGTGGACGCAAGCACTGCAGACCCTCGCTCGTCGGAGGTAGCTTGATCCTCGACTTAGCATACTCACGATCTCGCCGTGCAAGCTCGATGTAGCGAGCGTCACCACGCTGTCTCCGTACGCACTCGTGAACATCACCTACCAAGCAGCCAAAGCACCTCAGGCCCAGTCAGCTAGTTAGTACACGTCGAGATCTCTGAAATCTCTGCTCATGCTGTCCAGCTCCTGAACGAATATGTCAGACCACAGAAATAGGTTGACTCCACATATGAATGAAAATGCTCGAACATCATTAAATGAAATACGTACTCAACTGATGAAGCACACATCAACCTGGGACCCCGCTTCTGGGCCAACCTTGCACCTCACACCTGAGGTGGACCCGGTGGTAGTAGCTAGCAGGCAAACCTCTCCGCAAGTGACTCACGCCAAATCCGACAGGAGCCTTAGAGCGGACCTACCGTGGCTCCAGCCACAGGCTAGGCCAGTAGGCAGGCCGTGTCCTGCATCGTGTCATCACTCTCACCTCACGCAAAGTGAAAGTGTGGGCCCCGGCCCTCCACCTGTCTAAAAGTGCGGTGAGCAACGAGCAACGAAGAAAGGAAACCTACCTGGAATGACCACTCCCAGCTCGCCGGGTCTCGATGTCCTCGCGTCCCACCGCCTCGACCATCCGTTTGTGCGTTGGTAGTAAACCGGGACCCAAAGCCAGCTTGTCAGAACAGGAAAATAAGCCAATTAGTACTGAAAAGATAATTTAGATACAAACAACTACTGTACTCTCGATCCAGACTCGTGAATCCTCCACGCGTCGGCTCAGGCGTACGGGTACGAAACAACTTCCGAGACTCACGATCTCCTAAAGCCCAGTGGGATGCTAGAACAGTGCTCTTCAGTACTCGCGATCATCTATAAGCTCGAAGCCAGCCAGACATATTCATGTGATAAAAAAAAATAGAGGTATATGGAAGTACATGAGTAAAGATAACAACAGAATACATGATAAACATGAAATCACGAGTCCACGAAGTAATAGAAGTATATAACACGGATAGATGAAATACATAAAGTACGTGAAGTAACTACGACACGACGTACAGATGAACTAGCAAATACATAATACAAAGAGGTCATCGAGACTAGCCTACTGATGGCCTGACCCAGAGGCAGAGGTAGCACTAGACGCCTCCTCCTGTCTTTTTTGTCTCCTTTCTTTTTCGGACCATGCCACCCGGTGGCCATTTCTTACAATAGCTGCATGTCGGTGTCGGCCCACCAGCCTCCGCCTCGTCCATCGTGTTAGCCAATAACGGTGAGTCCTTTTTTTTTTTTTTTTTTTCAGGCGCGTCCAACAAAAGCCGGAGGAGGCATAAAATCGGGCGACCAAGAATCCGTTCGCCTAAAGGTACCTGCGTGAAACTATCCAACCACATGTGGAAACATACAGCTCCGCTTCTTGTCTAGTATCATGGGCAACCCTCTTTTGGAAGTAGTAGGAAACAAACGGCCATCGTGTCCATATTTGTTCTTCGCAGCGGCAGCAAGGACGTGAGATCAAGGCTTGTGAAGAAGTATGCAGCTTGTTGAGTACACGTAGCAGAGATGCGGTTCCACATTGGAACGTAACCTCCTAAGTAATCTCCTGTGTTTGCAAAACCTCAAATCCACTCTTCTAGCTCAAACATACCTCGAACCTACGTTGCACATTACCTTGTGTCTGGCCTTGTGCATTTTCCCCTTCTTGGTCTTCCCTCATGAAGAACATAGTCTTAGCACAGTAAGGGTTCCCTGAATTTTTCCATATGCAGTACAGCATTTGCATGCCTCTCCTGAAAGAACAGTCATTGATGCGTGAAGCGAACATCCACGATGGCCACCAAGGTCACCGCGTACCCTCCCTAAGAACAAAATTGTAAACCTCAGCAATGGTGGTAGTCGTTCGAAGAAGCACTTCACCCTATTGCAATAATTACATCCTCAGTGTTGGATCGTCAACTCCCAGAAGGTCACAAGCCTGGGTGTTACCTCCCAAGGTTACGTTGTCTGACTCCTTCTTCGTGAACTCGTTCCAGTCTGACTCCAGTACGCATCAAACTTCCTAGAAAGTTATGTTTGCATACGTTTTTGACGAGGTTCATCACACTGCCTTGTTCTGAAATGGCTGATTAGGAATATTGGAGGCTAGGTGGGCCCGTGCACCACCTACTCCGTATGTTCGTACCAACTGGAATCTTCTGATAACTCTTCCCCCTCCCTTGGTATTCGCTCTTCATGCTGAAAGATTGCGAATTGCTAGCAGCAGCCCGGCATGCCGATCATGAATAACACACACATCTTGGTCGATCTTTCACAAACACCTTTCTGCAGAGACAAAGGAACCACAACCAGTTATCGAGCTCTCACATCAACGAAGCCCATTGCCCGGTCTGCACTAATTTGATCATGGTCACTGCCCCAATTTTCGGTAAAACAGTGTCCCTTCATCTGGCTTGTCATGAAAGTCTCATCAATACAAAATCAACGGCCGACAATGCCTTGAAAGCTTATACGCATGGGCCAAAGCACAAGAAAGCATCATTCAACATAATTGGTCAGACATGTCCATAGAGGGCAATTTGGACGGGTAACATATGTCCCATCGTTCCTCGCTCAGGTGTCAGCAGGGTATGGCAAATTATGAACATCAATCGATGAATGTCACCCGAACCTTTTTTCTTTTTTTTTACGCTCCAATGCGATCGCTTAGCCCTACAGCCATGGCATAACTTATGCATATGGTATTGCATCTATAGATGTACTGTATGAAACTATGCTGGATGCAAGACATTCTTTACTACTCGTGATATATTCAACCCAGCACAACTTCAATTACTGATATTCTGATGGGTGTCAGGAACAACGTTTATCACACATGTGGCGGGTACCCCCTTCGTGAACACCCACTGCACTTCCATACTTATTCTCAGGGGACGCACACCATAGCCCCACAACAGCAGGACTTACACTTCACGGAGTATTGACCCTGACCAACTTTTCTGCACTCCCAAATGTCCTTCTGTGTCAACATCCGACAAAAACTTCACGCCTTTTTCACCTCTTCTTCGTTGCCATAGAGATGCAATCCTGTACGGATAAATATCATTACTTCCGCCGCTAAACATTATTATGGTGGGCATGTCTATGTGTTCCATCATACTAGGAATCAGATCGCCCCCTCCTTCTTCATTCTCAACTTCCGAAGCTCAAGTACAAATCTAAAAGTGATAGATAAACTGAGGTAGAAAAAATGTAACTTACTTTTCTCCTAGTCCACATGTGTGCAGCACCACCCTTCATATGACCCACTGCACTTCATACTTCCTTAGGGACGCATGCACGTAGCACTCACACCGAGCAGACTTACACTTCACTGAGTACTGATCTCTATAACTTTTCTACACTCCAAATGTCCTCTATGTCGATATCGACCAAAGCTTCACTGCCTCTTTCACCTCTTTCTTCGTACCAAGGATGCACCTTGCACAATCTCGTTCAGTTTGTACAGATAGCTATCATCACTTCCACCCTCAACATTCATGATGGTGAATATGTCTGTGTTCCACATACTAGGAATCGGATCGTGTTCTCCTCTTCATTCTCAGCTTCATCCTCTTCGCTGCTACTATTTTTGACATTCATCTGTTCCTCTCTAGCAACGGCATCATCATTCTCCATGATTTGCACTAGCTCCTGATGTATCTCCCCCTCGTCCACCGAACCGTTCAGGTATTCAATAGCTCCTGGAGCCAAAGGTCCAGCGGAAGGTCCAATGCCTTCCACTATAGTGTCTTCTTCACCAACAACTTCCTCTGCCGCTATGCTGTTCTGTCCAACTCCATTGTCTCCGCCTCCCGCTTCTTCAGATGACACCAACTAAGATAATGGGAACCTTGTGTGCCTCACTTGCTCTCAACCAAGCCCACCAATCTTTAGACATATTTAGCAGGAACAAATCCCATCGGATATGCTTGCACGACTTGCTGAAATAAGCCTACAAGGTTACACTTGCGATCTCTGGATTAAGACCAAAGGCCCGTGTGAACTATTCTTTAATGACATTGATAGGATATTTATCTAGATCTTGCATTCTTAATTTTGTTTGTTGAAAGCTATTAAGATCGATAGAACCAGACCCATCTGTACGGATGGTATCAACACCGTGGTAAACTACAAATTCGACTAGTTCTGACATTCCTGCCATCCAAAACATAATCTTTTAGCCTATACAATCTAAGATCCTCCCATGCGCCAAAAAATGTTCTACTCGATTTCTAAATATAGTACAGTGGGTACAACTAAAATTATATATATTACTTTCTGTACACAAATATTATAAAGTATTATTGAACTAAATAGAAAATGTAAATGTTCAACCTCTAAATCGATGTCGACTTGCTACCGCTAAATCGATGTTGACTTGCACATGATCTATCTAATCTACCATTTGTTCTGAACTAATCATCTACCTAATCTACTATAGGTTTCTATTTCAAATGCTACTTTATTTCTACACATTACGAGATCTAAATACTACAAATAAATCTACCCTAATTTTACACCTAATTCTAGATCTACTATTAAACCTACTACTAAAAATATAAAATTGCTACAATGAACAGTGAAAGATTTAAAAAAATATCTTCAAATCGCTACAGAAATACCCCACGCTTCCTCCCTCTCTATCTCTTCTTCTCTACCTTCTCCTCTCCCTCTCTCCCTCCCTACCTGAGGCCCCCCTACTCTCTCCTCCCGTGGCAGCCCCAAAATCCTCCTCCTTTCTCCCTCTCGGGTGGCTGCGGCGTGGCCTTATATAGGGCATGGGGTAATTGCCACACCACGTGGCACGGCGGTTGCAAGTTGGTGGGGAGTAACTGCCTATCGCCAGGCATTGCCATAAATATTGCCAGTACTGTTGACGATTGGACCCTATCGCCACGTGGCATGGTGTTGCGTCCAAATCGCCACGGCTGGTGGCGATTGAGGTCAGTTTTATAATTTTTTGCTTCTGGTATTATTTCTGAAATTTCAAAAATAAAAAATAATATTTAAAAAAACTCGTGAGTAGACCACCTTGAACCGCGCCCTATCCTGGCTCACGCCGGACTCCGTGTATGCCAAGAACCGCCTGTCCCGCATCCGCACCCTCTGCACCATCACTGGCGGCTTTCCCGGCGCCCCGCAAGGCGTCAGCGCCGATAGCTGGACGACGGCATTCATGAACCACCCCGACAACCAATGCCATTGCCATGAGCACAAGCAGCCCCACGGCGGGCTCCCCCCTACACATCACCAATCACACACCATAAAGCAAAGCAAACACATGACAACATCATGCACATGCATGCATGTGATTGAAACTGCTGCATTTTTTTCTTTTCATTTTTTTTCCTTGAAACGAAGTTTGGGCAGTTTGTTACCTGTGGCAGCAGTCATTAATGGAGATGATGCTGGACGTGAAGGTGGGAAAGAATCAAAATGGATGGGATTGTGTGGCGTTGTTGGAGCAGGAGGAAGTTCTTCATACTACTATGTGTTAGGTATTGAGCTGCTAGTGCACAGCCTTCATGAAGATGAGGCCAATAATAAAAAATGAATTGTGAAATCATCTGTGATAAAGAGATATCACAAATAGTTATGTGGGTAGAACCGTTTGTGATAAGGTGATATTACAGACGTTCCACCCATAGAATCACTTGTGATAAAGTTTTGCATGACTATTTTTTTTCTATTTATTGGCCAGCCTCAGGTTATGCTAGTCATGCCCTCTCAAACAAACAAAACAATAGATATATATACTCATCACATTCACAACTCGTATCACACTAATTCACAATGTATACTTATCATCCACTTCAAAGTATAGAATTAAATTCATATATATGACACAACACATGCATGTAAATCACATAGATTTAAATTAAAGTTCTCATCTCTTAACTATGGCACACTAGCCTTCTTTCAAGTCGTAAGCGTGGAACTGACTATATTCGTCGAGGACCAACAATAAGTAGATATGCAATATCTCCTCTAACTCCACGGTTTGTTTGGACCAATTTGCCTCCAAGACGCAAAATCGCTAGAGCTGTCGCTGCCACTATTTGAGAAGCTGTTGGCTGGACGGGTTACTGCGGATGGTTTTCAAGTAAAACCATATGTGATATCCCCATCATAGCAGACGGTTCTTACAGAAAACCGCCTGTACTATCTGCTTATCACAGACAGTTCACATTGTTAGAATTAACCTAGACGGTTATTTTGCAAACTGTATGTTATATGCTTTACTATAAATGATTTTTTAAAGACCGCCTGCGATTAAGGGTTCTGGACGACGCATTCTACAGTGATGACAGGATATGTATAGTTATAGTATATAGAGCACCGAAAACGCTATCGTTATGTAGTTGGTCGCAAAGAGAGCCGTCATTGCATTCGCTCGTGCTATAGCCTACTTAACGATATACTTCACTGTGCAATTAGGCTCCTAGGAGAACAAAAGCTAGCAATTAGCACATGATCGGGCACCAAGGCGGCGACTTTCTCCCCTGAAAACAAGCCTTCGCAGGCAGGAACCGTGTGCATGCAATTGTGAATTTGTAGTGGTGCCCAATGCCAATGTATATGCATTCATCGAGTTTCAAAGACAGAAAAAAGGCATCCCTCCATTCACGTGATTGGAGGGGGAGAAAAAGAGACGGGCGGATAATCTTGAGCCGAACTGAGTTTTATCTCTGAAGAATAGAGCATAGCTGTGATGAATAGTTGGATTACATTGGAAGGTAGGTGTTACAGGCTATAGCACGGCTGACGTGGCGTGCCTCCACAACGGCAGAGGAGCCGCTTCCGAATAACAGCAATCTACACATTTTGCAGGACGATAGGAGTATTGAAAAGGATCAGGGCTCGTGTGACCGACACCCAAGACACCAAACGTTGAATTGATAGAGAAGCAATGGTACTTTGATGGATGAAAGTCTTGCATTTCACGTGTAGTTGTTGGTTGCTTCTGCGACCACTAAACATCATAAAAGCCGATGTATGTGCGTCGCCTTGTACGCTTAGCTGATTTGTGAATAGGAAAATGTTTATATCACATCTCAAAGTAGGTGAACGTCCTCTGAGAAAAAAAAATTGAAAAACACAGACTGGTGATTCCTATACTCGCCGTGAGGTTGGCAAGGATGTTCCTTCCCCATTTGTAATCAAAAACATCATTAGCAATAACTGAAGGAATTTACAAACGCTCATGTATATAAGTTATTCTGGAAAGAGTAATCCTTTAGGACTGAAACACCGCGAAGGCATAAAATTATAATCACTGATACGTAAAATTGCCCAGTGTTTTAGTGGCTACATGACAAACCACAAGAGCAAGTGAAACAAATACTTTCAACTGTTCTAGTATACATGTTGTTCTACAATTATTATTTTTATTCAGGCGCACAACTGCTGCACAACCCCTTTAAATCCATATAGGTATCATGAATTGGACTTCACATAAGCGCAAGCAAGTGCATACACAGAAGATACCAACATAATCATCAAAATATCTAGAACCATACTAAAGTTTTCCTGCATTTCCATCTATAACTGGAAGCATTTGGATACAAACAGATACCACTTGAATCCACCTACTGGTGGCTGCTGCCACTAAACAAAGATACCGCTCAATGATTTGAACTATTGATGGCATAGTTTACCCTGTGGTGTCATTGAGGCTCTCCAAAACTCCAGAGGAAACAGTTATTTTCCTCCCAATTCTTGGAAGATGAACACAAAGATTAATTATCCTAAGTTACTGAAGTTACATTCGTGTATAAATTATTCTGTTATCAAAATTCTGTCTTATTCACTCAAAAAAGCCACAGCAGCCACATGTGATGAAGAAACAATGACGACCTCCTTACGCAAAATCTAATCTTAGCACCATGTCAGGATATGTCAAATCTCCACTGACCCCAAGGTCAAAGGGCATTTTTCTCATTTAAGCCCCAGTGTGCCCACGTTTTACCTGCGTTTCCGAGATTTGCCTCTAGATTTCACCTTCTTTTCAAGATTTTTGATCCGATAGCCAAGAGCGGCAGCATCAGGTTGCTCCAAAGAAGATTGCTGGTGGGCTCCCGTGATTGCTAAAGGTGAGCCTGCTGAAGGTATTGCCTTGGATCCACCAAAAAAATTGAAGGCTGACTTCTGTGTATGTGCAGACTGAGCTTCCAAAGCAGGAAGATTAAACAACTTCCTCGCAGCGGGTCGCCGGATAACTGATAAAAATCACATTATCACACATTATGAACTATTAGATCATGAAATGGAACCTTATGCCCTAGAGCAATTGTGTCTCAATTCTTAAAGTCGAACCATACTCACCAATACCATATACAAGGGAGAACAAGTTTGACGTGATCCAGTAACAGAAAATTCCCTGGAGAAAGACAAAGGATTAGGACGTTAGGACAATGTTGTGAATACTGTGAAAATGGATGTATCAAGCTCACTTTACTAGTTGGAATAACAAGTGCTACTGTCTTGGCATTCCAGCCTATCTTTCTTCCTATGCAGACTAATGGCATGTATCATGTACATTTGGTTTATATGTCAAACAGTAGAATCCAGTAATCCACCCAAGCCCTAAGCAATTAATAATTTAAATTGGAAAAAAAGAGTTTGTGACTGCTTGATACATTTCTAGTACTACCTCATGACCGTTACTTCCTACAGCTTTCATAGCACCAATCTGGGCAACATAATATAGTATCTGCTACTATCGAACAAAACCTCAACAGCCATGCAAGAAAATTCTCCTATACGGTGATCAATTTTGTCAGCCACATGACATGAGACAATCTGTCTTATATTGTCATTTTTTCTCAGGCATGTAAGCCAATCTATCTTATATTATAATTAGTTTTGTCAGCCAGGTGAGACAATCTGTCTTGCATAGTCATCTATTTTCTCGATATATTTCTTCTTAATCGAAGTTTCTTTAGGATAACTGTTAATACTCGCAGAATTCAGAACTTTGAATGAAAGTTTATGTGCTACCTTGTGTCGTGAATTTGTCTGGAATAAGAGGAACTGGAGAGGATGTTAATTGTTTCGTGCTAGATGCTTTCTAGTTATGTTCTTTTTCCATGTGGCCAGCTGTGTCTGGACCGTCTGGTTATTAGATATAGTAGTTAGCTTCTCTATCTGGTTTGTGGAGCATCTCCATCGCTCTCTGAAGTGCTTCCTCGTAAAACTTGTAAACCTAGTCATGCACTTTCTTTTGCTTCCATTATAAAGCTGGACACTAATGGTCTTCGGACTAAAACATTCACAGAATTCCTAACTCATAAAACTAAAGGACTGACATAGCTTAACAGAAGAAGTAACAACAAATTCCTAATGTTTGTCAATTAAGAAGTACTAACAGATCCTTAATGCTTGTCAACAACAGATTCGTCAAACATTTCAAATCTTGGTTGCTACATGTTCCCAAATATTTTCATGTAACTCATTACTCATCATCTCACATAAGATCAGATCTATCATCTATGTATGAAAACTAAGAAAGCATAAGCACATACCAATATTATCATACCTTGGCAAAATTCATTGTGAATGGGACTGTCATAACAGCCATTCCTCTAGAAAAGGTCTTCATTTTACCAGCCATAGGATTGCCCTCCATTCCTTCTTGCAAATTAAGCTGAAATAGCACAGTATCTTCGCTAGATTATACTGCAGTATTGGCAAATAAAGTACCCAACACAGTAGATGTTTCAAGTTCAAAATTGGCAGTTTGAAATTTTGGATGATTTAGTAAGAAAAAAGGTGCCCGTGAAAGCAGACTAGTTAACTGGATGCAATCATAGAGTTTGTTTACCTGTAAGTTTTACAAATGAATGCACCATTTGACAGGATACATGGTTACACGGGCAAGATGGTACAGAATGGAAGCAAACTTAGGTCCAGATTATATATATAAAAGACGATCACCCCTAAACCCTACAACACTAAGCATACAAGCAAGAAGCAGCGGTACACCAAGTTACATGCACAATGATGGACAGACACACAGACACCACAATCGCATCACACAGACTGCATACCTCCACTGTAGCCAAGAAGGTCAGTCCTGTTAACACAGGAAGGATGTAAAGAGGATCTGGTGTTGTCAGATCAGTAAACCAAAATGCTCCACCTCCTTTCAACGAAGGGACTTTCTCAACCATGTTATTTATCTACATTGGAAGAAAACAAGGTAAATAATACAAAATAGTTTTTTTAATATATATAACAGAAGAATTGGAGGGGCAGCAAGATGCATAACTCACAGCAAAGAAAAAGCTCATGAACATTGGCCCTTGGATAAGAAGTCCTTTTAGTGGAGTAAATGGACTAACACCATGCCTAAAGGAAAAATGCCAAAAGAAGTTAGAAGAACTGCAGCAAAGAGAAGTTTTTACTCTTATAAAGCTATCAATTGGTGGCGGCAGTCCGTCCAACTTCGGACAGACTACCATTTGGACCCGATAGAGACAGTTAAGATGGGAGTGGGTGTAAATGATCTAATATAGCACAAACGGTAGTATAATCTTCTTAAACATACAGTATATTTTCTTTCATACGTCGCAACACATGGGCATTGTGCTAGTATTTCTAATACATCATGTACCATAAATGAAAAGCTATTTTCATGATGTGTTCAATTGTGTGTACATAGAAAGAAGAGCAAGAAAGTAGGGAATGTGTTCTCAAACATGTTAACACAACCAATAACACAAAAAGAATTCAAGACTCTTAATCCGTCAACAAGAAAAATCTAGTTAACAGATTTTGAGACCAGGGATATTATATATTAACCAGGAAATACACATCAGTTTTCATTGCAATTAAAATAGAGACAAGAATAGTCTACTCGAAGTTACATAGTTTTTTGTGGGTGGGGGCGGGGGAATGAAGTTACATACTTTTTGAAGAGTGCAGTCATTTTATATTTCCCCTCTAGCGCCGATTTTGGATCCATGCTCTGAATGAAATAAACTTGAAAAGTTAAAGCAGTAGCTATAGGATGCATTTAACTAACAGAAGTTAAATGGCTATTCTCCATGACCAATCCTTTCGTAGTACATAGTAAATCTAGACAAGATAAGAATATAATCTTACATCCATTCCCTCCTTAATGGCTTCCATCTCTGGCTTTATTGCCTGAAAAATGCACAAGTTTGAAAGAAGCAAAGAATCAGCTGAGAACTTTACATGAAGGAAAATCATTTGTTACCTACAAAGTTCAAATAAATTAACTTTAGGAAGACCAGAAGAGCAAGGAACTAAAACTAACTAAATACAGTGATATCATGTGACTTGGTAAAGATGTCTTAGAAATGCCATCTACATTATGCATAGTAAGGTTTGGTGGTTGAAGTCAAGCCCTTTGCCGTTCATATCGCCTTCGCATCTACAGTTTTGGCCCAGCAATGGCATTTGATCAATATCTACGGCCCTTGCGCCGGGCTGGCCGCTTGGACTTCATTAATTGGCTCACCGAGCTTGACATCCCTGGCGATGAGCTGTGGCTCTTCGTGGGCAACTTCAATTTCTACAGCCTGATACGACCCTTGTTACATCTACGATGGCAACTAAACCAATTAAGTAGGTTTGCACAAAGTCCATTGAACAATCTTGTTTAATTGGAGCAATTGATATTTTTACTATGACGAAGTCAATCCAAAGGAGCAAAAATAGCACCCTAAATGGATTAGTGCGTGAGGACCAACTAGGTTTGCATGTGCATGGCACTATTCAATCAAGTGCAGACTAGAAGGAGCAGGAAGATTAGCAGGTTGAACCTAATGAGTTCGACATGTACAAGTCCTTGAGTTTTGATGATTGGTTCCATTGCCATCCGGATTACACTGCTGGAGGAAATCAGGCCTACTTTTTGTACTCCCTACCACGTGATTTTTATCGGAGAAATCCTAGTCCAAATCTGATTGATTTAGGGATTGGATTGCGTGTGTCCTTTTAATCCCTGTTTGCATCCGAGTAGAACAAGGAGTTGAGTTTTAAATACTACCAAGTCTTTATCGAGAGAAATATTTAGTAGGATTAGTATTTATTTGCTTAGGGATCAAGTGGTGAATTTCTTGTAATTGGATTGGAGACAGAGTCCGTAGTACATGGTAGGTTTGGGTCAATTAATTTGCGTGTCAGCTATATAATGGTTGGGGCCTTCGGCCTTTGGGAAGAGTTTTTTTTTAGTTCAATAAAACAGAAAAATGCCTTGAGTTGAGAGGTACCAAAGATGAGTTCTTACGATCCTTGATTGAGAAGTTGCCCCTGTTGTGCATGAGATTGGTCTCATGATCGATTTCCATGCAAGTTTCTTCCTTCAGCTTCTTGTCTCTCGCTTGACCTAAAGGCTTCCTTTTCCCCGTCTATTTCTTCTACCACTACTGCTGCTATTGTTCGTCGTGTTCCATCAAGTAATGTGAAAGATCGGGCCGCAACAACCGATCGAACCTCGCCTCGAGGTTTGGTCCTCATCACAGCCCGCTCGAAAGTCGCAACTGGCCCAGTGGTAATATCCAAGACACCTTCACCTTCAACAACATTATCAGCCTGTTGGACCTCACTGAACCCCCTCTATTGGGTGGGCCTTCACCTAGAGAATATGCAAGACGACCCCCGTTCTTGAGCAAGTGGAGTGGGTTTTCTCCTTGACCCATTGGACGACCATCTTCCCCCTACACCACCGCTAGGTCTCTTACCCGCAATACATCCGACCATGTACCCTGGAGCAATATGCAAGAAGACCCCCTCCTTGAGCAAGTGGAGTGGGTTTTCTCCTCAGCCCATTGGACGACCATCTTCCCCTACACCACCGCTAGGCCTCTTACCCACAATACTTCCAACCATGTGCCCTACCTGTTCTCACTTGGCACTAAAACTCCCCGCGCAAAAGTGTTCTGCTTTGAAAACTTTTGGGCCCAGCACCATATTTCATGGATGTTCAAAAGGCTTGGAGTCTACCCTGCAGGAATAGAGATAGCACTGGCATCCTTTCATCAAAGCTTAAAAACAATTTGGAGCAAGAATCTATCTCGTCTCTCTCTTCTCATTAGCAAATGCAATACCGCGCTCGACATTCTTGACGAGTTAAGAGGAGCAGCGCCATCTCTTGATCCCAGAGAGCAACTTCAGAACCATTATTAAGAACCACATTAACCGGTTTCTTCATTACAAGCAAATGTACTTGCCGTCATTGCACCATCAAATGGGTAAAGTTTGGTGACGAGAACACTGAGTTTTTTGATGCCATCAACCTACAGGAGGAACCAAATTCCCACCCTAATAGATACCAATGAAATGACAACTAACGATCATGACGAGAAGGCTACTATTATGTGGAGTACTTACAACACCAGAGTGGGAGTTACTGCTTCTCCAACCATGCACTTCGATCTAAGCGATCTCCTACAATTGGTTGAAGGGCTTGCCTTCGTCTCGGCCCCCTTTTCCCGTGAAGAAATTGACAATGTGGTCCACAATATCCCAGCTGACCATGCTCCTAGCCCCGATGGCTTCAATGGCCTCTTCCTCAAGAGATGCTGGCCTATTATCAAAGAAGACTTCTACAACTTTGCAATGACTTCCAACATGGGGCTGTTAACCTCCCGTGCATCAATGACTCCCTGATCACCCTCATCCTGAACATTCTTAGTCTTGAGGGTCTCAATGATTATCACCCAATCTCACTTTTGAACTCCTGCCTTAAACTCCTCACCAAGCTCTTGGCTGACCGGCTGTAGAAAGTCATCTTGCAAACTGTTCATGCCAATCAATATGGTTTTATCAAGGGTCGCACCATCCAAGACTGCATCGCCTGGAGCTTCAAATTCTTCACCAATGTCATCGCTCCAAAAGGGAAATAATCGTCCTAAAGCTTGATTTTGAGAAAGCCTTTGATACCATTGAGCATGCCACCATCCTCGCTGTTATGAAAAGCTTTGGCTTCAATGACCAATGGATTCAATGTTTCAACTCCATTCTTAGCCCTGCTACTTCATCGGTCCTCCTCAATGGGGTCCCTGGTAAAAAGTTTTAGTGCCGCAGAGGTGTTCGGCAAAGGGACCCCCTTTCACCTCTTCTCTTCGTCTTGGCTACGGACCTCCTCCAATCTATTGTTAGCAAAGCCTGCGAACACAATCTTCTTCATCTCTCGCTCCCTCTTTTGCATAGTGACTTTCTTATTATTCAGTATGCTGACAAAACAATCCTCGTTATGCAGGCCTACCCTAGGCAACTACTTTGTCTTAAAGGCCTTCTCGACATTTTTAGCCAATCCATAGGCCTTTGTGTCAATTACCACAAATCATGTCTCCTCCCTATCAATGTCTCAGAATAAGACACAACATCTGGCGGGCCTCTTGGGTTGTAAGATTGGTACCTTCCCTTTCACCTACCTAGGCCTCCCTATGGGCCTCACTACGCCAATAATTTGGGATTCCCACACCCCCCTCCTCATGGAACGCAGTGAACGTTAGCTTGCTTCCTTCCTCTCTTTGGGAGGGGAGGGGTAGGGCTGCATTGTCGTTACTAAAGCCGTCTTGAGCTCCCGACCAACCTATTACCTTTGCTCGCTCAAGCTCCCGAAGGCGTCAAGGAGAATGTTGATCTTGCTAGGCAGTGGCCCAGTTCTTTTCGGGGCTTCTCTCAGAAGCTGCCCCCTCCCAGCTTCTCTCAGAAGCCACTCCCTCCGAAGCCCCAACGAATCGGAGGGAGCGGCTTCTGGGAGAAGCTGGTAGGGGGCAGCTTCTCCCAGAAGCCTCTCCACAAGCCGAAAAGAACGCAGCCAGTATCTACCCTTGGGGCAAATCTGAACTTTCGAGCAAAAGTAAATCTCTTGCCGCCTAGGAGCAGGTGTGCAAACCTAAGCATTGTGGTGGCCTAGGAATCGTCGATCTCACTGTGCAAAATGAGGCACTCCTTATGAAGTTCCTTCACAAGATCTACAATAAGCAGGATATTCCTTGGGTTAAACTAGTCTGGAATCATCACTCCACCTCAATGTCCCATGCGGCCAGGCCTATGGGATCCTTTTGGTAGCGTGACATTCTCACGCTCTTCAATCGTTTTCACAGCATTAAATGGTCCCGTGAGATTCTAAGTACCAAACTTTCGAGACTGCACTCTTTTGCCATTGAATGCTCTCCAAGGACTCCTAATCGTCTAGGAAGCGTCAACCTCCAAGAGTAACAAGAGTAACCGGAATTTGGAGAGAATCTCTTGCTAAATGCTTAAATAGATCGCATCCTTCCTTCTCTTTTCTCTCTTAAAGAATCTCTTGAAGAATTGAGGAGAATAACTCAACAGGCTGGAGCAAAAGGAACGGGGGAGCAAGAGGTATTTGTGGTTGGAGTGGGTGAGGCTACGTATATACAGCCCACAAAATCTAGACGTTATACCACTTTTTGCACTGTCCGGAGGGTCCAAGATTCGAAATAATAGCTAATTTGCGCTGCTCAAAAATTGAACTCACACCACTCCGAGGCTCTGAACGATTCAAAACAGAGGACTTTCACAGACACAGAGGGTTCGGACAAGGTTCGTTTGGAGGGTCCGAACAGAAAACAACCTTTTGTCCAGAGAAGAAAACTTAGTTCGATGCTCTCGATCACTTCCACTCGAAGGATCTGAAGACTCAACACTTAACAAAAACAGAACCACCTAGTTTGCTTGGAGACTCCAGACAAAACTCACTCAGAGTGTTTGGGCACATTCAGCACAAAGGAACAGAAGTTAGGGTTTCTTCTTGGAGGGTCCGGAAGGAAACCACTCGGAGGGTCCGGACCAAGAAAACAACCTTCTGTCTAGAGAAAAAAACTTGGTTCGGATGCTTGGGATCACTTCCGCTCGGAGGATTCGGAGGCTCAACACTTAGCAAAACAGAACCACCTAGCTTCCTCAGCGGCTCAAGAGAGAATTCATTCGGAGTGTCCGGGCACATTTAGCACAGAGGAACAGAAGTTAGGGTTTCTTCTCGAAGGGTCCGGAAGGAAACCACTCGGAGAGTCCGGACCAAGAAAATGTTATCTGAATAGAGACATTTTTAACTCTCGAATGGTCCGGAAGGAATTACTTGAAGGGCCCGGACTAAGAAAATGCTCTCTGGACAGAGATATCTTCAACACTTGATAAATCATTAGTCACTTAATCATTTTGTAGTTAATCATCAAATCCCGCTTAAGGGGCCTAGATGCACTTTCACACTTCCTCCTACTCTTTCAGTAAACTTTACATGTGGGTCTTTAAGGATGAGCAGATCTCGACTCCCATAGCTTGGATTTGGTCATCCAAATCTACCACAAAGTTAAAAATCTTAACTTGGCTCCTACTGCATGACAGGCTCAACACTAGGGATATGCTTCAATGCCGCAACTCTCATGTCACAAACAACTTCATGTGTATGCTCTGCAACTCCGGCAGCCTTGAAACTAGAGATCACCTCTTTCGGGAATGCCCTTTCAGCACCTCCTGTTGGAACACCATTGGGCTTCCCATGGATGCTAACGTTGATCTAGACCACCTTCTCCGCCAAGTCAAGATCACCTTTCACAAGCCTTTTTTCATCGAAGTCTTCATATTGCAGCTTGGCACATCTAGAAGCAGAGAAATGCCAAATTTTTTTGACAATATTAATCCTAGCCTAGATTCCTGGAAATTACTTTTCAAGAAGGAGATGGTTCTCATCTCTTAGGTCTTGGTTAGATTCTATTGTGTAATCTGTACATTCCACTGCGCCTCCCCCCTTTTGTACGTTCCCTCCCCCCTCTTGCAAATATCTTCTGTAGTTATTAATATATACTCTGTCAGGGCCTCCCGTACAGTTTTTCGTCAAAAAAAAATGCATAGTAAGGTTTGCTGATTGGAATGCAGTATTTTAAAACCTGTAAGCGGTCAAAATTAGAAAATTTTAATTGGCACCGGTGCAAGGGGCAAGTGTTTGGACAGGAGGGACCAGCACATTACATCAATAAATGATTGCATGCGGTAAAGTTAAGTTTCCAACACAATTCTTTTCATGGTAGGTAAGTGCAAAAGCACAAGAGATAGGTCCACCGCTCTGCTACAACACTCAGCTGCTTATGTGCTGATGATCATGTAGGGAATATAGTGGTCACATTCTTCCCAAATGACACATAGGTTTTCAGAAGAAGCTTTTGACTAATGCTAGAAAATGCGAGTTGAATCACACTAAGGGCACTTTACATTTAGCTTCTGCGTGGCCTTTAGCTGGTTCACTAGTACCGGGATCGTCGCGCTCCGGATCAGCACGGTCGTCAGTGCAATACATGCCCACCTGATCACCCACCCACATGAGAAGCGAACAGGGAGCAATCCAAGCACACGATCCAAGGAAATAGATCCCGAACGTTAAGAACTGCATCACGAAGCTTACCAGTTGAGCCCGGTGAAGGTATGTATGGTATCAATGAGGTGCTGCAACGCGGCGACGGGGAAGAAGGAGTCGGCAGCGGCGGCGGCCACCTCCCCCGGGAACGGCGCCGGCACCGCCTCAGCCGTCGCCTCGGCTGCGTCGGCGAGGACGCCCGCGGCAGCATCAACCTCGCCGATTGGGGCGGGGGCGGGGGCGGAGGAGGAGAAGGTGCGACGAGGTGACCCTGAGAAGTGGATGGAGAAGGAGAGGAGGCGGTTTAGGGTTTGAGTCGCTCCGGGAGACGGCGGGAGCGGGGAGCGGAATGGCAGGAGCGCGGGTGGCGGCGAGGGGCTCGGGGGGTCGTCGTCGGGGTGGGAGGAGAGGAGGTGGGGGATGGAGGGGTGGAGGCGGCGAGTGAGTTGGTGAGAGAAGCGGGAGGCGAGGCTTCTCCGCGTGGCGAACGCCATGGGTTGGTGGGGTGGGAGGCGGCGGCGGCTAACCGTGACGACGGCGGGAGCAAGGGGTTGGAGAGGGCTCTAGAATGGGGATTTTCTTTTTTGAGGGACTAGAATGGGCTTTTGGCTTTCTGAGGTTTTGGGGATTTTCTGTTTCGTGTGTTCACGTGTACACCGCCGTGGGGCTGATGGGTGGGCCTGGGCCACAATGAGTTATCAGAATTTGAGTAAAAATTGCACCGTACAGAGGCTTCAACAAAAATTAAGGGGTGACAAATGTGGTATTTCGAGAAAATGAAAACCGTTCTCTCAAAAAAAAGGGAAAACCTGGTGGAGTAGTCCTTTGTTAGGAGAGAAAAAACGAACATTTAAATATACTAAACATAATACGTACAACATTAATGATTTTTTTATGGAGCAGACGGCCCCCATGCACCGTATGGTTGGTTGGTTCAACAAGGTCTATGAATTTAAAAGTTGCATATTTTTATCCTTAAACTTGTATTAGTGGTTTTTTTTTCGCGAGAAACTTGTATTAGTGGTTTAAATAGGTCCAAGAACAAATTTGAGTGGCTTAAATAGCGTCCATACAGAACTTCATGCTGATGTGGCTATTCTTGGATGACATATTTTTCGACCTATTTGAACCACTAATACATGTTTGGGGATTGAAAATATGCAGATTTCAACATTATGGACCTACATAAACCAACCATGCAAGTTAGTGGACCTGTGTACTTTGCTCGCAGAATTTAGAAGTGATACCTCTGTAAACACCCATAATCTGAGCTAAACTGATAGGTATTCAAATTTCAAACGCATCAGCCACGTGCATATCCTGTTACAACACATGAATACATATCTCCGGTTAATATCCAGTCCGTTTTCACAGAACGCAGAAAAATAGTATTTGCGAGACTCGGCCATCAATGTCAAATAACATGCAAATGCTCTCCCAAAGAGAAAAAGAACCCATCAGTGCCAAATTGAGCCGCCTTTTGTTGATTTCTTATCAGACTGATCCCTGACCCGGTGAATGCTAGCATCAGAAGATTTTCTTGTCTCTGGGGGAACCGGATCTTCATGTTCTTTGACGGGAGATGGAGAATCTTCAGCAGTTGGCCCCTTTTGTCCATCGGAAGAGGAAAATTGTCGGTTTAAGGGCGCGCCAAATAATAGTTTCTGCACAGCTGGCTGGTTAAGAGCTGCAAATAATGAAAGCATGTGTTTATGTCTTAAGTACAACCGAAATAAGATCAAACCAAATTGTAATGTACAAGAGCCTGTGACAGGGCTCACCTATCCTTTCTGAAAGACTTTCAAAGCTCCAACTGACGAAGGAACAACAAATCGCCTGGACGAGAGATAAATTTGGAGATGTTTTACTGATTTAACATAAGAAAGCAGGGCAGAACCAGCATGTTTACGAGCTTACATAAAATGTCTGAAATACTTATATCAGTTCGGACCAACAGCTGCTACGTTGAACGTCGAATAGTAGTAGTTGGATTCAATTATCTTTTAGAGAATGTGCGAACAAGAATTTATATATTATTAAAAGGAGAAGCAAATATAGATACAAATGTTTGAAGCCACGGCACACAGTACTGCCACATGCTTCACCGGTTACATCACACGGTCAAGCACAGCACAGCAACACGGGCGGGGAGGGAACCTAAACTCGTGCAACCTGTAGTGATCGTTAAAAGGGTTATTATGGTTTTCTATTAGTCTAGGTCTTTTGTAGATTGTATTGGTCTAGACCTCCAATAAATTGACTTATAGTCTAAATCTTTTTTAGTGGTATGCTCGACACCAACATTCTGTCTCTGGTTTGATGTCGTTTGCTACCAAAAGCATATCCTTGCATCTCCCCTTCAAACACACTACGGTTCCACTCACACAACACTGACCAGACAAGCAAGACAACCATCGAATCGAAGTCCTTTCTATTGTCCTTAGGAGTCCTGTTTGTTGGACACGAGTTGGGTGCACTACGGTTCCTAGGTGCACTCATGCACTAGACCTCAATTCACCATTTAAAAGTTTATGAAATTTTTTGACTTCCAACAACTTCACACAACATGCATCTACCATAGCACAAAAATTCAAATTCAAAAAAGACAGATACAACTGTGAATAGTAGAAACTGAAATGAACAATGTTTTAGTGTTATTTAGCATTATTCATAGCAGAATTTATCTTTTTTTTCTTAACTTGACCTACATTGTATAGCATGGTAGATGCATGTTGTGTGAATGCTATCAAATTATTTTAGATTTTTTATCACTTTTTAAATGATGATCTAGGGACCTATTGCATGAGTGCACCTAAGCTCTTAGTGCATACAAGTCAGTGCCCTGCTTGTGCTTGTCCACACCATTTTTTCATGGAGATGTTTAGGGATGGGATTTGGCAACCATGTCCAGCCCACCGGCGGAAGAGCAGTTAGAGTTGTCTAGTCCAAGGACAGGGCATGAAGAGGTGCTCAACTGATTCAGATTCTTTTTTTGACGTTAAGACTGATTCAGATTCTTGAGAGCAAAGCAAACATGTTGTGTGGCTAAATGAATATGATGCTGCCTAAATCCGAAATTCTTTTGTTATTAAGGAAGCAAGGACCAAGTATGCTATGGTGGAAAAGCGTTGGAGCAAGAGGATCAAGAATATAGTTGATGACAGCCACCAATCAATTATAGATTCGAGTGAAGACTTCTAGACCTTGACGCCACCATGATGACATGAAGATGAAGACAAGCTTAATTGAAGATATACTGAAGCTTCGGTCATTATACCAGAGGAAATACTAGTTAAAACAAGTCTTAGGCAATAAAGAGTCGTCCAAAAGTTAGTTGTCACACCAGTTGTACTAGGTGGCTTAAACCACCCCTAGGGCTGGTTTAAACCGCGCATGGCCGGTTTAAATCGGCGCGGTTTAAACTGCCCCTAAGGCTAGGTTAAGCCGACTCCACCGACATAGGCTAGGTTGAGTCCGATTCGGTCTAGGGCGTCTTCCCATCTATAAAAACTCCGGATTGCCTCTATTTTTGTCGAGTTTTGTTTGATTGAGTTTTAACTACTGCTATTCTTAGCCATAGGCAAGAGTGTCGGCAAGACCTCCTGTACTACGCATCTTCAGAACCCCAACCTATCAATTTCTTCATATCTATTTGCAATATTCAGATTGATATTATCATAATTCTTGCTTGTTCTGCGATTGCTCGCATGGATTATGTCACACCCTGCTTTTCTAAGTGCTTGGTAATGCATGTGTTAAGGTAATAGCACCAAATTTGTGGCATAAATGTTCTTCTGCGTTTATTTGGATTCTGCGAATCTTCTCGAAACTATGTCATTGCATGAGAATAATATTAAAACAAAGTCACATATGTATGTATAATCTACATATGATATGACATCAAATCATCCACCCTAATTTCCCCCATGGTCACCCATACATCTCTTGAGGAGATGTATATATATGTGTGCCATATATAAGTAGGAATCAATTGTAAACCTTAACCCCTTTTTCCTTCAAATAAAAAGTGGAAATCCTAAATCCAATCCATGATCATATATCTCTAAAATTAGTGCAACATGAATACCAAAGCTTTTCTCAACCCCTCGCATGTCTATTATACATATACTCTCAATTCTCATTTTCAAAACTTGGAAATGAAATAAGGCTGAAATCAAAACCTACTATCACATGCTATCTCCTATCCTCCAAAAATTCTAATAAAATTCGGGCAATCTCTTATTCCCATACTCAACCAATTTATAAAATATTATGGTGAGATGCAGTACAAAATTTTCAAACAACATCATATTTAAATTTGGGGCAGATTTCAATGTTGAACTACACCTCATGTAAATAAAATTCAGAATGGTACTACTTTATCCCCATAACTCAAATCTATAATCATCTCTTTTGCAATTCAAAATCTTGAGAAAATCTTATCGTTTCCACACGAAATCATGGTCTAAAAATCCTAGAAACTTTTAAAATAATTCCTAGAGCCCGTCTTCTATCCCAGAAACCTAGTTTTGCAAACAAGGCACTTAGGAGAGCTAGTTTGCACCAAATGAATTGAAGATCACCTACTCTACCTCCAATGTCATTCCTGTTCCTGCTCTCCTCCACAACACTTCTGCCCTAACTTGCTTCTTTGCTCCCTAGCCCGGTGCCGGCATCGGCACAGCAGCACCGCGATGCCCACCAGCTTGCTTATGTCACATCCTCGTGTGCCCGGGCCTCCACTTCATCCCTCTGCAGCACACTATCGCCCTATCCCGACCACTCCCGCGGACACCTCATTTCCATCCTCGCATCCCCAGCCTATTAAAGGCACACCTGAGCACCGCTTTGCCTCACCTGCACTCCCTTCCCTCCCTCGAGCCAGGAGACCCAACCAATTCCACCAGAGCTCCCCCTCTTCATCCCATTCGACCAGCATCTTCGCTGCGGCTAGACAGAGACTCCCGGTCACTGTAGTGCTCCCTCGCCTAATTTCCCTTTGCCATCACCTTACCTCTCTCACCACTAACCTGTTTCACAGCCTCAATTGCAGGGGAGGTCGACCGTGCCAGAAATGCCCAGACCTCATTGGAGGAGCTCTGTCGCTGCCCGTGTCGATCCCTCCCCCGCGGTGGCATTGCTCGATCTGACTGACTAGTGGACCCCACCCCGGGAATTAAAACCAAAGCGCTACGCCACCCACGCCACTGACAGTGGGCCTCAGGCCTTCGGCCGGGCCCATTGTCGGGTTAAGTGGCCACACGCCGCTCAATTGTACGCTTTCGCTACACAAAGGCGTACTCTCCCTTTCAACTAAAAGCATAAAACGCCTCTGGCCAGCTGGTTCGGTTTAGATAGAACCGCACTCTTCGCTGGTTCAGTCGGTTCACCAATTTCTAGCCCAGTTATCACAAAACCCTGACTGGTTCTGAACTCACAAAAATATTTACAATTTTTCTATACAAATTAAATTTTAATTTTCAAAAAGTTTATGTTAAAACCGAGTAGAAATTGTGTTTTGCATGAAATTCAATATTCTTTAAAATATAAATGTGTTTGAATATTATTCCAGAGCACTTTGACCTAGCTTACAAAATCCTTTCAACCTTTTTCAACCCTTTGTAGTCCACTTCAGATTAAAATCTTGAAAACATTTGAATAAGAGAAAAGTAAACCATGTTTTCCTTAATGTAACCAAGAGTTTTAATTCATGCAATATTGATTCAAATCACCCTTTTTAACATCCTAAAAATTTCTAAAACCATTTCCAATATTTCCAGCCGTTTGGTTTCAACAAGATTTGAAAATAAAGTGTTTGAATATTAACAAATGAAACTCTATCTCTCCTATATATTGAGTCCATTAATTTACTTGATAATATTTCAAATCTAACTTTTGGGTTTCAATTATCGTTTGCTACCGTTTACCATCAATGCTTGTTTTATTGATTCTTATTTGCTATTGCCTTTTGTGTTGGGATAAGGGTTAAGATGTTTCCCTCTCATGTATCCTAATCCTTGAGCTACCAACAGGATGGATGCACCTAATAGAGGACGTGGTGGACCTTGTTGAGGCCGGGGCCGAGGCCAGGGTCGCGGTGGTCGAGGAGGTCATGGTCGTGGAAGAGGCCAGCCAACTGAAGAGCCAATCTTTTCGTATCCTCTATTTCCGGAAAAGGAACCTGAAATACCACATGAAGAAGAATAAGCACTAGAGGAAGAGCAAATACTTGAGGAAGATCAAACACAAGGAGTAGAGCAGTTTGTGCCACTGCCACCTCCTAACTGGGAGCAGCTCATGTTCATGAAAACTCATATTCTACAAAAGTTGGCCACCAACATGGCTAGTCAAAACCAAGGCTTTCAACCATACCATCAGCCACAATCCGGCTTGGTAGAATTCATGACGACCAAGTCACCAACCTTCAAAGGATCTGCATACCCCTTGGATGCAAATGACTGGTTAAAGGATATGGAACGGAGGCTCAATTTGGCCAATAGCAATGGACCAAACCGAGTCAAGTTCATGATGCATCAGCTTAAGGGTGTGGCTGCAGACTGGTGGGAGCACTTCTGCGCTGCCCATGATAACCCACAGGGCATTTCATGGACTGAGTTTGTTGATGCTTTCTGCACCACACACAATTCCCTCTGGCTTAATGGAAACGATGCAAGCTATCAGTGCGGGAGTACCTGATCCACTTCATCGAGCTAGCTTGGTATGGAAAAGCTGACACTGCCACAACAGTTGACAGAATATCAAAGTTCCTAAATGGGTTGAACCCTGAACTTAAGGACAGGCTAATCACCCACGACTTCCCCACCTTTCGACACCTGGTGAACAAGGCCATTATTCAGGAGTTTACAAAGAAGGAGCTTCAGGAGCACTAGAAGCGCAAGGCACCACAGCAGGGTCACCATGGAGAAGGTACCTCCCAATAGAGCAACAATCAACCTAGAGGCTATAGAGGAAAGAACTCGAGACCACCGAGATCAAACAATCCTGCTCCTCGTAACTCAATACCAAAATCCCAGAGTTGACATGGGAGGTTATCGGTCCAACACCGTAGGGAAGCCATGTTTCAACTGTGGAGAAGAGATGCACTTTGCCAATGTTTGCCCCAAAAGGAGGAATGTCAGGGCCACACTAGTGAAGATCAAATTGGGATCCATAGCCAAGATCCCATAGGCAGGACAAGGCCGACGCATACTCCAAATCCCGGGTAGTGCACCTCGCGCCTCAGGACTAGTTGGCCGTGCCAGAGTCAACCACTGAAAGGACCGAAGGTGCCGACTAGAGGGGGGGTGAGTAGGAGGCTAATTAAAATTACTTCTTTTAACTTTGTTGAACATATTAAGTCTTAGCTAGTTGCAGGGAGAGCTAACTGTGTAACAGGTGAACAGCACAGGCAAGATATTATGTATGATTTAACACGTAACTGTCACACAGATGGATAACACAGGTGAGCTAAAACTTAGAAGAAATGTGCAACCTAACTGGCTGTGTAACAGGTAGCTAACACAGGTAAGAGCTATGATCAATAGCAACTGAGACACAGCTAAGATAGCACAGGTAAAAAGGTGATCTACAACAGATGAACAGAATAAGTCTAAGATCTCACAGGCATGCAAGAATAGCAAGTATTATAAGTAATGCAGTAAGTACTCAGAGACAAGGTGTTTTTCACCGAAGTTCCCTGCTCTTCTCAGAGAGGTACGTCTCCGTTGGAGAGACTACTCCGAAGAGATAGCCAGCACTGAATCGTGCTTGTTCTCCGAGTACCTGACGATCAGGCCTCTTGCTTTGCTTGTGGAAGTCCTTTTGCCTTGCAGCAGGTAGACTTCAGATCACCTTCACAAACTACTGGTTCAGCCTACACAAGCTTGGGTGATACCAGCAACTCCTACGCCCATCTAGGAGTAGACACTCCAAGAGTAATAGATTCAGCAGCAACAAATCTTGGAGGAACCAAATGCTCTTCTGCTCAAGGACTCTAACTCTCTTAGGAAGGTTTGCTTTTGTTCCGAGTGAAAGAGGCTTGCAACGGTCGAATATGCTTTACTGGTTTGAGCTAGCTTGAATGGTTGAGGTTGAAGACCTCCCCTGGTCCCCTATATATAGGGTTCACAGGAACCCGACCGTTACACTGTTGCCACGTAGGATTAAGTGAGCCACCGGTGACAGGCACCGGTGACACAGCTACACACTACGCCCAACCTATAACCGGCTCGGGCAGATCGATACCTATGTCACCGGAGGCTGACACATAGGTGAACCCTTAACTAACGTCGCAGCACTACTCAGCCTGGTCTTGGCACATGACATGCCCTCAGCATACAACTACTCTGATCCCTAATAAGGAGAGAACCTCTGACAGTCTTCTGACTCAGCAGATAAACCATCGCAGTGCATGTCCCTTAGCATTTACAAGCTCTCCTCTGGTACAGAGATGTACCTGAGTCATAGAGCGCTAGACCACCTGTGACACAGCTGTGTCACACCGGTGACTCTAACCCCTAGGGTTTTCTACTGCTAGCACTGCAGAGTGCTAACAAAAATCAGTTTCACACTTGTGCAAAACTATTGACACAGGGTCACTGACCTTAAAGCATCAGTGCCACTGTCCAACACCCTGAGCATTGAGCAAAAGATCCTCCACAGATTATTACTACTTCATCCCTCTTGATAGTACGGGTGTTTCTTATGGACTCAAAGAAACTAGCAAATCTAGGCTTTACCTGCCACCAACTGTATTCATGGCCCTTGACGCATCAAGCCACCATCACCTTGCTTGCAACTCCTTGCACAGCACCGGCTTCTTCACAGCTGTGACACAGCTGCCTAGCACAGCCATTTCCTTGTCCTGGAAACCACCTTTGTACTTTTTGGGTGGTCATCATTCCCTTAATGACCCTTCTTCCTGGAACCTATTTAACCTGCTTACACTCATTGTAAACATTAGATCCCAGATTGAGTTGCCATTAACCATCAAAACCACTTAGGGGCCTAGATGCTCTTTCAACCACATCACTGCAGAACAAGCTCATGAAGCTCCAGATGTTTTCTATGTATGTTTTTGATCAACTCATGTTATGGTTCAGTTCTCTTTGATTTGGAGCTTTCATTCATCCAGTGCCAAGTGTTTTGCTAAAAAAACATCAATTTCAAACTGGGAAACTGAATTGCCTATGGTGGTGCAATCACCTAGGGATGTGTTAAGGACTAGTCTAAGATGTTCTAAAGTGATCATAATGATCGAGGGAGTAGGGTTTTTAGCAAACCTCATCCTGATAGACTCTCAAGGCTTGGTGTCATTCTACAAATGAACTAGTTGGGTAAACACCAAGGAAAGATAGATTGTGTCAGCAGATCCATAGCCTTAACTAGTGCTAAAGGGATCATTGTGGAGTTCAAACTAAAGCTCTCACCCGAGGGAGAGTTCCATGCTGAACAATCTGAAGGAGATAGCCGTTGAAGAAGTAATGGTAGTGAATGAATACCCATATGTTTTTCCAGAAGATCTACTAAGTCTGCCACCAGACTGTGAGATAGATTTTGCTATTGAGTTTGTGCCAGGCACTGCCCCTATTGTGAAGAGGCCATATCGTATATCAGCTAATGAACTAGCCAAGATGAAGAAACAAATTCAAGAGCTAGAAGAAAAAGGTTATGTCAGGCCAAGCACCTCACCTTGGGGAGCAACTATTTTGTTTGTGAGGAAGAAATATGCTAGCACACGCATGTGTGTGGATTATCATTCTCTAAATGAAGTGACGATCAAGAATAAGTACCCTTTGCCAAGGATTGATGATATGTTCGACCAGTTGAAGGAAGTATTAGTGTTCTCGAAGATAGATCTTAGATCAGGATATCATGAACTTAAGATTCGACCAAAAGATGTGCCCAAGACGGCTTTTGTGACTTGATATGGATTATATGAGTTTCTAGTGATGTCATTTCGACTCACGAATGTACCAGCATGCTTCATGAATATGATGAACAAGGTGTTAATGGACTATTTGTATAAGTCTATCATAGTGTTTATGATGATGTGTTGATTTATTCCTAGAGTGAAGAAGAACATGAGAAACATTTCTGAGTGGTCTTGGAAACACTAAGAGCACATCAACTTTATGCCAAGTTCAGTAAGTGAATTTGGCTAAAAAAAAGTGGATTTCCTCGGACATGTCATATCTGCCGAAGGAGTAGCCATAGATCCAACTAATGTGAAATATATGCTCAATAGGAAGCAACCAAGGACTGTACTAGATATTCCTAGTTTCCTTGGACTAGCGGGGTATTACCGCCGGTTCATAGAAGATTTCTCCAACATTGCAAGATAAATGACCCCGTTGATCAAGAAGGAGAACAAGTTCATGTGGACAGAAGCATGTGAAACAAGCTTCCAAGAGCTCAAGAAGAGATTACATCTACACCAATGCTAATATTGCCAGATATTTTAGAAGATTTTGAAGTTTACTATGAAGCTTCCAAACAAGGTTTGGGTTATGTGCTTATGCAGCAAGGCAAGGTTGTGGCTTACACATCGAGATAGTACACGCATATGAGGAGAACTATCCCACACACGATATGGAATTGGCAGTTGTAGTGCATGCCTTGAAGACCTGGCGACATAACCTCATTGGTAATCACTGTGAGATATACACAGATCATGAGAGTTTGAAGTATACTTTGACCCAATCAGACCTTAATCTTAGATAAGAAGATGATTGGAGTTAATTAACGATTAGGATGTGGAAAGTTGAGTCGAAAGGCCTATAGTAACAACTTGATGGTTCAAGGGATCCAACCAGAGCTATATGAAGAGTTCAAGAAGCTGAACTTGAATGTGAGTATCACCATGATATGTTAGAAGTCAAATCTACCTTTGAAGATCAAGTGAGAGAAGCTTGAAAGGGCGATAAGGCCATCTGTCGACGTACAAACGCCGGTATCGGTGGTCCGGAAGGACCCCCTTTGGGATTCGGCCGGGGAGGCAGAGATCTACGGAGCTACGCCGGAGCTAGAACTTGGCAGGATATGGAAATGGGGAAGAACACAATGATTTACCCAGGTTCAGGCCACCTCCCAGGTGTAAAACCCTACGTCCTGCTTTGAGTGTATTTGATGTTTTGTGGAGAGATTACAAGGAACTAGCAGCCAGCACCACTGTTCTTCTTCTAGGGTTTTATCAATTCTACTGGAGCCAATCTTTAGCTCTCTCTTTTTCTCTATCTCTCGATCCATCTCTCCTCTCTTTGCATGGCCGCGGCTCTCCCCTTATATATCCAGGGGTTACCATAGTGGCTGAAAGATAAATATCTTGCCCATGAAGCTTGTCGCGGAAGAAACCCGGCATGGGCAAGCCACGGCGGTGGTTGAGATTTACTGTAGCGGAACAGTGCTGGTCACGCCTTGGATGGGAACCAGATCTTCATGATGAGGGTGTGTCAGGAGATGAAGATTTGACGTCTCCTGACACGGGCTATGCTGCAACTACCCGGGCCCCACGGACCAGGTGCAGAGGGCATGCCTATGGACGCGTGGAAACGCGTCCTTAAAGTCAAAAAGGGGTGTCAGACCTCTCCATTCCCTCCAAGACTGATAGCTGACAGGGCTTATCACTTGGGGGGATGGGAACCGGTTAGGACACCGCCCTTGGTCCGCAAGGACTTGGAATAGACGGGCATTTAATGCACCTGGCACACGCATTAAATGCCCCTGACGTAGGCATTAAATATGCCTTCTGGGCCACGTGGATTGAAGAGGGGCCCTCAAGGGGTGCTCG
>JAGXJF010003102.1:0-181453 GCA_019208055.1 Stipa capillata
TGCCATGATCTATAACATGTGTCTATATTATTGGTTTAATATCTTCATATCTATGACTTATGAAACATGGTCATCAACCAATACATATGCTAGTCTATACATATGTGTCATCATATGTTTACCGACCAGGAATCCTTTTAGAATAATCATCATATAGATAAATATGGAGTTTCACAAACAAGTCATTACTTATCAAACCACATTGATGATATTATTCGAGGACAACATAGTGATAAATCATGAACATAAAGAAATACAATCATCTCTATGATTGCCTTTATGGTATATTTCCAACATGAGACACTATGATGCTGCAATTCCATGTATGGGTATTTTTTATGCTGCCATCCTATTAATTATTTTTTTTGCAGGAAGAGATGGATGGTGTTGTAAATATATAGTGATTTTGTTTTCTAGGCTCTTGTTGCGATGTTGCATCATTTTTGTTGCACAAGTTTACATATATCATTTCTACCGAAAGAAATGGCTGCAACTACCGAAACAAATTGTTTCATCCATTCAAAAAGTATGTTGCCTCAAAAATGTTTCCATCACACGAGAGGAAAAATACTTCCATCACACGTGAAAGTTGTTTCCATTGCATGGGAAAATGTCTTCATTTCCATTGCACAGGCAAATCGTTTCCATCGCGATGAACAGACTGTCGAAATTGATCCAACAAAATTGGATGATTTATTGTGTTTGGAATAAAAGGATCATAAAAATCACAAATTTATTACTATATAAGATGGGCTGCATGAGATTTTCACGGTTGATCGATAATTTCTGGATTTATACATGGAAACAATTTTTTCTGTTATATAAAGATGTGGTAGAGTAGGGTGGCTCATTTATCTATTGATGGGAATCATCCAATGGCTATGCACTAATTTGATGGGTTGCTAGGATCGATAGTCCGATTTCTAGTCCTCCTCTGAACTGAATTAAGAAAAGTCTAAAAAAGTAACCTGGCTCATTTGGCCACCGATACAGATAGCTTTGAAACCAAGATTCCTTACAGGTGAGAGCGAGGAGCCTTGTTGACTCACAGGTCCGCACAAAGATCATGATCATGCTCCCTCTCATCTCATTCAGAACATGAACAACATAACAATCCTGAAATTCATATACGACAAGAATGGTCAATGAACAATGTTTAACACATCATGGAATTAAGCTAATCTCCTAAAATCCAAATGTTTCTTTCCAACATGGGCACTTCTTATCATGATTGCTAACTAAATGTGTAGGACAAAGTCCAAATAGATAACATAGGCATGCAATTGATCACACGAGAAATGAAACTTCACTATTAATCTCGAAACAAACAAAATGATAGCGCTTTGTGTTATGATTGGATATATTTAGGGCCCTTTTGGACGAAGGGTTTTTTAAAAAATATAATACCCTGAATTTAAAAGAAGGAATGAACCGAAGATACTGGAGAGAGGGCGTGAAAATCATCTTCTGTTTTATAGCTCGTATCAAGATAATAAAAGTGGACTATAAGTATGTGAAGTAAGATTTTGGATCGCAAATATATGTTGCCGAGAAGTATGAAAAGATCAGAATAGTTCTTGGAATTCAAATGATAAAAAAAAACCAACAACGACAGGAAATATTTCACAGAAATGGGGCTCGAACCCAGGTCCTGCTAACCTCGAAAACTCCTGGGGACGGGCTCGCCTGTGCTCTTTATTTGAGTAATGTAAGTGCAGTGAAATTCGAGCTCAAGATTTCCATTAAATCACGGGCCCCCACCTGTACCTTCTCTCCGCAGTACCTTTACTGCTTCATCTTCCACTTCATTTTTCGGTTTTCGTCAAACAACTGAAGTGAACTTTCAGGATTAAGAGCAACTCCAAAAGACTAGCTAAAAATGACTCTCCATATCTCATTATGGCTAGCCATCTATATTTTTTCACCCTTTATATTACCTCACCACTTCAACAAGAACATCCATATCTCAACCCCCATATTCTCTTTCCTATATTTTAATAATATTCTATAACTACCAATCTTTATCTATTTGTTATATCTGTAACGGTTTGAGTTGAAACGGTAATTTGTTAACGGTGATTTGTACAGTAACGAATTTATTTCCAACGGCTACTTTTCAAACGGCTATATTTTCAATGGCTACTTTTTCAACGGCTATATTTCCAACGGCTAATTTTCGAACGGCTACTTTTCCAACAGCTATATTTACAACGGCTTAATCCCTCACCCCATTCTCTAATCTCTCTGCTTAATCCCTCACCCCAACCGTAATCTATCCAATTTTTCTATCCAACCGGTGCCCCATCCATCCATCCATCCGCCGGCTGCCTCCCCTCCCCCACCCCGACGCCATCCCTCCGCCGGCTGTCTCCCCTCCCCACCCCGACGCCATCCCTCCGCCGGCTCCTCCTCTCCTGCGCCTCCCTCCGCCGGCGCAGCCTCCCTCCCCCGAGCGCCCTCCCTCCCCCCAACGCCCCCTCCCCTCGACGCCCCCTTCCCCCGAGCGCCCTCCCTCCCCCCGACGCCCTCCCTCCCCGGGCGCAGCCCCTCCCCGGACGCCGCCCCTCCCGCCGAGCGCCCTCCTCTGGTGCAGCCCCTCCCCGGCCCCCTTCCCTCCTCCGGCGTCGGAGCCCCTCCCAGGAAGCCCCCCTTCCCCGAGCTCCTTTCGATTGCTCCCGGCCTCTCTCCCCGGCGCCACCCCTACCAGATCTGGGACCAGCTTGGGCTGCGCCGCCGCTCCTAGATCTGGAGGGATGTGGGCTGGGCGGGCTGCGGGCTTGCGGGCGGCGAGCGGCGGGCGGCGGGCGACTTGTGACTGGCGGTGCAGCAGGTGGTGACGGGCCGAGCTGCGGCCGGTCGTGCGCCATGTGCCGGCGGGGCAACCAAACAGAGGAGAAGCGGCGCAGGGCCGAGAAGAAATGGCGCTCACCGACGAGGGAGGGGAGCTGCAAGGGGTGGCAGTGGCGCGCTCGGAGTTCGCGGGAGGGAAGGCTCCGGGAGAGAGCTGTTGGTGGATGGCGCGTCTCCTCCTCACGCCATTTTTGGCGTGGACAGTGCCCGGGATGGAGGCCGTGCCATTTTGGCGTGTCTGATAGCGCGTCTATTGGAGGTTGGTTTTCACGCTTTAAACGCTATTTTGGCTATGGCGGCTCGGATAGCGCCTCTTTTGGAGTTGCTCTAAGCCCCAAATTTGACCACAGTGATATTTATCAGTACTAATCACTGTGTAGTCGTAATTAGTACCAAATTAACAATGTTTAACCCTAATTAAGCACTTCGAAATAACCACTGATTGAACATGAACTGAATTCTGGACCAAACTTGCACATCATTAACATCAAGAAATAACCACTGATTTTTGGAAAGATTTGCATGCCATTAAAAGATGGTTCAGCCTAGTTAGTTCTTATCAAGTGCAGGGGGATGGCAGGTTTCCTTCTGGCATGATGTGTGGTTGGGCACCACCCCTCTAAAGATGTGCTATCCACACTTGTTCCGGTGTTGTGAGCAGCAAGTAGAGACGGTCAGGGCGTTATATTAGGAGGGTGAGTGGGGGCTCACCTTCGGCCGATCTTTTGGTGCTATTGAATTAGCGGAGTGGGATTCGCTCAGGGGGTACCTTCCATCTCGTTGAATGATGATCCTGATTATTTTCAGTGGGAGCTGACTAGGACGAAATGTTACAACACCAAATCATTGTACACGGCTTTATCTAACAGAGGGGTTCAGGATACAAGGGCTTTGGACTTTTGGAAAGTTTGTGTCCCCCTAAAGCATAAGATTTTCATGTGGATGTGTTTTCAAGGGAGTATTTAAACGGTGGACCAACTTGTTAAAAGAGGATGGCCACGGGGTAGTGCGTGTGCTCTCTGTGAGGGAGAGGAAGATGTGGAGCACCTGCTGTTTTCTTGCCCACCCTCGATTTTTGTTTGGTGTTTTTTGACCAATTGTTTTGGTTGGTCAAGCTATCCAGGTTCTAGGGAGGATTTTCTTCACTTTTGCCTTAGACAGGGGGGTCTAGAGCAAATTTATATCCCAATCTGGGTTCTTGCTGCCTTTTCCTGGACAATGTGGACTGCTAGAAATGATTGGGTGTTTAGTAATAGGTTGTACACGTCACCAATGCATCTAATCCACCAGTCCTTCTCCTTAATGCAGTAGTGGCTACAACTGGTATCGCTAAAACGAAGACAGGATGCTAAAGAGGCCATGGGGAAACTTCGCCATCAACTGCACCGCTTGCAAAGTGCTAAGGTTTTTAACAAGCTGGGTGTTGGTTGAAATAGGATGTTTGGATTTTTGGACTTGTTTGTGGTGAAATATCTTTTTGTTTTGCTGTATCGTTTTCCTTTGTTCTGAATACCTCTGTAAGCTGGTGTTCCCAGCACATACTCTGTTATCTCTAGCTTTCTAAGCCCCTGTTTGGTTTAGCTTCTACGCTGCGTTTGCCCTGACAACAGCCGAAGCTAAACCAAAGGGGCAGCTTTTACGCGCATGCTTCGCAATAGCCAGCAGCGGCACTGCGTGGAAAACCGGTCACAGCACAAAGCCACTCATACCCAGCTTCCCGCAATCCCCTACACTGTGCACTTAACTCTCCACAGACTTGCCCTTGAAGTTGAGAGAAATTACAGCCGATTGCCCTTTCCCCATCCCCTTCTACACGAACGCCGGTGGCGGTGGATCTGGCCGGGGGAGGGGTTCGCCGGGGGAGGGAGAAGCGGCGGGGACCGAGGAGTTGAGGCGGCGGCGGATCTGGCGGGGGAGGGGTGAGCCGGGGGAAGGAAGCGGCGCCGGGGGCGGAAGCGGCGCTGGGGGAGGGATTCGCCGGGGGAGGGAGAAGCGGCGGGGACCGAGGAGTTGAGGCGGCGGTGGATCTGGGCGGGGGAGGGGTGAGCCGGGGAAGGAAGCGGCGCGGCGACGGGAGTAGCCGGGGAGGGAGCTCCGAGGCGGGGATCTCGGGGCAGCGCTGAGGTGAGCTCCGGGTCGAGGTGGAGGAGCTCAGCGGCAAGGAGCTCGGCGGAGGCGGTGGCCGGAAGAGCGGCGACAACGGTGGCGGAGAGGAGAAGCAACCGAAACGGAGAAGAAAATGGGAGAGAGAGAGAGGGAGCTCGCGGGAAAGAAGGAGATTGGGGGAGGCGGCGACGCCGAGGAGACTGGGGGAAGGGCCGCGGCCGACGGCCGGTGGCGGTTGCCGGAGCCGGAGGTGGCAACGCGCCCTGGGCGGCAGTGGCAGCGTCAAGGGGGAGGCGGCGGCGGAATGGGGATGGGGTGGCCGATGCCCCCTGCCCCCCCTTTTTGTTTTCTTTTTTCTTAAATATGTGTCTTTGTATTTATTAATTTTTGTAATTTCATTTAAGCAAGTATTTGTATTTATATTTGTAGGTCAAAAATGATTGTTCCGTATTAATTCGGGCTGAAAACACATCGAATATATTTTGTACGTACAAATAAACTCTAAATTAGCTCACATACACACTCTCAGCTCTAGGGACATTTTAGACATTTCCTTCAGATACAGCCAACAGCCACAACCTAACCAAACACTCTGAACCCACATGCTCAGGTGCCAACAGCCACAGCAGCTTTCCCAACCAGCCAGCCGACAACAGCTTTTACAACAGCTACAGCCCAACCAAACAGGACCTAAAGCTGGGCCAAAAGCCTTTTTCGAAAAAAAATTAACATCAAGAAATCCACGAACAATTTTTGCACGAACACGGTGACATCAAGGACGAACACAGGTAAACAAAGACAAAAAATGCATCAGCAAACTTGCAGCAAATCCACAGCTCGTCGCCGGCAGAACACACATGTGCCCATGCGCCAGCCGCGAGCATGACACGCGCGGCGGATGCGAGCATGACGCGCGCGTGCCGCCACCGCATGGGCGCGCATCCTTTGCCTGCTCGTGCCCGGCCATTCCGCCGCGTCACCCCGAGATGTAGATCTGGAGAGAAGAGTTGCTCGGTGGTCCAACTCCGAGAAGCGCATATCCGATGATGATGAAGAAAGTGGCGGGTCCGCTCGAGCTCGCTGAGAAAGAAGCGTTGCCTTGCCGAGGAAGAAGACGTCGCCAGATCTACGGGTCGCCCGAGTCTCGGACCGAGCGCTTACTGGACTTCCGGACGCCGAAGCACCGTGCACCATCGCCGCCGCGTTTGCGTGCTCGTGCACGATGCTACCGCCGCGCCCAAGTGCTCTTGAACGTCGCCACCGCCACAGCCGCGTGCTCGTGCACGTCCGCTGCCCAGTCTGCCCGCCGGACCTGGGCAGCATCGTAACAACCCTGAAATTTTCAAAACTTGTTTAAAATCAAAATTCTTCCAAAAAGCTGAAATTTTCAATATCAATCTCATTCTCTCGTGCCTAATCCTTTCTCTCTCCCTCGGCCCACATCTTTTTTTGGGGCCAATCCCGAACCAGCCTTTTTCTTCTCCTTCCAGCCAACCTGGCCCAACACCAAACCAACCCCAAACACCCTAATTCCCTCACCGCCGCCTGTCTGCACTACCACTGCAGCACACTTCACCACACCGGCTGCCACGCAGGCCCCACGCTCTGCACCCATATTATAGCCGACGTCAGTAACGCCACACTCATAGCCATCGCACTCTCCTTTCCGCACCGTCTCTCCCTCTCTTTCTGCACCGCTCTGCACTCACCATTAGTGCAACACTCTAAACCCTACCTAGAATGCTACGACACTATCTCTAAATTCTACCAAGTCTAAAAAAATAATAAATTTTGACGGTCTTCTTTGTCTATAAGGACATCCACGACAGACAGACAACAGCATAACACAAGTAGTGTCCATATAACTCAAACAAACCATCCACATAGTTTATATATCACATTAAGACTCCATGACATAAGCTATATTAACTAGAGCATCCGCAGGCTCACCTTAAGCAGTTCTATATATCAAAGCGACTCCAACTTGCAGTAATATGAATCACCAATCATAAGAGTAAGAAACTATGTAGTAGATAAATGTGCTAGCACATGGAAGTTATGTGAAGTGTCCGTGCATACGTGAACTAGTCTCCCTCATGCATGCTATTAATTGGGTACCTGCAAAAAACCAAATGAAAACCAACAAAGGAAAAAATACGAGTGATTAAATGATACTCAGCGAAGTAGAATTTAGAGTCTTAAGACAACAATCAAGATTTTACAAGTAAACATCTATATGAACACTAGCTTTTTGCAAATACAACGATTACCAAAACCAAAGAACTTTAGGAGCATCACGGATTAGTCATCATGATCGTTCTCACCGACCAAGCTCAAGCACAACGGATCAGTCCACATGTGACGGTATCTCATCGACCTCACCGGAATAGTCAACATAGGATAGTTCTCACAGACCTGACTTAAATGTTCATCACACTCGAGTGCAGAAATGTCGAACAAAACATCAACCAAGAACATAATAGGAACGGAAGCTCCCAGACTTGTGGAAAACCCCTCTTAGCACTAACTCAAGACAAAATGATGATTAGAAGATATATCTATAACTGCGCCTCTCAACAAAACTGAAATTGAGCTCCCGACAAATTCTGGGTACCTTCACTTTTCTGATCCTTCTGTTAATTATGTATCTTTAATTACGTATACCATAAGTAAATGAATGAGAAAATTTCTAACCACATTGTTATTAATATCAGAGTTTAATTTCAGTGTTAAGACCACTTAATTAAGCCCGACAACTCTCAACCCTAGAAAAATAGCATATAAGTAGCAGTATTGTCACTATAACTTTTGGTCCACAAATCTAATTTGATCAAACTCGGTGGCATTGGAACACTATTGACAAGACGCAACTTTGCCTTGTAGAACTTATTTCCAGATTCATCATGGTTTAAGAGCAGTTTTCAAATTACTCTCACTGATTTGAATTTTAAAACCCTAAATCAAACACCAACATGATTTCTTCCTATTACATCCATCCAATATCCTCTAGGGACTAATTAGAGATTATCTCTGCAGCGTATACCTTGAGTTTGACTAGAATTCATCGCATTTTTGCAAAAACCCAAAATTCTTCCACCTCCTCTCTTCTTCCTCTCCTTCTTCTTCTCTTTCTTCTTCTTCTTCCCTTCTTCTTCCTTCCTCCTTCCTCTTGGGATGGCTGCCGGCCAGCCGGCCGGCGGCAGCGGAGCCCAACAATGGTGAGCTTCGACGGCGGTTGCTGGCCTAGGCACAGGTAGAGCTTGGGTAGGGTTAGGGTGAGGGAAGAGAGAGAGGGCTTGGGTGGGGTTTTTATCTTACTTTTCCTATCTCCGTTTACCATTTAAAAAAAGATAACGTAGCATTGGGCAGCCCATTGGTAAGGCACTTTCTAGGCAAGCCAGCAGTCCTGGGAAGACCCATTGGATCATAGTTTTTTTCCTTTTGTTCTTTCTTTCTTGTTTCTTGATTATTTACTTATTCTTTAATTGCCAAATCGAATGTCAATCTGTATTACTTCTCCTGATCCTAATATTCTTCATTTGTTTCGAAGTTTGGGAATAGATAAAAGGTAATTAATTTTCCTTGCTGATCAATGCACATTCTTGCTTAATTTCATAGTTTGAAGTTTGGGGTATTACAACTAGTATACGCCTGCCGCCTGCGCACGACTCATTGCTGAGCAACACACCGATGCCACAAATGCACCATGTGGCAAATGCGTTAGCTTGACCACGATCCTCGTAGCACTGAGTCTAATCCCAAAAAGATCGTCTCGACACCTCGCACAAGTCCCCGGCGCACGCGCGAACTGTCATCCGCCGGCTATAAATTCTTCCCCGAGGTCTTCCCTTGTTGATCCTTCGCACGCATTAGCTCCCTTTGCCCTCCAAGAACCTTTCTACACCCCCGCACTAGTAACTAATCACACTAAAGCACCGCACCATCGCTTTCATCTCCAGCAAGGTAGACATCAAGCCTACCCTCCACGAGTGACCGCCAACCCCATTGCACCGCCACCTTTTCTACTTAAAAATGGGTTCCTCACATCCCACTGAGCCTTTTGGCACCCTCCGCTGTCGTCGGCAAGGCTCATCGACAATGCAATTGTCCTCGCTGTGGCCGCCAGGCCACCTTACCTATTTTCTCCCCAAATCGGATACCTGGTTCGATTTGGAATCGAGCTGAGGTAACCAAGCCCAACCGTTTTCCTTAGACCCGAGTGATACCCCTTCGCTCCGGCTAAAAAGCCAAATTGGGCTGGCTCATTTCCATTCGGGTCAGCTAAAAACAAAATTGGGTTGAACCTAATAACTGTGGGGAAATCAACCCATCCCGGTTAGCCCAATAGTGCATTGGCCAAGCCTGCATTTAGCCACAAGGCCATCACTAATTCTAACCCTAGCCCATTATTGTTCATCCAAGCCCAACCCAAATAGCCAACCTGACCCATTTAAAATTTCCTAACGGGTTTGGACACTGTTCATAGGGTCCGACCTGATCTAATAAGGCTTTCTTAGTGGGTCTCAGCACTGTTTACTCAACCCGACCCTGCAATGAATAGTAACCGACCCGTTACTAATCATTTGAAACCTTAAGACACATAATATACCCATTTTGATCATATCGACGACCTGATTTCATTTTTCCATGCTATTTAGCCTAAATCCCACTCCTTAATACCCTAAACCTCTAAAATCCGTCACTTCCATTAATAATCCTATTTTCTGAATAATTTACATTTTCCTCCCAACTAGCATTTGTTTAGCCCGGACTTATTGATATTCGGATCTTTTTGCAAATAGGATACGATAACGACGATCCAACGTTTGAGAAGATTCGGAAGGTGATGTTTTCCCGAAAGAGGAAAATCCGGCCAACCCCAAAATAGCAGGCAAGTCACATCCCTTGTTCATGTTGAACCCACATGCCTGATATTTTACGTATTACTAGTGTAGTAAATTTAATTTTGCATGATATTTAATTATCGCAGTAATTTTGAATGACATTATTACTTAGTTAATTCCTACCACTGAAAAGCCCAAGTCAAATTTGCAGGTGTAGGATCTCAGGGTGCCGAACTAGAGGGGGGTGAATGGGAGGCTTTTAAAAACTTAACAAGATATGGGGTTTTCTGTGATTAATAGGTCAATCCTAGTGGAGACAGAGCAATGATTGTAATACAGATAGCTAATACATGTGACAACAACAACTGTAATACAGGCATGCAACACAGGCAAGCAAAACAGATAACAGGAAAAACATCCTAGCTGCGAAACAGGTAACTGACATGGGTAGATGCAGAACAGACAAATACACAGGTAAGCTAAGTACTCAGCTGTGGCACATGTGGATAAATAGATAGACAGTAGTCATGACACAGCTGACTACCACATGCAGATTAGATCCTAGCACATGTGAACAAAACAGTAGCAAAACTAGACAATCACACAGTGCAGGAAAACAAAAGACACGGATTTTTCACCGAAGTTCCCACTCCCGCAAAGTGGTACGTCTCCGTTGCTGAGCCGGAATCGAACTGTGCTCTTTCCCCGGGTACCTGTCGCAGGTGCCCTTCACTCGTGGGTGGTCCTTTCGCTCAGCAACAGGTAGACTCTGACCGCTTTCAGAAACGCCTGGGTCAGCTCACACGAGTTTGAGTGATCCCAGTGACTCCTACACCTGTTTAGGAGTAGACACTCTAAGAGTAAAAAGATATTCTCTCTGATCTCTTGGAGGAACCAATGCCTTAAAGCCCTCAAGCTCAACTCACTCTTTCCCCCACAGTCAAGCCCTCTCTCACTTAGAAGCTCTCTCTAGCTCACGGAGACGAGGTTCTGCTTGCTGGAATGTTGGAGTGTAAATTTGGCAAAGGTTGAGGCAACTGCCTCCCTAGGTCCTTTATTTATAGAGGCTCCTGGAATCTGACCGTTACCTATGTGCCATGTCAGATGAGTCGTCCCACCTGTACCAACTACCTGTGGTACAGACGAGTCATCGGCAATGGTAACCTGTCAGACTACCGAGTCCCTAGTTGTAGCACAGACGCTTACACAGCTGGAGACCCCGCTGTACTATAGAGACCAGCTAGTCCCTTAGTACAGACTCTCGGGTGTGATTGCTTGTACTACAACAGGTAATACAGGTAGCCTTTGGCTTTGGGACACCAGTGCAACGATGCAACTAGTACAATCCTAGTCCTGCTGATGTATCAATCCTACGACTTCAACACAGGCCAAACAGGACTGTTGCTACAGGGCAACTGAACTCCAGGCGTCAGTGCCACTGTCCAACATTCAAGAGCTTAGGCATTAGCTCCTTCAATCAACCTTCGATCGACCCCTCCTTGATAGTACAGGTTTCCCTACGACTCAACAAACTAACAACTACTAGTCTTCAGGCCTACAAGCCGCAGTTACGGTCCTTGAACGCATCCAAGTCACCTTCACTCCATGTACAAGTCCCTCTATACCATGAGCTTCCTCGCACCTGTATTACAGCTAGGCCAACCGGCTGCAGTCACGGTCCTGGGACACACCCACACCAACCTTCACCTTCCTACAAGTCCCTCTGTAGGAATGGCTTCTTCGCACCGGTATTACAGCCAACTAGCACAACCATCTCTTGATCACTAGGCTACTCCCTTACTCTTTTTAGGGTCCACCGATCTTGGGTGAAGCCTGTTCATATTCAATGAAACTGTTAGATTTCCAGTTGAGTTGCCATTAACCATCAAAACAATACCTTGGGGCCTGATGCACTTTCAGTAGGCCATATTCACCTTGAAAACCCTAGTATAATAATTTATATTAACATCAGACCGAATAGGACTATATTTAGGGAATGTTGGTAACCCTAGTCAAAATACAGGAAAATGTGGTTTTATAATTAAATTGCCGACGATTAGGGACAGAGAAGATGGGACCTTTCATCTGTTGATTATGTAGCCATACCCCTTTCGTAGAGTAAGATTAATGAGTCAGATTACCTTACTCAAGGAACATAAGGAGAAGACCCTTGTGTTATGTGATAAACAAAGAAATCACACAACCACATGTTTGACTTGTCAAACCTGGCTTAGTAGTTTGCTCTGTCCGCTGGATAACTACAGCCTAGCTTGCCATTCCAGCCAAATGAATGGCACGCATGAGCAATGCGGGTGATAAGCCAATTGTTTGGAAATCACAACAGGAACACACCTGAACCTTGGACCTACTAGCTAACCCTTGGCCCGATTGAGCTCCCGAGAAATGAGTGATCTGGTTTTCCTGGGTGGAATCTGCAAAAGATAGAGCAGATAAAAAGCCTTGTTACCTCACCTCTATCGACACATCAACGGGAGTGTGTATAACTACAGTGACAATAGGAGGTGTAGGTATCGTGTGGGTAAAGCTGAGCAACTCTGCAGAATTAAAGAAAATGGTATTCAAATGCATCGTGCTTTCGGTTAATGAAGCTGTGTTTAGGGGTGTTTCCCAATGCAAGGCATAAGTAGAAATTTAATGATAGTTAATCAAATATAGCAATGACCCGACAAGGTTATTGAAATACAAATGCTTTACGGTCCAAATGTTTGAGTACATGATCTTTAAATACTAAGTTGGAGATTGGGTTATGCATCCACCAAATATAAAACCCTATAACCCCTTCCTTGAAAATCCAAGGCATATAGTTAAATAGCTCCTTTCCCAATGTGACTTGTTGAGTACTTCGTGTACTCATTACTACACCAACCCTCTCAAATGTAATAGAAAAAGAGGAAGAACCCTTTGACGAAGAGTTCCTCGACAGCGATGACTATGAGTTCTAGGTCTCATCCGCGCTCGAGGATTCCTGTGGCATGTAGTATATTTTGGTTCGAATATAAACTTTGGGCTCAGATGCCCTGTAAAGCAAACCTACTGTTATGCATATTTTACCAATTTGTAATAAAGTTGGATGCTTAAGCGCTGTGTTGGCAATGTATTCATTCTACATTGGCAATTGAGAAACTCCTGGGAAATTGTGGGCTTTTAATGTGACTCCAAAAATTGGGGTCATGACAAGTATCATCTCGGTATGCTCGTCAAGGAGACGGGAAGAGAGAGAGAGAGAGAGCGGATAGAAAATGGCAGGAGAGAGGGTGTGAAAGGACCGAAGGTGCCGACTAGAGGGGTGAATAGGAGGCTAACAAAAAATTACTTCTTTTACTTTGATTGAACAGGTTAAGCCTTAAACAGGAACCAGGGTTAGCTAGCTGTGTGATAGGTGAGTGACACAGGCAACAGATAGTGTGTAAATTAGCATGCAGCTGTCACACAGGTGCCTAACACAGGTGTTCTAAGGACTTAGTAAATGATGAGCAATCAATGTGCCTGTGTAACAGGTAACTGACTCAGGTGTGAGATAAGATATATAGCAACTGAGACACAGCTAATGAAACACAGGTATAAAGGAGATCTATAGCAGATGAACAAAATAAGTCTAAGATCTCACAAGCAAGCAAGTAGCTAAAGACAATACAGTAAAGTACTCAAGGAGACAGTGTGTTTTTCACCGAAGTTCCCAGCTCTTCACAGAGTGGTACGTCTCCGTTGGAGAGGCTACTCCGAAGAGATCGCCAGCACCAAATCGTGCTTATTCTCCGAGTACCTGACGTTCAGGCCTCTTCCTTTGCTTGTGGAAGTCCTTTTGCTTGCAGCAGGTAGACTTTGATTCACCTTCACAAACGCCTGGTTCAGCCCACACAAGCTTGGGTGATACCAGCGACTCCTACACCCATCTAGAAGTAGACACTCCAAGAGTAACAGATTCAGCAGCAACAACTCTTAGAGGAACCAATGCTCTTTGCTCAAGAACTCTAACTCACCCGAACTGACACTTAGGAAACTTTGGCTTTTGTTCGGTGGGAAGAGGCTTTGCAACTGTTGAATATGATTCGCTAGCAAAGGTTGATTGGTTGAGGTCGAAGATCTCCCCTGGTCCCCTATATATAAGGTTCGCAGGAACCCGACCGTTATAGTGTTGCCACGTAGGATTAAGTGAGCCACCGGTGACAGACACCGGTGACACAGCTACACACTACGCCCAACCTATAACCGGCTCGAGCAGACCGACACCTGTGTCACCGGAGGCTGACATAGGTGAACCCTTAACTGACGTAGCAGCACTACTCAGCCCGGTCCTAACACATGGCATGCCCTCAGCATACAACACTCTCTGAAACCTAATAAGGAGAGAACCTCCGACAGCCCTCTGACTCAGCAGACAAGCCATCGCAGCGCAGGTCCCTTAGCGTTTACAAGCTCTCCCCTGGTACAGAGATGTACCTGAGTCACAGAGCGCTAGATCACCTGTGACACAGCCGTGTCACACCGGTGACTCTAACCCCTAGGGTTTTCTACTGCTAGCACTACAGAGTGCAAGCACAAAACCAGTTTCACACTTGTGCAAAACTGTTGAAACAGGGCCACTAACCTCAAAGCATTAGTGCCATTGTCCAACATCCTAAGCATTGAGCAACTAGAACCTCCACAGATCATTACTGCATCATCTCTCTTGATAGTACGGGTTTTTCCTATGGACTCAAAGAAACTAGCAAATCTAGGCTTTACCTGCCCACCAACTGTAGTCACGGCTCTTGAAGCATCAAGCCACCATCACCTTGCTTGCAACTCCTTGCACAGCACCGGCTTCTTCACAGCTATGGCACAGCTACCTAGCACAGTTATTCCTTAGTCCTGGAAACCACCCTTGTACCTTTTTTGGTGGTCATCCTTTTCCTGATGACCCTTCTTCCTGGAACCTACTAACCTGCCTACACTCAATGTAAACGTTAGATTCCAGTTTGAGTTGCCATTAACCATCAAAACCAACTTGGGGCATAGATGCTCTTTCAGGATGCTATGTCCTGTATGGGGCTTAGCAACCATGTATTTGCAAGTATCAAATTCATATATCCATAGAAATTAAAGGTCAGCACGCATCACGAGGCATTCTAGGCAATCCATCTAAAGAGCACAAGCGAGCCTGAGTGCTAAAAATCTGTATCCCCTACTAGCTAAGCTACAACTCATTCTTGCTGAAATTAGTAGGTTGCACATTGTTGAGTTGTACAATCGAGGAAAGGAAAAAAAATAAAATAGAAGGGCACGGGGGCATCGACCCTGCCCCCAAGCGCCTTATGTCCTAGCAGCGCCGCTTCGAACCACTGCTAATGGCTAGCCATCTCCCTTGCTAGCCACCCTCCTGCGTCGTGCCTCCCAAGCCACTGCCCTTGGATAATCATGTAATAACAACATTAATCGCATGGTCCTAAATTGAACCTGGCTAAGTATCAATTATTCACTCTTGTTTTCCTTTGTTGGTTCTTATATGGTTTTTAGGTACACAGAGCAACGGCATGCATGGGAGAGAGTATCTCACCTTCATTCAGTCCTTCACATAATTTTTCATATGCTAGCTCATTATCTTCTACAAAGTTGCATAGTCTTATAGTTGATCATACATATCATACTGTTGGAATCATATGTGAGCGTTTGGTCGATCCATTCTTTATAACGTTTGTTGTGGATTCTCAATGAGTTATATGAACTATATGGATGGTTTATTTGAGTATATGACCATCTGTTGTGATATATTATTAATTGCATGTCGTGAATGTCCTTACAAACAAAGAAAACTTTATCGAAATTTATAACTCTTCTCTGACTTGGTAGAATTTTTATATGGTGTATTAGCATTCCAGGTAGGGTTGATATCTGGGGTGTTACGATTGGTATCAAAGCAAGCTGTAGGTCCTAGGGGTAGATGATTAATTAGCTCAACCAGTTACTTAGTAATTGAAACTTGACTTAGGCCTAAACAAGTTAAAACCTGACACACTAGTGTGCAGTAGGATGGGTTTCATGGGTCATGTATTGCATTTGCGCTTCTGATATTTTTTATTGTTAATCTCTATTATCAAAATATTGTTGTGCCTCTTGGTAGGCCGTTGCAATGTGAGGCTTGCAGTGCCTTGCTTCAAGTACGAGTAGGTTTTTCGTCTTTGTTATTTTTTATTTTCTCTTACTAGTGGCAAGTCTTGGTTGGTTAATGACTCCCTTAAAGGTTGATAAAGTCAGCATTGAAAAGAAAAGATTTGATCACGCATGTTGTTTTCCTAAGGCTTATGAGTAGTAGGATAAGGAGATATGGTTTGATGGATTTATATATTAATTTTTCCTTGTTGGACTTATGAGAAGATAGATAGATGATTTGGTTATAAAATATGGTAAGCTAGAGTGAAGCTGATAAAACAATCGATTTTGATTATTATCCTTGAGGATTAAAGTTGAGTTAGCTTGATGATGTTTGGAGTATCAATATGATGATTCGTGAATTAAAATGTACCATTGAGCTATTGGATTGTTATGTTGGCAGGTTGAGCCTGGAAATAGACTTGGCTAATCGGTAAGGCTATACGGCATATGTTGGATTTGTTAATTCAAATTGGCATGAATAAGATAACTTGTTGACTTTGGATTGCAAGGTTATAGAGGATATGAAATTGGCTTGGTGGATATTCATTATGAATAAATTGGTGGATATGATTAATTTATGAGCAGATATTCTCTATAAATAATTGGTGAATTTGGTTAATTTATAAGTAGATCTTCTCTATGAATGAAATGTGGATTTTTATAAATGATTATTATGGATCTTAGCAATGAATTTTAGTGGATTGAGGGAAGATATGAAAAGTTGGCGAATCGTTTTAAATGTTAGATTTACATATTTCTTATGGTGATCTAGGTTCGTAGTGATCATCAATGAATTAAAGGATTTTGGTACTTGTGATTCACTAAGATAGATAGAGAATAGGTAATTATTGATAAGTCCTTTGGATGATTCTTCTAGTCTAGTTGATCGAAGAGCAAGTGTGTAGGACCGTGAAGGATTTTTATCTATAGGAGTTTAATTATCGAGGTTCTGGTGGGATGACTATAACATTATGTGAAGCTAAGAGTCATGGTTATATTTGGAGTTGTGAGTATTAAGGTAATGAGTTGATGAAGTTGGGTAATGATTGGATTTGATGATTTTGGGCAATACTAGTATCACACCCTGATTTCTACCCGAAAATTAGGGCTTGCAAAAACTTTATTGCTAATAATGTCAACATAAGTGCACCCAACTAAAATTTCTTGTTCAAATAATGCATGTGCTAAATCTTAAAATAGTGCAAACCAAGAAACCTCTACCTTGTTCCCTTCCCTTTACCGGCAAGTGGGCAATTCCTTGTCCCTGCTTTTCTTTCCTCGATCAGTGTTTTCTCATGACCCTAATTCTTTCCAGAACCCTAGCCGACAAAAACATGCAAACCCTACCTACCTAGCATTATATCTATGTCTCCGTGCATGGCTACTCGGACTTGCATTCCTGCCATGAATGCATCCTTAACCTTAACCCTCGACACCTCTTTCCCCTTTTGTCTTGTCGGTGTACTCTGGACTGGCATCCAACGCTAAGTGCCCACGAGGTACTTTTGCAATGTTGAACATATATATGTCATGAACACTGACAAGTGCAGGGACTTTAGAAAGAAATATATGTTCTAGAATGTTGGTAAGCTTTATTTTGGTCACAAATCCTAGTGCAAAAGTTAAATAAGGGCAAGGTTAAAGTTTATGAGGTGCATAGGTGTATATGGACATAGATGATCATGGTCTTATATCATATGGTGCTTACAAGGTTAGGATTAGCAACTTGGGCTATCACAGTTCCTCGGGAAACATGTCCAGGTACTCACACCAATTTCTGGAGCTTGAGAGCCGCTAAGGGCGAAAACATGACACTTTACGAGTTTCGGCATGATATGCACTTGTTCACCAGACTCTTGTGAGAGAAATGGATTTTGGGGCACATTCAATTGTTGTCTTGTTCTTGGACAGCCAATCCATGCCAAGTATGACATCGATGCCCTCTGATCCAAGAATGATAATGGTTGCCAAGAATAAAGCTCCACCAATTTCTATTTTAACACCCTCACGTTTAAGCTCGGTCCTCATCTTCAAGCTGGATGATGTTATGATGAGAGGAGTATGCAATGATTTGAATAGAATGTCATATTGATGCTTTGCAAACTCGCTGGATACAAGAGAACAATAGAAATGGTGGCGGTGAATATATATGGTAAAGGAAAAGGAAAACAGAGATGAAATAAGAAAGCCCATTTTCGTTAGTGATTATTACCAGGAACTTTTTATCAGGAACTTTACATACTAAAGGTTTGTTCTGCGTTTGGTAGCACCAAAAGGGATTCGGTGGACCACGAGTTCTTTGCTATGTTGCTCCAGTAAGTACTTCGAATATATGCGAGCTTAACAGTAAATGGTTTTACAACATGAGGAATCGCCAGTGTGCGCTATTTACACGTCACGTCACTGCTACGCAACCCTCCATCAGATATGGCTCCAAATGTCTTTTGCTGGCAGTTTTGGAGACCGTCTTGCAACATGGATAATCAGTATTTATCTCGGACGATTTTTAAACCCTGAGATGCGTGTTTATCCCAGACGGTTTATACACACGAGCCGTCTGGAATGTGTATATCTTCTGAGACGGTTCACACCACCGAACCATCTGGGATGTACATAACATCACACACGGTTCTCTGTCAGTGAACCATCTCGGATTGTTCTGGGAATCTTATATTAGTATTGACTTTCCAGACAGTTCCTTATGTCTAAACCATCTAGAATTTTAATAATATTATTATTATTTTTTCTTTTCTTTTTTTGGGTAGCCTCGGGATTTGCTAGATATGCCCTCTAAAAGCAATTCAAGCAAATAGATATATCTATATTCACAGATAGCACATTCGCATTCACACATGTAAACTATTCAACTCAAATGATATGAACACCATGAAAATTAATATTTTAATATTCACGTAAGTACATGAAGAATAATTCAACTCTTCGATATCTACATAATTAACATTTTAGTGCATGAGCTCCTACAGTTAATGGTGCTCGCCCTTAACGTCTAATATTTGGCTCATAAAGAAGAACATAAATTAGCCTCAAATATCCCTAAGCTCGGCTTCTTTGATTCCCAAGCCACCATATTCCATCGACCAGTAGACATCACGCCACGTGACAACGCAATTACCTCCTCTTGCGTCTTTGCGCCCTGTCCAGAAGAAGTTTCTCTATCGCTTGTCAATTGCCTTTCGCAGCCACTTAGGCATGTCAACAGCCAGCATTGTGTGTATTGCAGACGCCGACACAGATCTCACCATTACTAGCCGCCCTCCCTTGGTGAGCGTCCCGGCCTTCCATCCTGCCAGCTTGTTGTCAAGCTTGTCAAGGATTGGTTGCAGCACCGCGCGACCCAGTTTCCAGATGGACAGCGGCAAGCCTAGGTAGGTGATCGGGAAGTGGTTGATGGGCCGTTGCAATTGTTGCTCGATGAATTCAATCTCCTCCTCTCCACAGCGAATCGGGGTTCGTTTGAATATTGGTGTGCAGCCTGGACGCGTGACCAAACAATCCCAGGATCCCAAGCACCATTGCGCAGTCGCCAGAGTGTGGCTTGAGGAAGACGAGCGCGTCATCAGCATAGAAAGATGCTCTGTATGTTGCTCGACGGCCAGCCAATTCCGAGAGCAGACCCAGTTCCTCTACCTTGGAGATTAACTTGTTTAGAACTTCCATGACCACCACGAAGAGCATAGGTGATAGAGGACCACCCTCCTGCAGGCCCCTGGGATGCGTGATTTCCTCCCCTGGGATAGAGTTCACGAAGATCCTAGTGCTTGCAGAGAAAAGCATAAGTGAATGCCGACATCAAAGAGCATGCAAATAAGCTTTTTTCCACAGGTATGGAACTCGTCCCTTCTCAACTACGGAAAGCCTGAGGCCTAGTAGCGATTGTCTGATATGGAACATCTGGCTCTTAAGAAACAGAAAGGTATTCAACAATATTGAAGTCACTCCTCAAATTACGTTGTCAGACTTCACAGATATGATACAACTATGTCTCAAAAGAACCCAAAAAGAGGAGATCAAGAACAGTGTTGTGGAGTGGCTGAACTCCTTCGGCTCCAACAACATAATCTTCTAATAGCTCTCAGTATATTGTTTTGTCTTCTATTTTCTTTGTAACATTTCTATGCATGAAGACGCATACACCCCTCCCTTCCCCTCTACATCCCTCTCCCAACCTCTCATATACATTGTTACCTATTGTCTTACTGTTACATAAACTTAATTCAAATAAAATAGGTAAGTAAGAGCAGGGCACACCATCTTCGACCAAATCCCATATGCGCCAAGAGCTCAAACAGAAAGGGCCAGGAGACTGTGTCGAATGCCCGGGCCACATCAAGCTTCAGAAGGATCATCGGCTAGTTGAGGTCTGCAGCGACTTGGCCATCGACTGAACCAGCATAAAATTGCCATGAATCGACCTTCCCCTGATGAAGGCACACTGGTTATCAAAAACGAGGGAGGGGAGAACTGGGGACAGCCACAAGGAAACGATCTTGGCGACGACTTTGGAGACGCTGTGCACTAAGATTATAGGCCTGAAGTCCTTGATCTCCAGCACATTCACTTTCTTCGACAACAGCGTCATCAGACCCCTGTTCAGGTTCTGAAAGCCAACTGAATTTCCTCTGTGAATCCAATGCAGCAGCTCCATGATCTCTCCTTTAATGATCGATCAACATGATTTGAAAAAGAGACCAGTGAAGCCATCCAGTCCGGCGCTTTGTCAGTTGGCATCGATTTTATTGCAGCCCACACATCCCCTCAGAGAACTCAGCCTCCAACGCCGTAGATCATGCTGCGCGATGCCCAGAAAGTTGAAGTCTAGTGAGTGCATACGATCATCTGCTGTGTCAAACAGATTGGGGTAGTACTCTGAGATTGCCACTTCAATGTGAGCTTGATCTGTTAGGATCTGGTCTGCGCAGTGGATTTGGCCGATATAGGTTTTCCTCCACCGATTGCCCACTTGCAGGTGGAAGAAAGAAGTGTTAGCGTCTCCTTCCTGCAACCAGAGGACACACGACCTATGTCTAACCATCGAGGCCCAAATACTTTCGCTTGAGCTCTCGGCGCAACCATAGCTCTGGGCCGGAGAGGGCATGAGCTAAATTCCTGGGCGACATCGAATCTCAGGATCAAATCCTTAGCCCACTCGATCTGCCGCCATATGTTGCCTATGTTCTTGTCGCTCCAGGATTTGAGGCATCTGCTGAGGAGGCGAAGCTTGGCATCCAGGATGAACGCGGGGTTGGAGCCCTGAACTTGCTCTGCCCACGCAGCAGCCACAGCCTATTGAAATATTTCGAGCCTAATATATTTAAGATACACCACAAACTTGCACACACGCGTATACCGCCACACCCATGCACCACTCCCACCCAAGCACGTATGTCTACTAAAGACCGGATTTGTGGTCACAGAGATGGACGAAGTCATTACATACACTTCACTAGTAATGTGTTTGTCTGTTAATAGAAAAAGGTTGATCGTTGAGACACACAAGAAGTTAAACTTGGGGTTTAATCCTTTTGTGGGCTGGCAGCGAAACATGCTCACTTCCTCCCTCCTACGACGGTTCGATTTTAAGATGTTTCCTATTTAATCAGAGTACATCTACACGATTGTTCTGAGGCCTCAGATCCTCCGTATTTCTAGCGTGTACATTGGACGTGCTCCAGTATATGCGTATGCAAAGCGAGTGGAGGCGTGTGCCCTCCATCTACCAACAGTAATATCTTTGCACCCAACCCGTATGTTTGGCGTTGGACTACCTGGAGACGTGCCGCGTTCAACCGTTTACTCCCAACAACCGTTCTTTGGTGCCCAACTCCCTCCTATATTAAGAGCAGCCGAAACGTCAACGTACGGACGTGAAGTACACAGACGCCATTGCAAGTACATAAGAAAAATCAGGTCATCCAAATACAGGCTCGTTCTTGAATCCGTCGATCTTCCTAAGAGAAAGAGAGAGTCATCAGTCAACCAACCAATGTCGTCCAGGCTTCAGAGGTCGGCGGTGTCGTTCCGGCGCCAGGGCTCGTCGGGGCGCATCTAGGACGACCCGCTACGGAGCCTCGACCTCAAGGGGGCATCGACACCGACGGCGGCGGCCGTGGCGCCGCTGGCCGAAGCGAGCCTCGCGTGGGACCCCTCCCACCGAGCCGCGTCGTCGTCGCGTCCTTTCCGTCACGGCGGTGCCGCCGCCGCCGGCATCCCGGTCCTCCCGGAGAGCCCGGAGGCCGCGCCTCACGTGCGGCAGTCGCCGACGTAGAACGCCGTGGGAGCGGACGGCGCGCGACAGGAGAGGCGCGCGCGGCGGCGGCGGCGGCGGCGGCGGATCTCGTAGGCTTTCTGCGCGTGCATGGGGCATCCCCCCGCCTCCCATGCGCAGCAGTAGGTCACAGCGTACGTACGTGCGTGCATGCATGCGGTGGATCCAACGGTCGACGCATGCTTTGGTTTTCGTGCCGCATGCCACCGCGGGCCCGGCAGATCGATCGTTGCAGCTTCGTGTATATATGTGGGGTTGTAACGAAGAAGAGTCGTAAGGTCCTCGTTGGTGCTTTTGTCTTTTGAGTTTTGATGTCGTTTAGATGCATGGTGCTCCCTCTCGTGATCTAATTTTGTGTAAATGTCTAACATTCTGACAGTTGTATAGTGTGCATGTACAGCATATTACGGAAAAAGTGGATGAACGTATGTAGGCTATTCGAATGGATGGACATACGGGAGCGCCAGATTCCCGTGTTATACTTTTCCCCAGAATTTCATTTAGCCACGGATTGTTACAATCATTACACACAAGTGGCAATATGAAATCCTGGTGGCGTTCTAGAGTCGACTTCATTTTGATTTCTCTTGAAGCTCCGTTGTTTATTGCGGTAAATTACACAATCAGCCACACCGCTCTTTAATAGTATGACTCGACTGGAGGCGACCGTCCCTACCTCACGAGTTGACTCGTCCGCCTCCCCCCTCTGCCACCACCGTCTCCGTAATAATTAATTGGAAGAAGTTATGCAAAACTCAAAGATTATTGCCTGCCTAAACGAGATGCCAAACCACCAACACACTCTCAAAACACACCATCAAGAAGACTTGTCTATCTAGACCATCCACAAATATCATCGTCATCATCTATGCTCCTAATCTGACGACTTTGACTTCACCATAGGTGGCCATAAACACATCGATCACTGCAACGACCGCACCAAGCCCACATAGCCCCGCTAAACAATCCGCCTACGTGTTGAGGATGAGGCAGCTCCAATTTCAATGATGAGCCTCGCAAAAGAAAGTTACAAGCCTAACACCGACAAGCTCACCACAGCAGCTAAAGAACACCGCCAACCGAACTCACCCTTCGTGAGTCATCATTGCCATCATATCGACCCATGACACTACAACTTTGACTTTACCATACCAGAGGAAACGATGCACCAGAGAAAACCAACAACCATGCTAAACGGTCGATGTAGAAGGCCATGCCACGACCTAGCTATGTTCGCCTTCTTGAGATATATGATATTCAAATTTAGTGTTTGATGAGCTGGTGATCGCCAGCAGCTCACGCCATCTACTAGTGTCATCTCTTTTTTGGGTCCCCAAAGGCTTCTTATAATCCGGATAGCACAGTGACACAAACTGTACTGCCTACTCACCAAACCATCATACCTCAATACAAACAACACGACTCAGCAGTAAGTTCAGGATTATGTAGGCAACTTCGCTAGCCACACTTTCGGTTTGCAGGAATCAAAGGATGCTGCTCTACAGAAGAACAGAAACGACGTACTCCCTCCGCCACTAAGAAAGTACTACTTTCACTACTAATTCCTACTATAAAATATTTCCGTAAATAAAAAGGTATATATAATATTGAATATAGTAATATGAAAAATATCAAGGTATGCAGCTCATAGAAGATTTGAAAAAAAAATATTCTGAATAAAATCGTACATCTACATTGTGGAATGAAGTATGTACCCCTAAGTTTTGGTTAAAAAATATCACCATTTACGACCTATATAGAAAACCAAGCATGTGATGGTTTTTAGATGATACTATTCACCATTGTATAGTTTCTTCTGTCGTGTTTTTTGCACGGGTTACAAATAGTCATACGTTTTAACCAAATTTATAGGTGTTTACTTCATTCCATAATGTATATTCATGAATTTTTTAGATTGTTCAAAGCTTTAAAGTTTGCCTTTTGAATTTAAAAAATAGTGGGTGCGCATATCCCCGCGTGCACAAAATACGCACTCCTATGTAATATCAATTCATGTTGCTGATCTACATAAAAAATTACACCCTTATGATAAAACTACAAAAAGAAAATTTATTCATTGATGGTAAAGCTAGGAAATTTCACCGCACGTGTTCTAGGAAGACATATATTAGTGACGGGGGTATTACAAACACACAAGATTTAGACAATGCGTGCTTATATATACGCGCCTAAATTACACAGCAGAATAGATATTAAGGAGCCAATTCATTTTACAGGAAACTAAGAATTCCAGGAGAAGTGGAGAACACTGGTCTACAGCTACCAAACTAACCACACAAGGAACGAGGAAACAAACTATCTGACTTTAGTTTGACATGAACAAACCTACTTGACTATTTCATATGGTAGTCAGAACTTTATTGTCTTCCACTGACGTGAACACAACGACCCTACATATCTGTGGAGGAAACTACTGGTACACAGTGTATGGGCTAAAACAAAGTAGGCTGTAGGTTGTTGAACGTATTGAAACTTCAGTCAAAAAGAAAACGTATTGAAACAGATGACCATTACGTACCAACGCAACGACGACGATGGATCACTTCCCATATAAAACTCCCCACACAACCGCTACCAGGAGAAGAATCACCATCATGATCTGAGCAAGTCAATCAAGAAGCATGATAAATCAGCAAACTAGGTTAAACGTTATAAGATTTTTATTGTTTATGGATTACTCACCATCGCATAGTTAGGTCTTGGCGCATCCAAATCATACCCCCTGCAGAATACACTCTGAATCAGCCAAGGTGCACCAGCAGCATAAAATATTTGTGTATCATTCGGCGAACCTTCTCTTCAGCAAACCAGATGATTTGCAAGTTTCCTTTATTGCATTCACACGTTTCCGTGTTAGCACAGCATTTGGATCGTTATCATCAATCTGGAACAGTAAGCAATCATCATAATGTATAAGCTCTCAAAACATGCGCCGCCCCCAGTACTTAAGGTCCTACAACTAATCAGGGGAAGATACCGGATTATCCAAATTTATCTAATAATTCTATGCTCAAATTTAATGATTGGTTCATCTTATATCAATGAATCAGGACTTGGCTCAGACGGGAGCTGGCGTCCCCAACTCCCCATGAACTAAAAGTGCATGATTTTCAAAAACTCCATAAAAGCCCATGGATGTAGTATAAATAATGTTATGTAAACATGCAAAATTTCAATATCCAATTCGTTCCTGATATCAAGGATGAATTCAATATTGAAATTTTGCATATTTACATAACTTCATGTGTACTGCATCCATGAATTTTGTTAGTAGTTTTGGAACATTGTATCATATAACGGAGACGGAGTTCCTGTGTGCTAAAAGTGCATGAAACGATGTTTAAAAAAGTCCAAATAAACATGGATGTATACACATAAGTAAGGTAATGTAAACGTTGCAAATTTTCAATATCAAATTCGTCCCTGATATCAATATTAATACTAGATATCAGCAAACAATATGTTAAACTTTCAAGTTTTATACCATAACATGGTGCGACTTATCAGTAAGTTAAGACACAATTAGTATGAGCTCAATTCACCTTGAACCACTCTCCATATATATACTACCACAGTTGTACGCAATTAACAGAATATGAAAAAAAACTGAGAATTCTAGATATGATAGAGTAGAGATCTGAGTTGTTAAGGATGAAGGTAGGAATCATTTTTCTAACTTCCCACATAGATTGTGCTAAAGAAGATTAATCCTACAGAGTCCAGATCATACCTTTGACTCAAGTAGCGAAGAGAACTCATAGAAAGCAGTGTAAACATCGGACATTGAGTTTGTCTCATTAAATATTCGTGCAATAAGCCCTAAGAGAGTGATAAGAGTGTTGTGAAGAAAACTGGAGCAAACAATAACAAACACAAAGTTGGCTAAAAACAGCACGAATATTACCTGGTAGCGAAGTAGAAAAAATAATTATAAGAACCCTACTATACAAGAAAATGAAAGTAATTCTTCAAAATGATAAATATAGAGGAAACTATAGTTAGCTACAAGTTTGGCACTCTATCTGACAAGCATCTCTTTAACAAAGGAGCAACGATTTGAACTCCTGATACGTGCATACTGGATAGCTTCAAATAATCCAAGAGATTGTTTGGAACCTTCAGCTCAACTAAAAGAAACTTGACGTGGATAATTGTTCTTGTATAGCATAAAATTTTGATTTCACAACTCAAATGAACAAAATAAATCAAAAGGGGAATCAAAGTTTTCCCCAACATATGTCATCCCCAAGTTCCAACTCCATAAATTGCATTACTAGTCAATTTGTAATGTCGCCACATAATAACAAACAAGCAAACAGAGTAGTTCAGATGTAACCTGAAGAACTAATGGAAGCGTCATAATAGCCCATCTATGTTCCCAGTGAATTTTATTCCAATAAACAATGTAGTCATAACATGATGTGACCATGGATAAAAGAGAATAAGATCTTCAATTAAAAGTATGCGTACAATGACAAGCTATTAAAAGTTACAACTTTATGTGATCTAAATATGCCAAGCAGAAAAGACTCACCACGCCTCATCTTAACAACTCCTCGAAATACATTAACATTGTTATAGCAAAGAGCATATGTCGCAATTGCCATTACCTGAAAATTGAACTAACTCATTCCAGCTGCAGAACAAAGACTAGACTGAAGTGCAAGGCAGAACATAAGGACCAAAAGGAAACAGAGAATAAATGATTACCACATAATTGAAAAAGGAAAGAAAGCCAAAAATACTTGATCGGTAGCATCAAACTATTTGCAATTAAGAAAGTAATTTGGAAGATAACAATTGGGATTTTGAAGTCTTCAAGATTGATTTCCTTACGAAAATACAGAGGTAATAATCTGAGCAAAGAATGTATATTTCTTAAATAGCTCCGTGGCACAGAATTCTATTCACATACAATACCAGCTAGAAACATTATGTACAGAAGTATCTCCTTTTGCAAGGAAAAACAGTACATAGTTTCACAATAACTCAGCTTTCTTCCATAGAAGACAATTTCATGTGCCATCATGTCACATCCAGCCCATTAGGGAACCGTTTGCAATTTTGCATTAGTGACATTTACAGTAACTGTAGCACATGGGTTTTAGCTCAGCATTACTTGGGGAGTAATTTATTTAATTAAATGTAAGTAGTTTGAGTTAGAGTGCATCTTATCTTTAGATGTTTTAAATTGGTTTATGTTGGACGGAGCATTATCCTAGTCACAATTGTCAGGATGGCTCTTGTCCTTTGGATCACGGCAGCTGAGTGTGCTGCTTCTAGAGCTGTATGCACGTACATATTCACCTCTCTCTTTGTATGTGCTATACCTCTGTACACTGCCATTGTATAATACAATTAAGAATTGTGCTACTGTTCAGGTGTCATATGGTTCATGTGTGCTACTGGAGTTTCCTTAAAATTTCTCAGTTTTCTAAAATGGTAACAACCATCAAGAAAGCACCGAAGGGATACAAAGCTTATTCCTATGAGAAGACTAGAACTATGCCTCTAGGTGCATGCAAAAGAAACTTAGATAAGGACTTAGCACCAGTTACAAAGACATGGTAAACTTCAACAATTCTAGCCATATACTGTTAAATTTGTTCCATACTTACTAACTACCACATACTTCGCTTATTTCTTTTAAATAGGTATACAACTGGTCCCATTGTTTTCAATGAATGGACAAATATTAAAAACAAGTCATTGATAAATTTCATCATATCCAACAATCATGGTTCGACGTTCCTATCTGCAGTAGACTCCTTTGGAATTGAGAAAACCGGTGAAGCAATTGCACAATTTATGCTGAAAGCTATTGAACTGATTGGACCGCAAATGTGCTCCAAGTATACCAATAATGTGGCAAACTACAAAGCAGACGACAAAGAAATTGAGAAAGTAAGTGCCTACCATGTAATCAAGAGTTTAGTACTTCATTATGTGTTGCCGACTTTCATTTTTTCTTCTATTTTATGCATCTAAGTGCGTTCCTTTTCTATGAGCAGGTGCATAAACATATATTTTGGTCTCCTTTTGTGGTTCATATTTTGAATCTGATATTCAACATTTTGCTTAGGAACCATAAGGGGACCAAAATTTATTAGCAAAATCTTTGGATATCACACTCAAATTGCGAACCACACAAGGTGACCAAAATATATGTTATGCACATGTTAAATACAAAAGGAACAAACACTTAGATGTATAGAACCAAGGAAAATTGAAAGTCGGCTACATATATTTAAGTACTAAACTATGAATTACATAATAGGCACTTACTTTCTCAATTTACTTGCCAGCAGCTCTACCTCTCCTTATGCAGCCGCCACCAACCATCCACCATGATTACATGAGGAGCAGCAGCAGTGCCGCAATGACGACCCACCACCGCATCTTCCCATCTCGCTGCAGCAGCAGCGTCTTCTCTCTCTCCCCACGCCGCCTCCTCCCATCACTCCTCCTTGTCGATTCTTCACCAGAGAGGTCGAATCTTCTCTGAAGGAGTTCGATTCCTTGCCGGATAGGTCGATTCCTCGACGGGGGAGATTGATTCCTCGCCAGAGAGGTCGATTCCTCGCCACCTGCCTAGACCACCACCTAGGGCCAAGGCTACGCGTTAGCGCTTATGCGCACCTAGGCGAGCGCCTAATAACGCCTTTTTGAACCTTTCATGTGCTGATAGATGGTAACATGTTTCACCCCAGCCTCTGCTCTACTACTCTCTGCTTCTCATTCTTTGCTGAGGAAGAAAGATGATTCCCGCTCTCTCCCCCTTTATATGACAAAGTGGGCCTATATGATTCAACTAGTGTTTTATAATATTCTCTGTTGAGTCAGCACTAACTAGATCTCCATTTTCCTGGCAAAGCAACCTTACATCACCCTCAACAAGGCAAAACCACCTCTAAACCAGCCCTATGGGGTGAAATGATCCAGTTATTAGACTTTAGGGACTTAAAAAACCTATTTTTGTAGTTCAGGGGGTTATCTAAACTTCTCCGATAATTCGGACTTCAGAATGTAAAATACTTATTCATTGTCATTAGTCTTTCCTCAGAAATTCTATCATCCTCTTTCTCCTGAAGTCTACCCCTTTTACCCCATAATGATCTAAGGATAATTATACAGCAGGAGATCAACTGGTCTAAGTGCACATAATGCAAACTTCAACAATACATAGTCCCACCCTCCCCACACACAAAAAAAAGGGGGGAAACCCAGAAAAGAGCAAAATTTCGAGATCACTAACAATTGATAAAACATCAGAGAACTGAATATGGCCACAACCCCACAACAGCCAACACTCTATGCTACTCCAAATCCCACCATGTGCACGGACTAAGAAAACATTAAATCTAGGAAGGTAATGAGAAATGGACATGCATTGCCCTATTAAATGACATGCTACATCCAGTTAACCTCTTCCAAAACGTTAAAGTAGGGGTAGAGAGTGTAAACATTGTAATAATTACATTCTCAATTCCCTCAATGGACAATATTTTGAAACAGAGACTCTCTAGGCCATAGACAGATAGAGCGAGATGGAGGAGTAGCAAACAGAGTTAACTTTGATGTGTCAGAGCATATGAAGCTCTTGAAGGCTATCCAAATTCCAAATTGTAGGGTTGTAACTAATTGGCAAGTTTGAACATGTAATATACCTGGGGTATTGCACAAAAACGGAATATGGCATGGTCCTTCAGAGCAGATATGTACTGAAGGCAGTCTTCAGCATGGATTAGACCATTAGTAACCATCTCATTCAAGCATTGTACTGCCTTTGTTGAATTCTCCTCATATTTGAAATCCTAAATTGGTGGATAATGCATCAGAATTGACGAGAGAAGATCACTCCGAGCAACATAGAACAACACCTAGCTAACTAGGTTCCTATACGTTAGGTTGACTCCATACTTAATCAAAGGAAATATCTCAGATTTGAAGGAAAAGCAGTATTACATCCTAGTTATTTGAAATGATAACCTAGACCAATTATAATACATAAACACCGATGCATTGGTATACCTCAAGTTTGTCAGAATATTTACTCCATATTTCTCGTGGCCAGAACATGCGTGACTTTGGTATCTCATTTATGTCCTCTAGGTAATCGCGAGTTATATTGACTTTCTGCAATTAGAGTAAAAGAGTTTCCAGCCAGGGTGAACAGACTCTGATTTTATTCAGAAAGTGAAAATCTAAACAGCATACTGCATAAAGACCTATCAACATACCTGCAAAAATAAACCCATTGAATTCGAAAGTGAATCTGGAGCCAGATCTTCTGACCCAGAAGCATGAAAGAGTCTGGAAAGTCCATAGCCAACTAATCCTGCAACATAGTGACAGTACTCATCATAGTCGTCAACAGTTTCAACCTACATAAAGAAGTTTCCCTCATATTAGTTCACAGCAAGATCAAATCATAATCTACTTAAAAATAAGCTACAGGAATATGATCTTGCAAATAACTCATGTTCTATAAGATGCAAGTAAAACATACAGAAGCTACTTTTAGCTGCCAATGAGCCCATTACCCTAAGGCCAAAGGCCCAAAGTAAGTATGCCACTACCTCTGCTCGGAAATAAATGACATTTTAGAAAGCATGCCAGTCAGACTTCTCTAACTTTGACTAGTGATATAAATAAATTATTCAGATTGGTCACCACAATTGTATTTTTTTTACTAACATATTCTTATGAAAGTAATGATCAAAGTTGCATGTTGGAGACTGGGCCTATGTCCAAATTGTCATATATTTGCAAACGAAGGGAATACTAAATTGCTGTTTAGTAGGTTTAGAAGTATGTAGCACTTGGTTTGGTGACCAACAATTACTAGGAAAATTTGGCTGTACGACAAGCACGAATGTTGCAGCAAATTGCCATTCAAATCGGGAATTATACAGTTACAGGGTTGTAAAATAACCATTTGTTACGTGTAAAATTAGGCACATCCGATCACAAGATAGCATAAGAGAACAAACTGAACAATAGCCAAAGCATGGCATAGCGCCATAGCCACACCTTTGTATTAACTTATGGGCTTATGGTCGCCGTTCATCAAGCAAAAGATGGCTTGCTAAACACATATGTGTTGTCTTTCAGCACAAGCAAACAATTGTAGGTATAGAGCATAATGTTATTATTTGAAGTTCTTTAAACAATGAAATATATAATGGCATACTGCACAACTTAACAAAAACCATAGAGAACAGGAACGGTATCTTTTGCTATTCAAACAGATATCATCTCCAAGCAAAGAAAACTTCTTTTTATCATAATTCATGATAGTAGATATTTGTGAAAATATAGATGTTATACTCTGGATATACCAACGGACCTCCTTGCATATAAACTTTGCCATTCCTGCACCCATTCTCCTAGTAATATCTTCAATTGCCTTTTGATATCTGAAGAATAATGCAAAACATTCATTATTTTCTTGAGTTTCAGTGGACCAATTACACTCAAATAAATCAGTTGCATATGAGACAAAAAAAAAGCAACAAGTCGGAAAAATGGTTTGATTGCAGTGGATATGCTATGATGATTTTACAAAAACTTCCATTAATCAATGTCATATTTCAAATTTTCCATTATGAGCATTCTCATTTCCTGGTATTCCAATAGCTCAGCAAGCTCGGACACTTCAAACAAGTATAATGGAAAGGTAAGCAAAGCTACAGTTCAAGTTTAGAGAGATCAATATGAAACATGCCAAAGACAGTCTATCCAAATAGAATTGAGGAGAGAAAAGTGGTGATCATGAAATCAATCTATAAATTCTAAGCAGCTAAGTAAGCTTCTTTCATTTCCACCAATGTAATATTTTTGGCATTCGAGTTTTGCTAAACCTATCCCACTTGATTTGTCTTCCTTTTACTAATTATAAGCATAATTTGGATGTGAGGAGTCACAAGGCTGGACAAGCAACTCACAAAAGCATAATGAAAAGTAATTGGTGCAATTCAATTTTTCTTTTTCTTTTTTGCAAGACAGCTTAGCAAGCAAAGCTCATTAAATGTACTCCGATACATCTCCTCTCATCGACGAGGGTTAAATAAATAAAGGTTAAACTTAACCATATTATACTTCCAATAGTTAGAATTTCAAACTTTTATGTGGCAATGAGGCTATCAATGTATCATTTCATTCTTTCTTCCCCTCATGTGACAATAATTTCCCCACATCTGACATCATCATATTATAGTTCCGTGAAAAGAAAAGAAAAAATGATTTTGGCATTTTGTATACGGAAATTTAATTGACTAGGTAGCAAGTAGTGTTAATGTCCTAATGATGTCAAAATATTTTCATATGTCCTAAAGTTGTTAAAAATCATAACTTCTCAAGAAGCTGACAATAAAATGTAGTGTAAAAGAAACAGAACTAGTTAAAAATGAATTTACCCTGGACCAAGCTCTGAGAAAGTTGTAGAAACGTAGTGGAATTTATCCATCAAAACCTTGTAGTCCTTTGTCCCACCTATAAGCTCAAGTCACGCCAACAACCAGAAGATTCAAAAAGCAATTATACACATTAGCAATTCACCAAAACTTTTGATAGTCTTACATGTGAAATGCAAATCACGGTTGTAAACATGACGGTAGAATTCCTCAAGAATTGGCACCTTGACCACGGTATTGATGCTAGTGTCATCTTCTGCACTCCAATTGAAATGAAATTAGAAATGTAGACGACAAACTCTTTTCTAAGAACGGAGTTAAAAAGGAAAAGAAAAAGAATCGCATTATCCCCCGTCTTCACTGTGTTCTAAAGTCAACAATTTAGCACTTGCACCACTCAAATTATGCAGCCCAAATACAACCTACTATCTAAGGATCCGCCGCATGTGCAAATCGTACATAAGTGAAATTATCAATTTCCTAATTCATTGCTTTTCCAATTTTGTAAATTTAATAAAGGTGCAGACAAGGAGGAGTCTGCAAAACCTCAAATACGCAAGCTCGTACCAAGCAATTTCTGAAGAATCTATAGACATCTCAACATCAGTACAGAAGTACCGATACAAAAAATGAGGTAAAAGAGACCGTATTTCAAAATTCGCAGCCTGCACTTCCCAAATTGTTCATGCCGATCAAACAAATACACACTACGAGTAGAAACCAGCAAAAATCTCCCAAAACAAGGCAAGTACAGTCGTACAGATGTACACTATTATTCAATTATTTTACGAATCCACATGGAACTCACAACACAAATAATTGTAGAACGACCTCCCAACACAAATAACTCAAACAAAACCGCGGTGAAATCCCAAAACAACTCCCCTGACGTCCGAACGTCGAGAACAACAGGTAGGTGTGCTCTGTGCCGTGCTACTGTGTACGAGTAATTACTGGGACGGAGTTGCTCACCAACCGTGTCGAGCGCTCGGAGCACCAGATAGAACACGCAGACCTGCACGCACGGCAGGCGCGAACCCCCGAAAAGGCCGAGTCAGAACTCAGAGCATCGCGAGACAGAGAAGAAGGGGGGGAAGGGGAAGAGCACGCACGGCATTGCGGAGCTCCGGGCCGAGCTGCTGGATGACGAGCGCGAAGCTGCGGGAGACGCGCTGCAGCATGGAGTAAGCGAACGCCCAGTGCTCCTCGGCGGTCACCTGCTTCCGCGCCTGCGCCGCCGCCACCCGCAGCTTCAGCAGCGCCGCCGCCTCCCTCAGCGACATGCCCACCGGCCCCATCACCTCCACTGATCAGCCGCCGCCGCCTGATCTCACTGATCTCTGCTGCGATTTGGTTGTGTGCGACCGTGCGTGCGTGTGGAGCGGATGGCTGGCTATTTCTAGTGGTTTCGGGCGCGTCGGGTTGTTTGCTTTCGTATAGGTCGTGCGTGTCGTTTGTATGCTCGTGCCCTGTTGCCCTTGCTCGTGGGTCGCAGGCTACGCCATGGAACAATGCGTGTGGGGCCCGCTCGATGTGGTTCAGCATTTATTTTGTCATAACTATAACTAAATTTAATAAAGTGTGACTTATTGTAAAAATGTGTCGCAAAAATCAGCACTACATGGTAAATTTAACAAAAATAGAATCAATGATGTGTGGGTCATATGATCAATAAAGTGTAACAAACTATAACTATAATGATCAATCAAACATGTAACTAAGAAATTATAGTACGTCTAAATTAAAACGTGGCATATTTAGACTCGGAACAAAACAACCCTGGAGTTATGTAAGCACAGTTATGGGCTTCCAGCTATCATAAACGATTGAATTTTATTCTGCGTGGAAATAAATAGTGCTAGAGAAATCTCAGCTAAAATAGATCAATCTAAATTTGATAGACGAATCAGGTCACCTACCTTGTATGTATCTTGAACTAATATAAATTCTAAACCGACACGTATTATGATAACGAGGTAATAACATATTATGGCTATGGCCCATGGGACATCGTCTAAGCCTGTATACAGTAACTTTTTGCAATGATTTGGTAGAACTTGTGCATAAATTATGCGAATATCATTAAACAGGAGCTTAACTTCATGCAGCTTGTCATTGTCAGGTGTAGCGTGATCCAACTTAATCGCAGTCAACAAAGTTAGCTACCGACTGCTGCGTGCTCCATAAATCTGAGTCTTGGAGATCAGTTGGTTGGTGCAAATTGAATCGCGATGACTCTGTCGTCCGTCCATAAATAAAGGCATCTTTGATTTATGGAAAATTTACAGCATTTTTACAGGAAACGATTCAATACTCGTGGGAAAGAGAAAGAGTTCCTAAGAATCGAAGGGCCCTAAAGGTCGCAGGACTAGGACACCATGCTCCAACTATAGGTTGTGTTTGCGATCAACTTTTTAAAGCTTTGATGATTCATATATGCAAAAAAAAATTTGTGAAAATAGCGTTATTGTAATTGCCTCGCAACATATGTACCATTGTGAAAAAAAAACGATGGCTGGTGAGTGCGATGGGGCGGCCAAATGTTATCATCAGTGATCTGCTTGTCATCCGGAGCTGTAGAAGGCACCAAAGAAACCTGTGGTGTTCCTAGTTCAGCGAGAACCAACCAAAAACTCCTATGTGACAATAAAACGTCAGAACACAATGCGACAACTAAAAGGGCTAGTATTTTCTCATTCTTATCGTTCCATTGATTAATTAAAGGAAAATGACACTTGCTTAAAAGATTGGAACATTTCAGGATTAGCTTTACATACAATACAACAAAATGACTCAGACTTGATGACACGCAAGAACTTATTCAAAGCACCAATTTCCTCTTCATAAAACCTGATGAAAGAATGATACGGTGATACAAAGCTCATGCCATATACTGGCCATGCAAGATGCAACGCTCGCAGGCCTCAGCGCCGTCAAACAATGGCTCCAAGAATGTTTTCCTAAGTCAAACAATTATCCACCTATGCTAGCACAACAGATGTAGAATAAAGACCGAAAAAAGAAACAGAAGGGAATAAAAGCAGAGAAAACAAAAGAAGAGAGAATATACCATTGCTTCTTATACAGTGACCTCCCTACAAAAAGACTAGCCTGAAAACTAAGAGCTGCCATGGGATCTGAAAGATGACATGGATTGTGCTGAAACTGAGGCAGTCGGGCTGTTCACCTCCCCGTTGGCAGCTCTACCCCTTCCACTTATCATACTGACGACCTCTTGAGCGACGTCCATGAACCAATCGTCGCCGGGCAGGACACTGCATAAAAGCAAGTATGCCGGTTCAAATTTAGAAATCTACATCAGAAGCAACCTCCAGGAGAAACCCCTAATGGGTGAAAGAGATCCAGATGTGAATATTGTAATCCAAATCACAGGCAGGTCACCCTGATGGATTCGGACCAAGGTATTTTTCGAAGTATTATGGTAATAGGAGGATCTAGGAAGCATCTTTCTTGCTATTCAAGTACAGTAAATAAGAATACATTCTACAGGTAGCTGCATATTATGTTAATATTGAAATCTACTAAATAAAAAAATTGTCAAACATCTATATTTCGACAAAAAAGATCCTCAAAATTATACCAAACCAATCTTTGGAAGACCTAGACAACCAAAAGTTCACTTTTTCAAAGAGGGTTATCTTAATTCCATCCTTGGCTTCAACCAAACAGCCTATTATCATATTATTTCAATATTTTATGATTCATTTCAGTAGGAGGCGGCGCTGGCGGAGCGTAGCACTTTATATTTAATGTAACCAACTTGGTACCAGCTGTATTAGTGTTGTTTAGAGAATCTTGGCAGTTGGCAGCTTTGCCAGGCAAATTTTGCTTGGCTTTCCACTAGGTAGACATGACACGATTTATTCTATAAACATTTCCTTTCGAATTAGTATTTGAATAATGCATTTGCAAACATAGTGCAAAAGTCATGTGAATCATTCATCACTTCCTCCCTACCAGGAAATTTTCTTTGAGTTTATTTGAGAAAGGAGTGGAAGTGGCCAAGCTGACTGTTGTCAACTTGCCATTATTGGACACCCCAGCCACAAAGGTAGTACATTGGGAAGCCATGAACAGACCCAAAAAAGTCTGCACTACAAGGATAGCAGCCTCAGTAAAAAAAATGAGCGTAGGGTGATCTAATTGCTCTTATCAGTTTATCCTGTTCTAGTTTCCACCAGAGCAGGTCAATGAGTGTAATCCAAACTTTAAAAGGCAACAGAAACACATCAGAGGCCAGAGCATTGACTGACCTAGACAGCTGCAGTATATAATTAACATTTTTCTTTTGCTGAAGTTAGCAGATCCAGAATGAGGCCGAGTGCTGATGGCTTGCCTCTAGGGATAGGTTGAGGGAGCCACCGTGAGTCTAGGTTTTCTTTTCGTGTTGATAGGGATGTTTTGGTTTCCACTGCCAATGTGCTAAATTAACCATGCGTTGTACCCAAACTCTTGTAATTTCAATGCTTTTCTTCTTAATGATATGATATGCAAAACTTTTGTACGTTCTCTAAAAAAAAGTTATTTAAATCTGAACCAAGAGAACCATAGAAGGATAAATAGGAGTCAGGCATAGTACCTATCAGGGTTCATTCCGGTAGCAGAAAATGCACCCATTGCTCTATCAATGATATCCAATATGACTTGATGTACATGTCTAGACAAAAATCGACCTTGCCCGAAGATGATGACAAATTGCATATCCAGGTAGAACTGCAAAGAAAGGAAAAAATGAAATACCAATTACAAGATGAGAAAAGGAAAAGGGGGAAGGAGCTTACCTGCTGAAGACCAAGGGGGCCCAAAGGCTTTGGTCCCTGTTCAATCTCTTCCCAGAAGGCCTGATCCTCTGAAAGCCAAAGTATAACTGTCTCGGTGAGTCGCATCATTAGCAAAGTAGAGAATCTTTCTCTACCAACAAACATATCTGCAGCAATGCTTGCCATCCTGTTTAGCTTTGCATACAGTTCCTGCAATGAACAGAACATAAAGAACCATCATCATGAAAGCTAACATTTTAATGCAGTTTATAACGATATGAAAGGGAATATCACAACAAAGGTGCCTTACTTTTAAAAGTTGTATATTTGTTTCATCTACTCTAATCACTTGGAAAACATGAACATTAATTCAAGTCCATGTACACAGTTAATTTAGTAATTACTGTCGTCCAGTCATGTGATCACGATAGAATGACAGATTAAAATATATAAAGAACTGACCTGAACAGTTGCACAAAAAAATGAGAAAGAAAATCATTTCAATGTAGCACTTCACCGGCTGCGGGACTCTTTCAACCATGAATGCAGCGATATATATGAATTTTTTTCTAAAAGCTAAGGGATTTACGAGACAGGTAAAGTTCATGGATCAAAAACCATTCCAAAAGGTACACGAATAGCTGCAGCTTGTAAATACCTGGAAAATTGGAGATGGGACCCACTCTGGCTCTTCAACAGTGTTATCCATATTAATATACATTTCGGCGCTCAGATGGGTATCACCTTCATCTGTAAATATTAGTTCAAGAGCATGCTGCCTGCAGAAACTATCTCTCAGTCTGTCCACCATGCGCTGTAGTTTCCTTTTCCATTCTCGCAGCTCAGGCACACGGCTTTGTTTATCTGGCCCTCTTTTACGCAAATCATCCATGCTGGACTGATTTACTGATGATAGTTTCATAGCTGCTCTAGGTAGCAACTCCTCAGCAAGTAAAGATGCATTAGCTAATAAAGCCAACTGTTGTTCCTCAGTCTCTGCCATTCTAATAATCTTATTTCCTAAACCATCTAAGTTAGCTTCATCATCCATTGACCCAGGTAAAGCACTTACGAGCAAATTGACGTATGAACTGAAATTTTTTGCAATCCCATCCATTGTAGAACCACCTAATTGCAAGCTAAGCAGTGGTGCGACATCCTCAAAGTAATCCTGAAAGAACAAAGATACAAGATAGTCATCACTCACAAAGAAGCCGAGTGCAATGAAAGTAGTTTACATTAGAAGATATCTTATATGCATATGTGATGATGATCCACATGGCTGTTTAAGCAAAACTCTTGTTATCCAACGATTATAACCCACCAATATACCGTTGAAGCTAATTATTAAACAATTTTAAGGATTTGACTTTTGTTGAGCAGCTTTGTTGGTTTTGTCAATCATCCGAATGACTGCAATCCTATACTATAGTAATATAATGCACTATAGCTAGTCTAAAGTATATAAGGAAGGACAAAGGACAAACAACAAAGGACAAACAATTAATCTTTCCACACCTTTCTTCCTCTTAAGGCTATCTTTCCTCAATTCTAATTGGCATGAAACACCTACTTTAGTATTATGGAACTGCAATGGTACCCTAAAAAAAATGAATACACTTGATAGAGCCTCCTGTTACATATATAATTTAGCTATTCATAGATTAGTCGAGATAAGCATCTACCGAGACTAACCAGCTCCTAGTTGAAAACGAATAAAAGTTCCAACAGATCATGCAAAATAAATATTAATTGAGGTTGTAGCTGTTTCTTGTCCAGTAAAAAGTACACATAGTATTAATATGCCATAATTAGGCGGGCCCAAGCTTGCTAAGATGGATAGATCACTACCATTTTTATGAAAAACAACAAGCGGGAAAGGTTCATTCATGTTACTAGACCAAAAAGGATCAATGATTACCTGAACCATCGAATTGAAACGATGTGCACTGCTAGAGAGCTTTGGCTGAAGTGCCAAATTAGCAACAGAAGATCTAGCTAATGGGCGAATACCATTTGGGGGATAAGTGAGTGTCCAGTCATCAGCTGCAGCTAGTGCAGCAGTACTCTCTTCAATTCTCCTCAAGTTAGCATCTAATGCTTGCTCAAGACTGGGCTTGAAGTGCTTCAGGAGAACAGCTGAAACGGACAGACCACGAGCTTCCAGCAAGGAACAATGGCCAAGTGATATCTGAACACATTCTGCGGCTGCTCTCAAGCCTCCAGCAGCTGCACAAGAAGATAACACATGCCTCTTTACCAGAAGCACAAAGGACATGACCTGCTTGGTAGCCCATGTAACCAGCTCAGAAGCATAACATGACTCATCACCAAAGACTTCTACAGAGTCACCGAGTGCCTGGGCTATGACCGAAAAAACTTGTTGAGCAAGTGCTGCAGTGTATGCTCCACCATATGAAGTGCTAGACGGATGTATAGTTTGCATATTGCACTGAAGCCTTTGATTATGTGCGCTGAGTAACAGACTGTGAGCTCGAGGGCCATCACCAAGCCTTTTGAGAGCAGAAGCCGCAGCACGAAGTTCAATGCCACGAGTAGATGACTGACAAGCAGCTTCAGCAAGCTGGTCTGCCAGCTTTTGACGATTATCAGAGACAGCAGCTCTCAACGCTGAAATTTCGGCTGTAGTTAGAGTCTGTGTTCGTTTTGCATCTGCAGCAACTCGTTCCGCTTCATCAAGTGCATCTAGTGCTTCATCCACTCTTCTCTCAGCTAGCAAAACATCAAGCATGTCAGGGAAATCCGCAGACCATTTCTGTATTTCTGAAGGCTCCTGGTCTTCAACATTGGATATGTCATCATCTGCAGAACCTTCAGTGCCCGATGTCAGGGAATCTATCTGAACTCCTTCAGATAGACCATGGATTAAAGCTGCCTGTGTATTCAGTAAATTTCTAATTGATAAGAGCTCCCCTTCGAGGTCTGATATCTCCTTCGATGTTCTGATGACCAGGAGATCAGTTATCAAATATTAACAGGGACATAGAAATAATATATTAAGAGGAAGAACAGAAATAAATAAAAGCAATTATTTCAACACCAAAGTCACGTATGCAAAATTATGATCTCAAATTCCACAAATAGATGCTTTGCACATCACAAATTCACCATTGATTACATTCCTGTAATTCTCAATCAATAACAATAGAGATGCTACTGCCAGGAAAAATACATATTCTAAACTATTAATGGTCAAAGCACTGAATTTTCTGATGAGGACAGAAACAAACCCAAATACAGGATAGCTAGTAGGCTACAGCATTTATGTTCCACAAACAAAATGTGCAGATGTAAGGAAGTTTAGGAGTGCTAACTGACTATGTCATGTGATTGTATTAGCGTAATGGATTCAATATAAACATAGAAGTGACGTAGTACTGATTATTGAAGGACTACAGAAAAAACATCGAACGAAATTGCACCCTTAAGGCTGCTGCCTGACCTGATAAATGCAGCATAATTTGCATAAACGCTTCTGCGCATTTCTTCAGCTGAAGCCTTCTTTAAATCTTGCAGATAAGAACACAAATGTCTTATTTCCTGCAATTAAGTTGATTTTGTCAGCTATGTCTGTTCGACACTTCAGCACAGTACTGATAGCTTAGTACAATTTAAGTTTGGTAAAATGATATATTGAACAATGTCAGCCTAGGGAATACACAGACTGGATTTTACAAGTAGAAATGCCCAAAAGCGCGTAAGAGAACGACTGCAAAGCACGTAGAAAAGCCAATTCCACCTACATTATTTTACCTAGGCTCCATTTGGCACTGTGGTGGATTATGATAATCCCGTTTGTCCAACCGGCTTTTGTCTATTTTACCATTTGTTTAACCAATTTGTTCCTACTTTTGTGGCTATTTTTCGCAGCAGATTATAAAATAAGTTCAGCACAGCACAGTTCAACAACTACAAACTAAGCCCTAATCAAGCATGAGCTGGCCTTTTAAAAGAATCCGTAAAAACTCCACAAAAGAACCACATACCTATATCCCCTTTTAAAGAATGAAAAATTCAAAAGAGATGGCAAACGAACAATAAAGAACTAGCAAAGTATTCTCTTGAATGCATGTGCAATATGGAAGCAAAATGCAGAAGTTTCAGTGGGTAAACGAGAATAATTAAAGCATGCCACAGAGTGAGTATTTTAACCCGGGTAAGGACACAAAATGATGTGAAAGCCAAAAATGCCTCAGCAACCTATCATCATCATAGCAGTTGCCATAAGACACAAACTCCCTTGTACCATCTTTACAGAGGAACAAACATTAGAAAATTGCTGCCTTTTTTAACACGTCACTGAAAATTAGATAAGTATCTCCAAATCCTAACTCAATTAATATAGCATGCAAGGGTATATTTTTTAAACACGTAATAGCCTTTTTCAATTGCATATGTTGAAGATAATATAAAATGCTATCTTTTTACCACCAAATACATGAACATAGAAGCACTGAATGCCAGTGAACTATGTAGAATCCAAAATGGACAACCAAGGTTTCTGCATCTGAGCCTCTCATAAAACAATGCCAATATTTCAATTAGCATGGATAATAAGAGGAGTTATCAATCACTATGATTTAAAGTTCCGACTTAAACTGAGTGCTGATCTATTTTATCACGGAGGCCATCAAAATTACCTTGGACTCACACTGTTCTAACATAGCCATACCACTTAAAATGTGCCATTTTCAGGAGCAAGCTCATGAAACTTCCTCCTACACAGAAGCTTGAAGGCTTATCTTCCAAATGAAATCCAACACCATTTTGTTTCTAATGTCACCCTACTAACCCAAGACTTGAACATCCATACAAGCTAAAAACACACAGAATAGCCGCATTATAATACATTAATCAGAATGGTGGTAGAACTCCAAGCATTTCCAAATCCTTCTTTCAAGCGTGCACATAAATTTGATAAATTATTTCCCAGTTATTTAGAGCATGCCCACTTTTCAGTTTCGACATATAACACAGCCAAAATATCATCCTTTTTTACAATCAATGGATCAAATTTCATCCTCCAGCAAAAGTAATTACAATTTCAACTCATTTAGTCGTACATTGCAACCACAATCTTGTCAGCGACTCGCATCGTCAGACAATAAAAGCAACAAAACACCCTCCGCAAAGCCTGAATTGTCAAATTTTATCCCTTTCACCATCAATCATCTATCCATTGACCGAAATCTCTCCATACATCAGATATCTCAATAATGGAAACATAATAAAGGAAATCTTGATACTGCCAGACACTACCCTATAACGAATTTGACCTAAACGCAAACACTAATCACGCCCCCCAAAAATTGTATCTCTCGTCCCCACCAAACTCAAGAGGATCAGAGGCTCCTAGCTGAAACACCAAAACAACACGCGAAGTACCCCACCACCCCCCAAATCCCACCATCCACGATCCAGACATGGCAAACGCGAGCGGAGACGGATTGACCCGCTCGCGCCCAACCCAACCCCGGCCGGATCAGACAGAAAGCTCGCTCACCTTCTCGTTCATGGTCTGGCACTTGGACTGCACGTAGGCGTCGGGATCGAAGTTGTCGGTCTTGAAGATCTTGAGCTTGTCGGCGAGCTGCACCCCGCCGTCGCCGCCGCCGCCCCCGCCACCTCCGCCACCTCCCGGGATGGCTGCCCCGCCGACCGGGAACACCCCGGAGTGGCCGGCCGGCCGCGACCGCGAGGACTTCGCCGACGCCATCCGAGATCCAGAAATACCTCTCTACACGGCAATGACGGATTTGGCGAAGCGGGGAAGGGACGCCTCCTCCGAGATCACCGTCGTCGTTGCGGGTTGTGGTGGTGGTGGGGTAGTTGCTCGTCAATCAAACGAACCAACGAACGAATGATTTGAGGGGGCGGCTGGCTTGGTTTGTTTCGGTTCGGAGATTTATTTGTGATTTTTATTTCTATATACTCCAATGATTTGGGTTAGGAACTTTGGATTAGGCGTGCACCCGAAGTTTAAGTTTCCGCCGAGACTTCTATAAGTTGCATATGTGAATATGTGATGGCCTTGGAAACGGGCGGCGCGGTTTGTCTCGTTTGTGCTCGCGGCTTTTGTTTATCAGATCGGCTAATTGTCGATTGTATCAAATTTTCATTTTCGTAAATCTTAGTTGTGTGAAATCGCACATTATTTAGTTTAAATTTATAATTAATATACAAATTTAATAAAAAATTACTATAATTTTAGTTTATAGGTTATATACGGAATGAGGTGGTAATGGAATGATTAATCCAAAAGCTACAAAGGCGATTAAGATAGAAAAAAATTTAGACAATCTATAAATAGATATATGTTCTATTTATCTCTCGTGCTTATAGGCTATCTATATATATGGCCAAAAGAAAGTTGCTGGAGACATATTTCGTTCAAATATATAAAGAAACTTTACATAAAACAGTTGGACATTCATATAACTATAAAATTTGAGAACTGGATATGCATATGATTACAATGTTATGTACTTTAGAATTAAAAGGTGCTAAACCTACTTGCAGTCTCTCGACTCTAATTTACACTCTCAGCAAGAAAAATTAAATCAAGTTCATATGTTGTTTCTGTGGGCAGTTTTGGTTGATATGTTGGCATATAAGCTGATATGGCATACAACAAGCACAAATCAACAAAAGAAAAATTAAATAATTAGTGGGCCCACATGTTATCCTCCTATACCGTCTCCTCCCTTCATCCATGTCATTGTTGATTCTGTAGAGCATCCTCAGAAGGTGTCGGGATCAGCAACGAAATCGCTGAACGCGCGACCATGTAATGGCATCTATGGAGCCCTTGGCCTCTGCACCTGCAGGTGCCCCTCTTCTTCCCCTCCATGTTCTGTCTCCACCTCCTGCCGACACAGCATCGCCACTGCCACTGCTCCCCCCACAATTGATGTCATCACCGCCGCCGTCAGCATCGGCACGTCCCGATTGCCTCCACTCTCTTCTCCCCCGCCATCATTAAATCTCCACCTCCTACGAATGCAGCATCATCGCTGCCACTGCTCAAAATTTTAGTCGATGCCTGGAACACCACCTTCGCAGTGGTCGCAGTGGCCCTGAAGCTTGTACCCCATCCGTGGAGATCCTCCCGTGCTCATCCTCCCTCCGGCCGGATCTCTGACTAGCGGCGCACAACAACTCAAGGAGGCTGGATCCAGTGAGGGGGAGGACGAGAACGAGATGGAGGTGATGTTGAGAGCTCCAGGAATGCGATTGAGAAGCCGAGGAGGTGAAGTGTCAATGGGGATTGGGAGAGAAGAGGCTAGGGGATGAATGAAGGCAACATTAGTGGCAGGAAACAGCGTGATGAAATGCAGCAACGCTGGCTTTGGCCAGGTGAGAAGGTTCCTTTGCCATATAGGGCCTACTATCCAGTGGACGATGAGTTAGTAAAGTTGATAACATGGCAGCTATGTCAACTAAAAATCGATCATGATACCAGCCTCAAGGTCTAATTTAAACAATTTTAATAGTTGATGGTGCAGGTAAGACATATTGAAATTAAAGTGCAAATTAAACCGAGCAATGGTTTTTTTTAACTCAAACCGAGCAATAGTTGATAAACGTAAAGTAGATTTTTTCCTTGATTGCACCATGGGAAAAGTAACTTTTCCACGAGCTTTTGATCAATGGCAATTTTTCTATGAAATAAAGCATAAAGAAAACCTTTGAAAAAATTTATATGGATTGATCATAAAAACGAAACAAACCATATAAGAAGATTTCCTAGAAATTACAATCCTCCAAAATAATCTTATGAAAATCTCTTGGCCCTTCAGTTACTTCAGGAATTGGAAACTTTTCCTATCCTACGAACTAAAAATGCCTTAGTTTTTCTGCGATCTAAACTTATCCAAGTTTTTTCTCTCTAAACGTGTCCATTGGCAAGTCCAAAGAAATGTTCTACTCTTTATATCGTCAAGGTGACATTTTCAATCTAATGGCCAGCTTATCAAGTTAATATTTTCTAATCTACTACCGTAGTTATCATCGGTAAGTTTCTTTTTTAGATAAAATCATCGGTAAGTTTCTAAGCTGGGATAAATCGCTGCTAGTGCTAGGAGAGTACGCCCTTTGCCATTTCACAACGAGGTAAACGTAGGTTATTCGCTTCTCTCTCTCTCGCTGGGTGCAGAAGAGGACATCCTCGTTCGTCGTCTTTACAACATGTGGCTTAACGCTTTTGGAGTTGTTTGCGTGTGTTTGTGCAAGATTGGATTTTTCCAACCAAACCGCGTCCTGCGCCAAAACATGCATATGGCCCCACAAGAGAAGCCCCAATGATGCTTATGCTCGCTTGCTCATAAGATGTCCAGGCTTGAGCCCGGTCCAACAAAGCCTAGCCTGAAGCCCGAAAATTCAGATTTTCTGAATAAATATGTATTAATTCTATTGTTTCCTGAACAAAAAATGTTTTTGGCGAAATTATGCTCACTTGCTCATAGGCAGTTTAGGCTTCATGTAAAGATGTCCTTTTGCTCAGCACATGGGACATATGCACCTACCTTGGCATTAGAGTCAATGGTAAATCGAAGTACAAACTTTTCTAAGGGAAACATATTCTCGGATATGATCTTAACCTGACTAGAAAGGTAACTTTGAATTCACATGTTCTTCTTACCAAAAGATGTAATCCTCGATACTACTAGAGGATTGATTGTAATCCTTCGAGGATTCTGGAACAAACACATATCCTTAGGACCACATACGAGCCTAAATGGGTTTAATAAGCACACGACAGCACAGTTCAGACTTCAGACATGACACAAGCTCTCGAATCTTCGGCATGCACCAAACCAACACACGCCAAGTAGGCAACCACCTCCATTTGGAGACTCGTAGGACTCAAAGACGTGTTTGGTTATCTGTATTAAAGCCTAAGTCAAGCCAGTCGCAGTCAGGCTCGCTGAGAACAGGCTCACGCGATCTAAGACATGGTATTTAATTTAACCTAAAATATAATATAAAAAGATCGTGATAATATTAATCAACAGATATTACATGTATAAGTAGACATGCAAATGATTATCGAGTAGAAATATGTACATCATAAATACGTGCTATTAACACAAAAAGAATCAATATTATTACATAGACGTACCCTTTATCCAAAAAAGATAGTGCTGTGGTGGTGATAATGTAGCAATGCCGTGCATGTCGTTGACAAAGGTGTAGAGGAGATTTTGAAGCGTGGTATAGGAGATCCTGGTTGTCGTAGAGGAGATCCTAGGTATTGTAGCGGAGGTCTTGGAGAGCAAGCAGTCGTGTCGTGCGCTTCCAAAAACCTTATTCGTCTCCACTCGGTGCAAGCTCACAAGAGACGAATCGTTTCGGAGACCTGCTCTCTCGTCCACCAGTGCACGCCGATGCGATGGAATGGAGTAGCTTGAAAATAGCGCAAAACAAAGGAACGAGGCAATGTGTGGAGAACGGAGAGTGTTGTATATTTTCTACCAGGGGTATGGATCTCCTTATATAGGCCGGGGCTAGGTAAGGGAAAGGCTGTAGGAGAGGTTACATACAACAACAGCCACAGTAACTCGTCAGTTACTCATTTCTATTTAAACTAGAAATACCTGACTGTTCGTCACATATTAACTCCTACAGTAACACTTCAACTGTTCATTTATCCGGACTGGCAAAACAAAAACTCAAAAGTGTCTGATACGCACGTCTAGTCGAGTCCAGCCTATCCCACGTCATGACACACGCGCAAGGTGAGGCAAGCGAGTGAGTGAGCATGCGTACTTAGTCCCTTCTTCTCATGCTATAAAAAGGTGCCACACACAACATCTTATATGTTGGTGTTTTCTACCTCCACTAGTAGTACTAAAGAAAAACACCTTACACGTGTCTTCTAATTTCATGAGCTTTTGAGATGATCTCATAATTATTAATTATATGGTCTTAGACCCAATATATCTAAGAGTTTGGTTGTTTGCATCTACTCAGTTTGGTGCAAGGAATATCTTGTTTGGTTGGCTATACTTTCTGCATGAATAAGAGAAAGCTCATATAGTCTTGACTCATCTACTATGTATATGCCTATCCAGACTTTGGAGAAACGCTTATTTTTTTATTTTTTTAAGGATCTAGCCGAGGGGTGCTTTAAATATTATACACCTTATTCAAGAGGGCATATAGACAATTAAACACTGAGATCTTATATGTGATCGGTCTGGTTGGACCTCGTGCAAACAACCGTTTGAAGTGGGACCAGAAACAAAACTTTGCCGATTGATGAAGGAGCATTTCTCTCAACAGCAACATGTGCGCCCGTTGAATTTCCTGATTTTTAAAATCACGTATAAGTTTAAAAAAATCTAAAAAAATTCATACCGGTATATGATGGAATAAAGTACACACAAGTAAATTTTTATAAAATAATATGTTCATTTGTAACCTGTGTAAAAAAAATTGTGCTTATGCCCAGCTTGTACTGTTCATGACTCCTTAATGTATTTTTTTTTGCACCGGTCACAAATGAGTATATTATTTTACAAAAATTTATCTGTATATACTTCACTCCACCATATACTGGTATAAATTTTTTAAAATTTTTTCTAAACTTATACGTGATTTTAAAAATTATCAAACTTAATAGGTGCAAATAGCAGTGTGTGCACAAAAGCCGCGCTCATTCGATACAATGCACATCTCCAGACTCTAGTTACAGTAAATTTATTTAAGACGCACTGTGCTCTTGTTCTCTGTCCTTTCTCGAACGGCACTGCCGCATTAAAAGCCTTGGAACCTCGAGAGTTCTGTTGGTGATTGCTCAAGTACGTGTACCTCTGTACCGAGTACTTCATACGCATGTTTCTCATGTGGTATGCAGTTCAGAAGTGACGCCTCAATTGACCAGGATGCTCAATTCAAGTACATGGACGTGCATGCTGCAAATTGATATGCACGCTTAAAAAAATTGATATGCAGTAGTATTAAAGAAATGAGGAGAAAGACATGGTTCAGTATGGTTGGAGCTAACGATACGTAACCAACTGACAAGCGCGGGCTCACCGTGGATCAAGTAAAACATACTTCTGTGACGAAATTTTATATAACTTCAACGAACATGTATTAGCCAGCTCTTTTCATTACATCTCACATCCCTTTTTGCACACGGAAATTAAGACAGCACGCACGCACGCGCTCATCATGCAACCAAGTCGGCAACACCACTCTCACTCTCAGTCCATGTACACACTAATGATCTCCTCGGCACTACCTCCATTTATCTGTCTCTCTCCCTTTCCGTTTTATTTTAGCCCAGAACGAGCAAGAAAGGCACGGCCAGTGGGACGGCGGCGGCGGAGAAGACGAGCGCCACTGCGCGTGCGGCGCCACCAACTCCGTCCACTCCCGCCACTCCCAACCACCTCATCCTCGTCGCGGGCCCTGCCGCCGCGTTCTTCTGCGCGCCCGTGCTCGGCGCACTCGACCCACCTGCTGGAGACACCACACCAACCAAATTAGTAACTCATAAGAGTCCAAAGAGAACCGAAGCAAATCGTCAAACAATCATCACTAGAAGTACTACTCCTGTGATACTACTATCTTTCACTACTTAGTTTCTTCATATAAAAAGGGTATACATCTTTACTTGGTGCATGCTATGCAGGTCATGCAGCGTAATGATATCTACTATCTCGATCTCTTCCATGTTTTGTTTTCTTGACATGATCTCTTTTCATGTTTTGGAAGCGTCCAATAGCTATGTGATATGGTACTCCTACTTCACAGTTAGGCTAGTTAATTGTAGTTGTAGCACATTGATTTGTCAAGTCGCATCGGGCTCCAACGCCGACAGGTGAGCCACCGCTGTCCACTAGTAGTGCAGCAGTTTCTCGTGGCTTTGATCAAATTAATTGGCGATTTGGCGACGTTAATCTGCATCATTCCACTTCAGAATTAACTCTCAGCTGATCGATCGGTTGGATCGATGCACATTCTGCAGCGTGCTTTGCATATAGGAGTAGTAATTTTCTTCACGGGCCGTCTATGAGTGTTGTCCATTAATTTCTTACTATGGAACACCCCTCCCGTTGATTCATCGATTAGAATTAAGCCTCAATATCACTATGTGGTTCGTGACTAGACTGAAAAAAATGCAGTATATATTTATATCATCGGAGTACAGTTAAGTTTGTGATTTTGTTGTTTGGTGGATCCAACTCTGTACATGCTGTCGAGTTTGTTAAAAGTTAATTAATTAATCAATGCGTGGATATAAAAGCATTTTAAAAAGGGAAAAGGGAGAGAGATGAAGGATAAAACTCACTCGGGCTGCTCTGGGTTCCCTGCTGCTTGGCAAACTGCTCGAAGACCTGCGCGTCCTTGGAGTTGGGCGGCAGCTTCAATAGCCCTGTAAATCGAATCCACAATAGCAGAACGCTTGGTTACGACGGTATCAATAATACCAGAGTTTGTGAAACTACGGTATTTATTAGATTCAAACATCTCAAAACATTTAATACTATAATTTCCTAAAAACATAATATTTTAAGAAAACTCAAACAATACTTTGCATCTAGACGGGCTAGCTTATTAGTTTCCTAGAGCGCTATAAATTAAAAAATTATATCATCTAAGGTAAGTCATGGCACGTATGAACTGGGGGTACCTGTCAGTGAATGTAACAGACGGCGCGTTTAACTGATGATCTTCGCGAGGGTACTAAACAACATTTTGTTTTGCGAGGATACTAAACAATGTTTAACACATCTATGGAAACATGTGTGAGAGCTCATTGTTTAGCTGCACCCTGCGTTCTTCCACCGCTCTCTGCGTGCGTCCTTCCACCACCACCGCTCTACGCTACACTAGCACGTTTAGGGCCTATTTAGTTAAGCTGTGACAGTTGATAAAATTGTTGTGGGTTGGCTGTCTAGAAAAACTGCTGCGGTTGTGGGAAAGTGAACATATAGTTTTTGGTTGATCCAAACAATCTACAGCATTTTAGAAAATGAGCACTGAAACTTCAGCACATTACAAAAAGCTGACAGAAGGCAACTTTTTCAAACAGTTAAATTTCACTGCAAAGCCCATAACTACTGTTGATAAAAGATGCTGAAAAGCTAGCCGTTTAATTGTGCTGCAGTTTTTTCCAGTGAAAAACTACTAAAAAATTCAACCAAACACCTCCTTAGTCACGTGCAAAACGCCACATGACGTTGCTAACGTCACAGCACATGCACTTGTCGCCGTGCTCGGTGTTCTTCTCGCCGTTTCCTAGAGAGTCAAGCAAATGTCCAGCTCGGTCTGTCAGAATCTCCCGTTAGCCTAACAGAGGCCAAATGACGCGATAACCTGTCGTCAATAATGGATGGCGCGCGTCACGGACGGCATAGCTAGGGAAAGGCTGAAAGGCCGCTAGCTTGGACGCTCCCGGCCGGTGGGCAAGATATTTTCCATTTCTCCTCTTCTTCTGAAACCTTTCTGACGCGTTGCTATCGGTACATCCCGGAACCAGGGCCTAGAAAAGTAGAAAGCATGTCCCGGAACCAGGGCCTAGAAAAGTAGAAGGCATGTCTCTACACGCATTTCTTAAGGTGGTGCTGCTTTAACTTGCGGTGACGTTTGAAATTAAGGCATCTATAGGGATGATGACATGCATGATCCCACTAATTAACTTCAACCAAATGCTAATTAATTTCGTCAACTCTAGTTCGATCAGCCAGATTATCTCTATTGTTTTGAGCTTTTAGATGAGCATCGACTGCCTGCCGTGCATCGTATTTCCTCTAAATACTCCTTCAGTTTTAAAATAGATTTCAGTTTTAAAATAGATGTTCTTTTAGAATTAGACATAAAATTAGAATATAAGCTTGATATAAACAGAACAATCGAGTTCTCTTATCTTATCGTATCATATACGGTCGCTCCAGATTATTTTAGATGGCAGAGAAATTATGTAGTTCTGTATAGTTTAATCAAGTTGTGAAAACTTCGAGTCTTATTGGGTTAGACAGAAATAACGTATTGGCTAATTCTTAGTTGTCTAAAATTTTTATAAATCTCAGTCACCTAAAATTACATATCAATTAGCCTAAAATTACAGTTCTGAAAGTGTGTAATTTTAGTGAAAAGTTACTGTAATTTGTAGTCTGTGTGTGTAATTTTAGTGAAAAGTTACTGTAATTTTTAGTTCGTAAAATTATATGTTATTTTAGTGGAGATGAGGATTGTTATATTGTGATCCAAAGACTTAAAAAGTGATTGAGATTTAAAAAAAATTTAGACAACTGAGAAATAGACATTCCCCATAAATAAACGGTTGACATGAAATTCCATCGATCGGACAGATTGATTACAGTGCACTACCAAAGTACTAAACACCAGAAAGTGACCGAGTGAGTGAGTGAGTGAGTGATGGACAGTGTGAAGCAGTGCTAAGCTTTTAGTTAGGAAGTACTTGGGCAGTCCGAGATGTTGGCGGGGGCGCTGCAGACGGCGGGGAGCCCGAGCGCCTTGGTGACGTCGATCTTCAGCCCCAGCTCCGGCTCGTCGCGGTCCTTGACGAGCACGCACAGGCACTTGCGGCTGGTCTGCAGCACCGTCTTGAGTCCCGCGCAGCAATCCGGAGTCGGCGCCGGCGCCTGCCCCTGCACGTACGTCAGGCACGTCGCCAGCGCCACCAGCTTGTCCGAGCACTCCGCCTTGTCCGCCGCGAAGTCGCCCCCCACCCCCGCCACCGCCACCGCCGCCACCACCACAGCGGCAACAAGAAAAGCTCTCGAATCCATGGAAGCTCACGAGAGTAGCTAGCTAGGAATTAATGGACGGTGCTCGATCGCGAGATTTTGTGGTGGCTTTGTGGAGGAGATGGTGGATATATAGAGGGGTACGTGCGATTGAGTGTGCTGGTGAGTGTTGGTTTGGTTGGGGCGTGGCCGGGTGGGGTGGGGTGGGGCGGACATGGTTTTCGTTTTCGAGTTCCATGGACGGGATGGATCGATGGAATGGGATGTGTCGTAGCGACGTGAAGCGGCGCGTACGTTGATGCGAGCACGGTTGCCTTTGTCATACGTCGGATGAAAAATTTTATCCCTATCCCAAACCCAATATACCCAAACATGGTATAAGGACCAAAATCTCATTTCCTTATCCCCAACCCACAGATCCATATCCCTCATATTCCTAACCCAACCTATCCCAATATCCAAACGGGCCTTGATGGCTGACACGCATGCTATGTACGCGACTACGGGTCGCTGTGGTGATAGTGTTCGTTTTCCTTTTTTAACTCCGCTGTGGTAATAAATGAATCCTACTCAATCGTCACGAGACCACATCCAGAAAATACGTTGACAAGGAGTTAGCTTCTTCTCAACGTCTCAAGATAAATTTGCTAACCATGCAAGAAAAAAAAATTGTACCGCCTAATAACATTCTGATCCCTCGTTCGCTACAGAAAAACAACCAATACCTTCCGTGTCACTACTTTCTAAATTCTTTTACTTATCTTTATATATAAAAGTAGCTGGAATTCCAGCGTTGCGATTGGTCCACGTGGTGCACTATGCGCCGTCCGATCTCTCGTGTACGGTCCAGATCTAAAGATACTGTTTATAACGGGCTTGCACTGTTCACCCAACCCGCAATAAATAGTGTCGGATTTTACTGTTTTACCTGACCCGTAAAAGGTACTGTTCATAACGGTTTGTGCTGTTCACTAGCCCCGCAATGAATAGTGTAGGATTTTACTGTTTTACCCGACCCGTAGTGAATAGTGATCACCCTGTTACTGTTTACTATCAACCATGTTACTGTTTACTCCGACCCGTTACTGTTCATAGAACCCAAAAACACATGATATATCCATTTTGATCGTCTCAACGCTCTGATTCTATTTTTTTTGCTCCTTTTAACTTAAATCTCACACCTTAATACTCTAATCTTCAAAGAACCCTCATCTTCCTAATTACGCTCATATTCTCCATTTCTTTTACATTTTGCTCCCAGTTAGTATCAATGGAGCTAAGGCTTAGCTAAAGTAAATAATGTCGATGTAATTTAGCCTTGCACAGATGGCGCTGTAATTTAGTCTCGTGCAATTGCGCGAGGTATTATTGTCTAGTATGCTATAATTGCTAAACGTACGTCGTGCGCAACATATATGGCACACAACCGGATTGACCTTAAACAAATACCAAATAAGATCAAAAAATTCTAGAAAAGAATAGCACACATATTTTGAGACCTTTATAATTCTCTGAATATTTTATTTCAAAACTCTAGAAGTAGAGAGTGAATTTCGGAATTTGATTCTTGATCTATGATCTAAACCTACTCTAAATCTTCTAACATATATGTATATGTATATCAAGTACGAGTTAACTAAAAAAAAATTTAAACATACTAAAAAATCTCATAAAAAGAGCAAAATATCTGACTATTAATTGGTGGACCCTCTTTTTATTAGAATACCATAACATAGATATTTATAACGGTATCTAAACACATCATAACCGATAGATCTTCATAACTATACCTAAATAGATCACAGCCAATAGATCATTATAATCGTACCTAGATATATCATAGCCAATAGATCATCATAACCATAACTAAACAGATCAAAGTCGATAGAACATCGTAACCGTACCTAAACATATCATAGCCGATAGATCATCATAACGTACATAAACAGATCACAACCGGTAGATCTTCATAACCATACCTAAACAGATCACAGCTGTAAATCATCATTACAGTACCTAAACAAATCACATTCAATAGATTTTTATAACCCTACATAAATAGATCACAGCCGGTAGATCATCATAACAGTACCTAAACATATCATAGCTGATATAAATCATCATAATTGTACCTAAATATTTTTCATAACTATACTATTTTTCATAACTATACCTAAACAGCATCCATTCATTGATCTGATAGACCTCTATTATTGGTGAATCACAATTGATAATTCTTCATAATTGTGCTTACACATTATTCAACCATTGATCTAACTTACCTTCCGTATGACTGACTTAATTTCGAGATGGATAAATTAGAGGAAAATGACTCGCTCAGTGGAGTTCGTCGAGGCTGCCCTTACGTACGTTCAGCGCACCAACTCCAGAGTCCAGAGTCCACTGGGAAGCCACCGACGCTGCTGTTACCTTTCCCGACGACGTACTCCGAGGCGCGCGCGCCTGACGGAGCAATCGCCTTCACCGAGTCGCGGTCGTTTGCGTCCTGGCCGGGCTTCTGGCGGGTTGCCTGTGCATTTCTATAGGTGGCTTTCTTTTTTGGGAAGCTTTTCTGTAGGTTGTTCATGCTAACTGACCTTAAAGGCTGCTTCCTTTTAGTTGATGGAATATTAAGCTTCCTAACTCTGCATTCTAAGATGTTTGGGTTGCCCGCCCCTCCCTGCCGTAGCAACCCCCTAGCCACTAGCCACTCACCGACCGATGCTCCGATGCTGGCGGCCACCCGCCTCCTCCTCTCCATGGCGTCCTCCCCCTCACCTTCCTTCCCCCCTTCGGCAGCTCTGCGGCCCAGTCATGCCCAAGCTCTAGCGAGAAGCGCTAGTTTGGGCTCGCTGACAGTCCGCTCTACTACTTGACGGAGTGATCATCATACTCCTTTGCGGAGGCAGTGCTGGGCAAGGGAGAGAGCTTGCTGCTGTTGTACCTGAGCTCAACTTGCTCGACGACCCCACGTCGGGAGACACCCTCCCCTTCGTCGCCGCCGGGTTGATCCCCCTCCGGGTTCATGGTGGATGCCCGTGGCACGCGCCTTGCTTCAACCATTCCTATCCCGTCCGGGTAGGACAGATGTGTGTCCCAGGTCGCTTCGTGCCCTCCCCCTCGCATCACGGCCAGCCCATCCCACAGGCCCAAGGATGCCGACAAGGGTTGGCAGCAGCCACGCCGGCGGAGTCGTTGCACCCGGATTGCTATGTTAGCGGCGCCTCCAGTCCCCGCGAGGCCCGTCCCCGCAAATCTGGTGGGTCGTTGCTTCAACTGTTTCATAATGGACCACGTCGCGTCAAGCTACAAGAATGAGCTACATTGCCTCTGCTGCAAGAGCGAGGGGCACCGTGTCTAGGAGTGCAAGCGCCCTCATAGTCCAATGGGCACGGTGGACGTGGCGCGGTCTTCCAGGGTGCACTAGCAGTGTCATGGGGCGTCCCCTGGTGACCTGCACAGAACGGGGGCGCAGCGGGACCTCCTCCCACCGCACCCTCTCCCCCAGGGTCAGCCCCCGGCCGCAATCGCCACTGCTTGAGGCCACGTTGGCAATGCATGTCTGACCGCCTCTCCATCCGTGGGAGCCATCCCCAGTAAAGCAAGGACACCCTCCAGGTGCCCCGTGGTTCAGGCCGGCAAGGGCGTTCTGCTACCTACGGTGCACCGCAGCGATCTCGGAGACGGAGAGCCGCCTGGACAATGAGGTCACAATTCTGGCATCGGTATGTGACCTCTTGTGGCTGATGTCTAGGTCACGACGTTGTTGGAAGACTACTTTAGCTTCCTCTCGGCGAGTTTCTCTGTCCAGGAGTATGCGCCGAAGGACTTCTTGGTCGTCTTCCCCTCCCACGTCAAACAACGTATACGAGAGCATGGACCTCTCTCTTCATGGTCCTTCCGCTGCACCCCGGACACGACAGGCAAAGGCGCATTCCCAGCTAAGCCTCTTCGAGGTCTTTGTCGACAGTGAGGGTATGCCAGCACATGTTGCGGACACGGACTCGACGGAGAAGATCGTGGCCGTGTCCTGCTTGATCGAGCACATCATGCCGGAGTAAACTGACAAGTCAATCCTGTCGTGATTCCGCATTTTTGGTTGGTCTCAGATCCTTTATCCATCCCCATCAAGACGACAATCACAGTGGTGGAGCCAGAGGTTCCGTACATCGAGGGGTCTTTCTTCACCCAGAGGACATCATGCACTGCGAGCACCACAATCTAGAGTACGACCTCAAGATCACAGTCCGATTCCTCCTTGGACTTTGACTACCCTTCTAGCGACAGCAACGATAGGCATGACGGTCGGCCAGAGTAGGTCCAGGGTGGCGTCAGTCATCCTGGCCGCGTCAATACAACATTATCGATGGAGTGGTGTATTTCTTGATGGATTTTTACACCACTTTAGTATATCCGGGTGCGTTTACTGTTGAACCAGGTAGCATAGCTTTGTTCAACCTTGAAACAGAGGAGTGGATGGGGACTCTCCGAGGTCCGGCACCGGTGCTCAAGTTTATTCAAGACACTGAAACCTTTATATACAGTTATCATTGACTGAATTAAATGGCTGCTTAGTAACAGTTCACAATGTTCATAGCATCTCTATAGACTTATGGTTTCTCACCGATTTTGCGAAGGGCACGTGCGATAAAATGTACACCATACCTTGCTAGGCCATATGTGCATCCTTTTCTGGTATCAGATGATGGGGTGGGGTGATCTTGTATAGTGGTGATGATTGTGGAAAGAAACTTCTACAAAGGTATGATCCAAGAACTCGCATTTATGCTGATGTGTTGGAAGTGAGAGATTCCGGATCCATTGCCATTTACACTGGAAGCATCTTGAGTTTGTAGAAGTAGCTAGCTGTTACTGATGAGGTGAGTATTGTATAGTACTTAACGTTGTTTCTCTTATCTTATATATGCGAAACATTTAGTGCTGCATGTGTCAATGAAAATTTACTTTTATGCTTTTAAAGAGAACATAATAATCTGTGCTATACTTTCCTGAGAAGTTTATGCAGTTTCATGCTCATTCCATTTTGTATTCCATGGCAAGGTCTAAGAAGTTTCCAAGTTACTCTAGCCTTAGTTTCCAAGTTACTCTAGTCTTGTTTCTGAGAGGTCCGCGGGACTTAGCCTATTACTGGGGGTGACCCGACGGCGACGAAATAGTGTGCACCGCGAGATTACCGGGGAGGGAGAGAGGCCGAGGATGGTGGAAGAGCGGCGGCACAGTGCAAGAAACACCGGGAGAACCCGACATGGAGCCGGTGAAGGTGGTGGCCGGGGCTTGGCTGTGGCTAGCAATGGCGAGGGTGGCGAGGAGAGCGATGGCCGGAGAGCGGAAGGGGTTGAAGGACAATGCATGTACCCGTGATTGGCCGGCGGCCACGGCTTGGCCTTCACCTTGAGGCTGTGGCAACATTCCTTATCCCAGCAGCCGAGTGGCTGCGAGCGTGGGTGGTGGCGAGCAATGGTACAGAAGGCAGGAGAGGTTTAGGAGGTGTTTGGTTGAGCTTTTCAGCAGCTTTTCACTGGAAAAAGCTGCAGCCCAACCAAACGGCCAGCTTTTCAGCAGTTTTTGCCAACATAGCTGTGGGCTTTGCAGTGCAAATTCAGCTGTTTGGAAAAGCTGCATTCTGCTAGCTTTTTGCAATGTGCTGAAACTTCAGTGCTCAATTTTCAAAATGTTGTAGATAGTTTGGATCAATCAAAAGCCATATATGTTCACTTTTCTACAGCCACAGCAGCTTTTCTAGATAGCCAGCTAATAGCAGTTTTATCAACAGTCACAGCCCAACCAAACAGACTCTTAATTTCAAATTTCAGCTCTCATCTGGACAATACTCAGCTCATCCTCGAGCGCCAGGGGCCACCGCGTCCGCACTGGCTGCCTCTTGCAGTTCCGTGTTTGCAGGTAGGCCAGCCGCTAGACGAAATGCCACACCGACATTAGCCGCGAGCAACTGATCATCTTCTTGCCTTTTTTCTCAGGTGACTTGGTTCAGATGTAGTAGATAATGATATATTATCGTGCTGTACGAGCTGGATGTGTGGCGCGTGACAGTGACAGTGCTGCTCGAGGGCGTGCCAGGCCCGCCGGCCAAGCTGACCCTGCACAGGGGCAACGGCAAATGTGCATTGGAGTTGATGCACATCGTGGACCTCTACAACCCGCAGCTGGTGCCGATGATGCACCGGTGCACGCATCAACCCGAACCTCATGTTATGGCCTGTGAAGGTTGTGCAGAATGTACAGAGAAGCGGAAAGATGGAGACGAGTAGCTGAGGTACAATTCCGTGGTTATCTTCATGTCATTAGGAGAATTATCACATTGGCATGCCTACTTTTGTCTTGAACTCATGGAGGCAGGTAATGTTCATCCAGTTTAGTGTTTCTCGAATGAAGAAAAGAACAATCCTGTTTCCAACGCTTGTGCTGCGTGCCTGGGCATGGACTCCACAGTTTGGGTGATCCGCGCCGTTCTTTCTGGATCCGACGGCTGTGAATACTCCAAAGGTCATGTTACTGTGCTTGCGAGGTCAGAGGATCTCAAACCCCGTCACTAACCAGTCGAGCGTTTCTTTGCGCGTCCGGTCGACGGCGAGCACGACGACCTCGTCGGCCGTCCGCCGGCGACCTCCGCTCCGTCCGCGCCTCCCGTCAAGGTTAGCTCTCGCCGCCACATCCAACCCCAGTCACCTCCTCCTCCGTTACCGGTCCTGAGCCCCCAAACCCCCGTAGATCTGATCTGAGCCGCCGCCCCCATTCGATTGTAGGTGGATCATTCGAGCTCGAACGGCAATGGCCGACCCAGGAGGAGGCGAGCAGCGCGCCGCCCTGCTCGCCGCCGCGTCACTCTTCCCTCTCCCCGACGGCACGAGGTTCTCCTACGGGACGGCCGGGTTCCGCGCCGAGGGGAGCACCATGGCCCCCGCTGTGTGCCGCGCCGGGATGGTTGCGGCGCTGCGCTCGCTGAAGCTAGGCGGCGCCTCCGTGGGGCTGGTCATCACGGCGTCGCACAACCCCGTCGGCGATAACGGCGTCAAGATCGTCGATTCCGATGGCGGCATGATGTCACAGGCCTGGGAGCCCTTCGCCGACGCCCTCGCCAATGCTCCCAGCCCCGACGCCCTCCTCCAGGTACCCCTATCTCAGCAAAAAGAAGATCAATTAAGCTAAATTTTATACTCTTTCTCTTAGGTTGATTTGATAATGTCTCAATTAGCTGGATAGCAGTAAGTCTAGTGATGCTAATTAGTACTGTACTGATAATGTTGGAAAGCCGAACCATGATGTGTCAGTTTTATCATTGAATTGGACTTGAGGGATGGAGCACCTCCTGCCTGAGATGTTCGATTTGCTCAGATAACTTATAAGCTAGTTCCTGCTTACTTTCTCGCTCTCAATTTACCTTGGTCTTTTTTATATGCAGCTGGTGCTTCAATTTGCAAAGGATGAGGGGATTACACTTGGTGGAGGCCACTTGGCACAAGTGCTGCTAGCAAGAGACACGAGGCCGACTGGAGAGTACCTTCTTGACGCTGCAGCTAAAGTATGTCATTAGCATCCTTTGTTCTAGGTTACTTGGATATCTATTGGCTGAGGCAATCTCATTACTTCTCTTAAACACTTTTGCAAAGGGGATAAATGCGATAATAGGTGCAGTTGCACTTGACATGGGGATCATGACGACACCGCAGCTGCATTGGATGGTTCGGAGTAAAAACAAAGGCTTGAAAGCCTCTGAAGAAGATTATTTTACTCAACTTACTGAATCATTCAGGTTCTTTTGAAGTCATTGCTCTGCTTACTCTTAAGTTATAGAGAAACTGACTTATTTGCTGAACAATTTGACTAAATTGCAACAGACGTTTGTTGGAATTAGCACCTGATGATAAAGGTGGCGATGAACTGAACAAGAAACTAATTGTTGATGGCGCAAATGGTATTGGTGGGATAAAGGTTGAAGAGATTAAGACAAAACTTGCTAGATTAGACATTGTTGTGAGGAACTCAGGTAAAGAAAGTGAAGGAGTACTTAATGAGAGTTGTGGCGCTGACTTTGTTCAAAAAGAGAAGGTTGTTCCTCATGGGTTTGGTCCTGAAGATGTTGGTGTCAGGTGAGAATATTGATTATTTTGTAAATTATCTAGCTGTTTTATTTTATTTTGATCTGGTGGATACTTATGTGGACATTCTGATATAACATTCAGGTGTGCAAGTTTTGACGGTGATGCAGACCGACTTGTTTATTTTCGTATTATATCGGCTAGCAACACTACGATTGATCTTGTTGATGGTGACAAGATATTATCACTATTTGTCCTATTTATCAGAGAACAGTTAGATATTATCAACGGAAAAGGCAATCAAGCCAACAAAGTATTGCCTACAAGGTTTGGTGTCGTTCAAACTGCTTATGCAAATGGTGCATCAACAGAATTTTTGAAGATCCATGGTCTTGAAGTTGTCTTCGCTTCAACAGGAGTAAAATATCTGCACAAGAAAGCTCTAGAATATGATATTGGTGTCTATTTTGAAGCCAATGGACATGGAACAGTACTATTCTCTGATGATTTTGTTTCACAGCTGGAAACTTTGTCTAATGAGTTTTCTTCCAAAGATGAAGGTGAGCTCTTCATGGTGTGTGCAAGCTTTTCTTTTTCTTTCTTTGGTTGTTGAAGCTGTTTTTGTTCTTCTTTCTATTGTGATCGTAATGTTCGTCTCCATTACTTTGCCCTCAGGTTCTCCACAGCACCAAGCTGCCTTGAGATTGTTGGCTACAAGTCAGCTAATTAATCAAGCAGTAGGTGATGCTCTAAGTGGAATGCTTTTGGTAGAGGCTATTTTGCAACATAAGAGATGGTCATTGCAGAATTGGTGTGACCTGTACACTGATCTGCCCAGTAAGCAATTGAAGGCAAGTGGTTATTTTTTTAATTAGTACAAATTTCCTCTCCTTTTTCTAAGACAAGCTTCTTATTTCCATTGTGTTTCCATAATGTAATTATTATTTTTCAGGTTAAAGTAAGAGATCGAACTGCTATTGTTACAACTAATGCAGAAACAAGAGTGTGCCAGCCTTCTGGCTTGCAAGAATTGATTGATAAGGAAGTTGGTGAGTAACATATACTGTATAATTGTACAAGATTTTCCTTTTGGATCTAATTTCTAAACATTGATGAAAATATTACTAAAATATGAGTTCCATTGCAGCCAATTACTCTCATGGGCGATCCTTTGTGCGGCCATCAGGAACTGAGGATGTGGTACGAGTATACGCAGAGGCATCTACTGTGGAAGCCGCTGACAGCCTTGCAAAATCTGTGGCACAGCATGTTGAGCGCATTCTCGGGTATCCCTAGTTGCATTCTTCTTTATCCTGCCCTCTTTTTCCAGAAAGACATAATGTTCAACTTAGCTCAATTGCCCTGACAAGAATTGAGACATTTATTTTTGTTTCAGTGCAATTCTTGATTTTTTTTTATTATATGAGTATAAGAGGCATCACTTACTTTAATGACAAGAATTTGGTGCCCACCAGAACTAGCATCCCCGTTTGCTAAGAACACATGATACATATTCTTTTTCTTCGGTTTTCCTACATCATAGATGATTTGTTTTGAAATTTTGCATGTTTACTAACTTCATGTGTAGTACATCCATGACTAACGGAATTCTCGAAACATTTTATCATGCACTTTCAGTAAATAAGGAGGCCGGTTCCCCTAGCAATTTCCCTTGTCCCAAAGATTATTAAGAAAAATTGTAACAAGTTCCAAAGAATAAATCAATGCACAAAACTTAATAATGCTGGAGAATTGTGAAACAGTTAAGAATGTCAATGAATGAAAAATATAATAGCAATACAAGGGAGTTCGATTGGAGCAAGAGTAGCTTTATGCAGCTGGAGTCTAAAAGCAACTCCAACCAACTCCCTAAACCATCCCCTATAACTATTTTCTAGCAAAACATCAAAAAACCCCCTGTCCTCCCTATTTGTCAGGGCTCCCTATTTGACCCTGCTCGCTCGCTACTCCTGGCGATCGTCGCTCCCCTCCCCATACATGCACTACTCTAATTAAATTATATTTTGATATGCAGAGAAGATACACAAATGGATGGTTACGTGAACTTGTTGAATGAGGGCAACCATACTGCTTTTTGGGATGATAGTCAATTTTGTAGCCCACCTGAGGAGCAACAATCGCCAATTGAACAAGCTATTCCGTCCGTGAGATCAAACTGCAAGAGGTCAAAAAATTTCAATGAGAAGGAAGATGTTATGTTGGTAACAGCATGGCTAAATGTCAGTATGGATGTAGTACACGGGACTGAGCAGACTCGTTCTACTTATTGGAAGAGAATGCATTCTTACTTCCATGAGAACAAGAACTTCGAATCAGATCGCAATCAAAATTCTCTCATGCACCGTTGGTCTACCATTCAAGAGCACGTTAACAAGTTTTGTGGATGTTATGATCGGATTGTGAGTAGAAGGCAAAGCGGGATAACCGAAAAAGATAAGGTATACACATGTCTCCTTAATTTGCTTGTAATTTTACACGTTAACAAGTTATTTGCAAGTTTAATAAGACATATTTACTTATACAGATTCTTCAAGCATGTGTTGTGTATAAGGAAGAAGAGAAAAAAACATTTCAATTCTTGCATTGCTGGCATGTCTTAGAACATCATCCAAAATGGACTAATAGGTTATCTCAGAAAAAACAGAAGACAACCTTCAATTCAAGTCCGGGTACTTCTGCTCCTGTTAGTACCAACTTAAGCAGGAATGATGATGAAATGGTGTCTCCTACTCCAGAAGATGAGCCCTTGAAAAAACCAATTAGTGAAAAGAAGACGAAAAAACGATTACATGGAGGAGATAATATTTATATGAAAGCATTAGAAAATCTGTTGTCAAAGAAGAGAGAGACCGAGGCAATGAAAGAGCTCAAGAAAGATGAGCGCTATGAACGAGCATATGCACTAGAAGAAGAGAGGATTGCAAATGAAAAAGCTATGATGACGCATGAGATAAAAAAGCTTGAGGTGAAGGAAAAAGAGTTAGAATTCAAGATAAGGTTGGAAGATGAGAGAATTATGAGTATGGATGTTAGTGCTATGTCTGGACCACGACAACAATACTATATGAGCTTGCAAAATGAGATCATCGCTCGACGATGCAATAACTTTAGTTAAGCTGCTTTATTTGTCTGGAACGTAATGTTATTTTGTTGTACTCCTTTTGTATGAACTATAGAAACAGTATTAGCCGTTATCTTGTATGAACTATAGAAACAGTATTAGCCGTATTGTTGTATGAACTATGAAAACAGTGTTAGTTATTATTATATAAACTATTATCTCTTATATCACATAACTCCCAAAGGCCAAGGGCCGGACCGCGCCTCGTCGTTCGACGTGGAGACGGAGCGTCGACACTATCCGCGGACCGCTGAGCTGCCATGGCCTTCTAGACCACACCGACGGCGACGATGACAATCGCAACATTAATCTCCTCCAATCTGATCTTAGCTTAGCCGAAGTGAACGACTGTTTGGTTATGATTCGGAACTGATGGCGAGAGCGAGATGATTTCTTGGTGGATCTCTGGTTCCTGAGGGCGTAGACAAGGGTCTCTGGGTCAAAGAATACGTGATAGGAAAACATTGGCGGATGGTTCCACGGCCATTGCTGGTGCTGGAGGACGGAAGGATAGTCTTGAACGTAGTAGGGTGTAGAACATACGACCCTGTGCGTATGTAGTACGCCGGATGCGATACGCGTAAGTATATACGATCCAAGGACCGATGCATACACGGATGTAGCGCGGATGCAAGGTAGCGATGTTGTCGGTGTCTGCACAGGAGGGAGCTTATTGCGTCGAAGCAATCAACGATGATTACTCTCTTTGTTCACGTTTCCGCACCGCTTTATCCGTTCACAAATACTTACATTTCACAATTCTCAGCACAGTTTACTACTTTGCCTTTATTAACTTATGCACACATTTGGTGGGCCCATAGTACATTGGTGTAGTTATCAAGGGCACTTTGGTCATATCACACACAAACAAATGATTGCCTTAGTAAGCGTGTCCGTGGGGCTCTCTGAATTTAGGAATTCCAAAAACATAGAAGTATGAAAAATATAGAATTGTAATAATATGCCTTCTTAAATCTTACAGGATTAAAAACCATATGAATTGACACCAAAGTGCATTTGAATACATCATATGGAAAACATAGGAACTCAAGCATAGGAATTTTTCTAAAAGATTAGACTTAATGTAAATTTTTCTTTAAAATTAAATACGAAGGGCTCATAGGGAAATTTCTAAGGATTCTAAATCCTATAAATCAAACAACCTCTATAGAAAATATTCATAAGAATTAAAATTCTATAAAATTCTTTTAATTTTTTAAATGAAAGAGGCCCTAAAATTGATGAGCGCGAGTAACTAACTATTCAGTTCATGTGGTCTCAAAAGGAACATTTTTTTCAATTCATATGTTAGCCTTTTTTTTAAATCTGTAACTAAATTTAGTTTAGCTTAAATTTAGCTAAATTTAGGTCTCATAGCTAAATTTAAGCTAAACTAACTTACATGTCCTATTTTTGAAATTGCTAGCCACACCTGTCATGTGGTTGGTAGCATTTTCCTTAATTGTTTAGTTGAATAACGGCATTGCAAAAGGCAAAACACCTCCGTGGCATTGTACGGGTCCATGGACCCTTCGACTTGCTTTTGCCATGAATATTCTATGGAGTATGTTGATTGTCATGGTTTTTGACCCGTTAATCCGATTTGCTTACATAGAACCTTCCAGGAATTATGTTTAACAAGTTATACTAAATAGTTAATCGGGTGCGCTACCCAGGCCCCCTCTACACCGACGAAGTGCACAACCTCCTGGTGTTTTATTTGATACATACATGATATATATCTTGAGTTACAATGATGATTACCGTTGAGTGTATGTTTAGATCCACTTAAAACTTGTATGGAATAGGCCGTTTACCAGATGATTATCATCCTACGTGGTATGTTCATAGAATGGTAGACCGACCTAGGTTCCCGTTGGAATAAAAGACTATTTTATTAAAAGAATTCTCAAAATATCTCTACTACTTAAAAAAAGAGTAGCGTTTTCTTTCCTGCCAGCAGAGTGCGTTTTGCCCACCCTTCGTCCAACCTTACGTAAGTTTCCTCTTCCCTCTTCCTGTTTTGATTTTTTTCCTCCCATCTCTAATTTTTTTCACCGATTTTTCCTGAAAAACCGCCTCAACTACCCCCATCAGTTATTGACTTACCAAATAAAATTCTGTTTTCTTTGGTAAGCCAATAAATACTTACCAAATATGTGTTTACCAAATAAAATCCTACTATTTTTACACAATCACATTAATATGGGCAGGTAAATCACGAGCTAACGTACTAGAATATTTATACCCCATTGCAACGCACGGGCAATTATCTAGTTTATATATATATAATTTTACGTCTACGTCAAATGATTTCCTTTCAATCTTTGTTACCATCAGTGATAATATCTGGCCCAAATAGGCCCAATAACGCCACGGAATAAACTAACTGCTCCCCCCCTCCCCGCCGCTCTCCATATTTCCTGTGTCTTCTCAGAAAAATGGCAAATTTGGCCCCCCGCCGAGTTGCAAATGCAGCTTTGGCCCCCGGCCGCGCGCAACGCAACCGACGCGTGTCAAAATCGCACGCCTGACCCGCGAGCACGAAAAATCGCGCCGCCGCGCCGCGAAGGAATTTCGTCGCGGGTCCAGCCCCCGCGTCGCGGCCTCGGCCCGCGGGAGCCACAGGTCGCGGCCCCGGCCTGCGAGCACAGCTGCGTCGCGCGCTCGGCCCGTGGAGCACGCCTGCGGAGCACCCTCGCGGCCTCGGCCCGCGATGTTTGCTTTTCGCTTTTACGGGATATGCTGTTTCTTCTCGCTTAATTTCATTTTGAACGAATTAAATCAAGTCAGTTCTTCACTTCTCCTAATGAAATCTATATAGCTAGCTAATATTGTCCAGTGATGCATGTTAATCAATTTACGTAGTGTAATTGAGAGAGTAAATAACGGGGGTATAAGTACGATCATTACGGGTGCAGAAAGTGCTCGAACAATTGAACGAATTAAATCAAGTCAGTTCTTCACTTCTCCTAATGAAATCTATATAGCTAGCTAATATTGTCCAGTGATGCATGTTAATCAATTTACGTAGTGTAATTGAGAGAGTAAATAACGGGGGTATAAGTACGATCATTACGGGTGCAGGAAGTGCTCGAACAGCCATGCCCGGAGGACGGAGACGGCACGTTCCGGCAGCCCTCGCTGCGGCCGCCACGGGTGGCTCTCGAGCATCCCGGACTGGTACGCCTTGTGCTGCCTCAGGCACTGGTCCAGCGCCCGCAGCCTGGGCGTCTCCCCTTTGGTCATCACCGGCGCCGCCGTGGCCGCGTAGGAGGCTAAATGCCGGTAGCTCTGGCGTTTTCCTCTCTAGGCTAAACGCCCGTAGCTGTGGCGTTTGCCTCAGGCTTGCTCGCGAGGCCCAGGCGCGACGCGCGCATGCTCGCGGGCCGGGGCCGCGACCTGTGGCTTTCCGTGGGCCGAGGCCGCGACGCGGGGGCGGGGCCCGCGGCGAAATCCCTTCGCGGATCCGCGGCGCGATTTTTTGGCCTCGCGGGTCGGGCGTGCGATTTTGACACGCGTCGGTTGCCCGGCGCGTCGCGGGGACAGATCTGCGGTTGCGCGCGCGGCCGGGGGCCAAAGCTGCATTTGCAACTCGCCAAATTTGCTATTTTTCCGTGTCTTCTCACGCTCCACCTCCACCAACTCCCCTTCTTCTAAGCTCGCCCTCCACTTCGCGCCCCCTCCTATCCTCCCTCCTTCGCCGACTCCGGCCTGCAAGCCCACCCCACCTCCGAAGCCCCCCACCACCTCCGAGACACCCCACCGGATCTCGGCCACCCTGCCCCTTTCCTGTCCTCAAGGTCACGACAAGCGCGCACCGGCGACTTACTCCACACATACGGCGAGCTGCATAGGCCATCAGCGCGGAGGAGGTGGCATATCTGGCGGCAGCATATTGCGACGCCGCGGCAGGAGCAGAGCTTGGAGGCAATGAGGCGAGCGATGCCCGTGGTGGCATTGGTGGGCAGGCGGATGAGCAAATCGGTGCCACGGACAGGTTTGAATACCGTCCATGATGACGATTTTCACCTGTCTGTGACGATGGTTCGCAGTAGTGGCTTCTACTAAATTTAGTTGTTTTAATTTTAAAAATCTTGCCAAAATATGATTTTTGAAGAAATGGAAAATACAGATGTCAAACTACACTATACTCCCTTCTGTTCATGTTTATAGACTAGAATTATTTTGCTTGTAAATGCGTCGCAAATATTAACTGTACCACACTTATGCTATGTAATTTTTGTGAGACAATAATTATTATCTTTGTGTATTTGCATCAGTTTCTTTCTGTGTGCATAGAAATACCCTTGTTGTTTCTGCTGTTTTGTCCAGGAAATGTGAAGACAAAGCATCCTAGTGCTGTATGAGTCAAAGTATGCATAAATACTTCAAGGAGTAAGTAATGCATGTGTTTATCCAGTCTCTTGTATTTTAACAGAGGAATCAACTGATATTCCCTTTTGGTTCTGTGGCTAGAGTTCCAAACATTAAGTGGTTTGGTGTAGAGGGTGATTACAATGTTTTGGGACTTTCATCGCAAAGAAAAAACAAAGGTTTTGAGACTAAATGGAACCAAGCCTTAAAGGTCTTTACAACCCGTGGCAAGTAGTTGCTATGATTTGTAGAGTCCTAGCTCAACTGCTCAAAGTGAACTCACTTGCTTATCATGGCGTCCATATCATTTGCATGTACTAGCATCCTCCATCGTAGAACGTCTGAGGCGATCCCCTCCCCACACGACGACAACGTCCCCTGCTCTGGCACCGTAGAGAGGCCGAGCAGGGTGGAGAGGAGGCGAAGCACGTTCTACAGGAGGCCCAGCTTGCCGGTGAATCCCGTAATCGTCGCCGCATCTTCAAGGCTGAGTGGAACGGGGGTCTTTCCAGAGGATGAGCCCGTCGCAGCTGAGCCAGAGGCGCAACTAGCAAAAGAAACCTTTATTACTATTCCTGAAGGTAACAGGAACCATCGTGATAGGATTCATCGAAGTTGGAGAGGATATCATTACAAAGTATAATCGAGACGTGGACGGATAGGGGAAGGAAGGAGGATCACAAAACCTTGTCTTCTTGCGGGTGGGTAGAGAAGGCATGGGACTAAGGAGGAGGACAAAAAATTGTCTTCTTGCCGGTGGGTAGCGAAGTTATGGGACAGGAAGAAAGGAAACCGGATGGGTGCATGGTGATCGACGAAGAGGGTGGAAATGGGGGAAAGACACTGGTGGTTGTCGTGATGCAGTAAAAAATAGCATATATGTCTCGTTCTACATGTGCATTCACGAAATAGAATGAGTAATTTCATAATTTTTTAGTTGAAGTGCATCTCCTAAAATTTTGAAGACGATTATAGTTCAACTTTTTCTTAGATAAATCAAAATATATGACAGTCTCATTTATCCCTAACTGCAAACAGAAAAATACCAACAAAAAGGAACTCCAAAAATACAAGAACAGTACTACAGTTGAAAGCTTAATTTTACATTACAATATTGCTGCAGTGCAGAGAGCAATCACAGTTGCTGGATGCAAACAAATAGGATGTCTCGCTAGGAACCAAAATAGCAAGTCAGCATCAGTTCATAATGATATTATGCTACAGATTAAAATCAACCCGAACCTACAGTCTGACAGGGGCTTCAAGTGTTCAACGCTAAAGAAAAGGCCATATGGTCTCAGGCACACAGCTCCTAGATTAGGTCTTCTACGCCATCGCACCGAGAGAGCTAGGCTCGCTGCCATGCACCCTGAAGCGATAGATGCATGTCAGCTCCGGCTTCCCATGGTTTGAGAAGAAATCGAGCTAAATCATGTTGACCACCAGTGAATCGGCGGTTCTGTCTAACTAGAAGGTCTGGTCATTGCTCTTCTCAAGGTCCTAACATAATTCTCCTAATTTTTATCATCATGCCTAGTTGCTTATCTGAATCGTCGCCTGGTCCTTGGTACCATCCACTGATTTGGAAATCCTTGGACGCACTAAATCGATCATAGGCCACACTCTGCACAGACAAATCATGATCTTCATAAGTTAGCATAAATAAAATGAAGCATAAGATTGAATCAAGGGAGTAAAGGACATAAGCGGGCAAGATGGTCCAATAATAAAAAGTCAACTATAAGGAAACAGAAAAAGGGGGAGATCTATGTTTTTCTCGTGGCTCAAAAATCACTATCTTAATGAATATAGGAGGGCTCAAGATTTATGAGTGCAATTGAATACAGATGCTATTAGGCTAGACAATCATGCCATTGCGATTTTTCATGTATCGAAAGTATGCTCTAAGGCGGGCATGTTCACACACGACAATTAATGCAAGAACATTGAACAAGTAAATTATCAAAAATGAATTAAACAAGTGGTACTCAAGTACTCTAATAGATAGGAAACAGGTTATGCACCACCCTTGGCATGCATTAATAGATAAATGAAGAACCCATCAAGCTAGCAGTGAAGATTTGCACCAACTGTTGCGGACTATTAGATCTAAGGCAAAACGTGATCTAGGTAACGGCATTTGTTCTTCTAAGGTTGGTCTTGTTGACCAGATTCAAAGTGAGAAGAAATGGATTGTTGACAAGTGACCATAAGGTCAATGCGTCCAGGCCAGGTGAAAGAGAGTGATCAAGTGGGCCTACCATAGCTGGAGACTGCAGGCTATTTTGACCACCTTTTTTTTTCTAAATTAAGTAATTGACCAAAAAATTACGTTAGCTCAACTGGTACAGAGTGGCAGTTATGAGCCTCATGGCTACTCAAAAGTGTATACTACATAGTATCTTCAGATGTTGTTTGCTAACAGATAGTTTTTAGGGAGTATATTCCACAAAATAGACCAATAGAGATAAAGCCTTATAGAGGGGAAGAAAGTACAAACAAATAGTCAAATACTGTAAATATGAGGTTAATAAATAAAGCTACTAATGCTATTTGATGCTGAAATTAGAAAATAAGATTTTCTGAAAGTTTCCAATAGGCGAGACACGGCATCAAAAGTGAAACGGATCAATGAGAGCATAGAGCACAGAAAATAATAGGAGCTACATAGTGCGGGATTGGATGGATTGATGTCAAAAGGTAAAAGCAAATCAATGTTGAATTATGATAATATCATAAAATAACTACCTTGTCAACATGCTCTAGAGGGACTGCCTTAGGAATAATTCCTGTCCTGAGCTTGATTTCGACGAATCCACTACTTTCTTCCAGTGCAAAACACTCCCATGACTGCCCAGAACTTGGCTCCAACATTTTTTGAGCTGTTCCACTACGACGAGGAAGAATGATCTTATCTTTCTTGGAAGGTTCAAAAATACTTACCCACTTTACCCCCATCAGATGCTAATTCATAATCCAACATTCTGAGGCCATCCACTGCATGCCTTGCTATCTCCATTTCCACTATCTTCTTGGCAAATAGCCTCATGCCATCCATGCTATGTCCATTTTCTTGCTATCTCCATTTCCACTATCTTCTTGCTATCTCCATTTTCTTCAACTGACTCACAATATCATCGAATTCTTTCTTAGAAACAAAAGCCATGTCCCTAGGCTCAGCTAGTGACTTGTCCAATTTGTCAGTCTCACCTTCCGGTGTCTTCATCTTTGACTCTAACTTATTACCCTTGTCTTCAAATTGCTTTGTAATATCCCTTTTTGTTTTGCCAATCTCATTTCCTAGCTTCTTATTTAAAAGGATAAAGTGTATTTTTCACCCCTCAACTATTGTCTGATTACACATTACAACCATAAACTTTAAAACCAGAAATATTTAACCCTTAACTCTCAAAATATGATAGTACCCCCCTCACACTACCCCTAAGCAGTTTTGACTAGTCAAAAGTGGTTTCAGGTGACGTGGCGCCGACGTGGCTGGCACATCACCTCCACGTCATCCAAAAGGTTAGGAAAATTTCAAAATAACTTTTCAAAATCAATTTTTTGTTAGATTTATGATTTTGATTTTCTGAAAAAACTAATTTTCATTTTGAATTTTCAAAATGAGGGAAAAAATAAATGAATTATTTTGATTTTATTTTAAAATAAAAAGTTACTTTAAAATTTTTGATTTTCTCTCAACTCCCTTTTCCCAAAAATTCCTAACCTTTTGGATGACGTGGAGGTGATGTGGCAGCCACGTCGGCACCACGTCACCTGAAACCACTTTTGGTTGGTCAAAACCACTTAGGGATAGTGTAAGGAGGGTATTCTATCTAGTTTTGAGAGTTAAGTGTTAGATATTTCTGATTTTAAAGTTTAGGGGTGTAATGTGCACTGAGGTAATAGTTAAGGGGTGAAAAATACACTTATTCATATCCAAAATATCCAACTGTACTTTAAGCATTTTGGTCATCTTCTATAACCACTCCAACTTGGATAGCCTGCTCTCCATATCCAGTGCTGTAAATGACAAATCGCCATTTTGCCATCTCCAGAACGACTGGCTTATCCAAGCGATAGCCGAAATAAGAAAGCAAAGCTTCGTCAGCACACTTAAGGCAGTTTCCCACTTGGCCTTCTCTTGTTTAGTAGCGCTTTTCTTTCGATGTTCAGCAGTACTGCAGAAGCAAATGCATGTTTTCTTGCCTCATATGAATATTTTGTCTTGTCAATAACTGACTCTCCACGGATAGTATGACCAATATCCTTCTTGCTAGTGATCTTATCATCGGAGACCCCATTAATCCACCTTCAGTAAGGAGCTCAGCTGTGGCTTTCTTCTTTGCAACAATAATTGTTCGCTCAATAACATCTTGGCTGGAAAGTGAGTCCACACTTAGTGCACGGTTTCCATTTGTATTTGTGGTAGGTATTGCAACAGTTGACGCTGACATCAATGCCTCTCAGCTGGAAATAAGAATGCAAATGAAATTTAAGGCAACAACAAATTACTGCTATTACATGAAGAAACTTGTTTTGTGCAAAGTAACATGAAGATACAGTCAAAGAGTTGATCTTACAGCCAGCCTTCACATATTTTTCTTCTTGGTAATTATCTGTGCAGAGTAATGGATGTATAATCTGTCTGCAACTAAAATGCTCATATAGTCAGCCTAAAACAAAAGGTCGTATTCACATCCATAAGATAAACTGTAAAAGTTAACAGCCTTCCCATAATTTTTCGTTTGCAAATCCCACAATTAACAATGTAAAAAAGGCTGTAGGAAAAGTATCACGCACAAAGGCAAAGGATAGGCTGCAGAGTTAGAAGAACCAAAAGAATTTAGACTATTATTTAACAAAGAGAAAAGTCCATTTTTCAAGCTTAATACCGTTCTATTATTTAACAAAGAGTTCACATTTCAACCTTGAACTCTAAAATGGTCCATTTAGAACCCTAAACTCTTAATACCGTTCTATTTTCAACCCCTACCTAGTTTTTTGGTCCGTTTGACTGGGTTTGACTCTAGTATTTGTCAAATAATATCCAAAATAATTAGAAAATTCATAAAATGTTAAAAAGTTAGGGAAAAATCAGCAAATTTTTTAACAAATCAACAACATTTTGGAAATATAGAAAATTTATAGAAATTTTATTGAAAAATAGGGACCATTTTAAAATAAAAGTCAAAAAAGTAAAAACAAGGGAAAAATAAGAAAATTAGAGAAACTCACAAATATTTTTATAACATTCGAAGAAAATTTGTGAGTTTCTCTACTTTTCTGGTTTTTCCTTTTTCTAAAATTTTGAATTTCTTTTAAAAAAGCACCCTATTTTTCAATAAAGTTTCTACAAATTTTCTATGTTTCCAAAATTTTCTTAATTTTTAAATTATCACTTCTTAAAAAATTTCCTAAATGTTTACATTTTTCTGATTTTTCTAAATTATCAGTTACTAAATTTTTTTGCTGTTTTTTTCCCAAATTTTGTACATTTTTCTAAATTTTTTAATTTTTTGATTTTTTTTTACGAATACTAGAGTCAAACCCAGTGAAAAGGGCCAAAATGCAGGTAGGGGTTGAAAATCAAACGGTATTAAATGTTTAGGGTACTAAATAGACCAATTTAGAGTTTGAGGTTGAAATGTGAACTCGCGTAAGAGTTTAAGGTTTAAAAATGGAATTTTCTCTTTAACTAATACTGCCATTTACCCTCACAGGTCACAAAAAGGGAACTGATTGGTTAAAATGAGAAGATAAGGAGTAAATTATGGTATTCTACACAACATTTTGAAGAAAAACATTGAATTGTTATCAGTTGCCACACTAAAAAGAACAAGAACTAACATAAAGCAACCTCGTCAGTAATCTTTCTTGGATCTGCATGCAAGATATAAACCCTAACTCCCCAATTTATAAACCCTAACTCCCCAATTTCAAGCAATTCCAGCACCAAGATGGAAGAGAAAACCCTATTTTTTTGGAAAACAAGGTCCACCCACACCGCATCTGGAATTCTGGACTACTACGGGTCAACTCAGATCGAACTTGCATGCTGAAGAGGGAGAACGATCTAATCAAATGTGAGGATGACATCAATAGGGTACCATCCACGAAGCAAACAAATCAGATCTTGATTGCTCGCCGCAATAGCAAAGAAAGAATCCGCAGGAACAAAATCAACTCTTTGGAACAATCAAGCTATGGTTGGTTCCGCGCCGATGCAGTAGGGCAAGAGACGGGATTGGGAAGGGATGAATTTGGGGAGGGGATCGGAGGAGACGAGTGGGCGAGAGGAGGAAGAAGAGTTTAGTTTCAGGCTTTCAGAGGTTCAGTAGCTATTCTAAGTCTGAACATGAATGGACTGAAGAATCGTGTTTGGTTTCGATGATCCTGACTTGGATGAAAACGGCTTAGCCATGGCCAAAGGCTGCACAACAGACGTACTTAGTGCGAGGCAAAGTCGGGTCGGCGGCGACACCCTGAAGCACCTGGGTGAACTCATCGGCGCCGTGGTGGTAGACATGTACACTTGGTGTCGGCTACCTGCTGCAAGTGGTTCAGGCACTTGCAAGATCAGCTACAATACTCATGGATAGAGTTTCAAAAGATCAAATTTCCAAATCTCTGCATGGATTAATATTTGAAGGAGGAAACACCAATATAGAGAACCTGCTGGTCACCGTTCCTACAGGCATAGAGAAGAACCTCCTGCTTCCCTGTTGTCTTCCCTTGGATACAGAATGTTTGTTGCTGCTAAAATTAAAGAGTTTGTTGTAGTTCGTGGTTCTCAACAAAGCAAGAAAGGGAATAAGCACACCATCCTCTTATCATGAACTGAAGGAAGCAATCCAGTTAAATCCCAGTTGGGTGAGGCAATGCGTGCAATCCAGCTCCACATGTACAACTTATAGATCGATAACGGCGCAGCCAAAATGAGCACTGCCACTTCGAATTCACACCAAATGCAGGTGAACAATTAACTGACAGAGCCTACAATTTTGACAGCTCTGTAAATGGAAACCCCTAATGAATTATTGACGTGGATGACCTCTGGATCATTCATTCAGCAAAAAAGGAAAGGACTACAACTGAACCAACAAAAATGCACAGCTGAGTTTTTGAACAAGCCATGGCCGCGCTCAGTCTCCAACTCGAATTCTTGGTAGTGAAGAATTCAGCTCAGAGTCGTTGAGAAAAGGGAAAAACAGTGAGGAACAATCTGGAATAAGTTTCTGCCATATCAACAAACCATAAGTTGCTACATATAGGCATATACAAAGTTGCTGTGATCCGACCGTGTCCTTCACAATGACACATTACACATCTCTATGCATATACATATACATATATATATATATATATATATATATATATATATATATCATCTTTTGATGAACATTGTGACCAAAGAGCTGATAGAAATGTGTCTCAAGAAATAAACAATAGCACATAGGATAAGGTGGTTTGATTAATTGTTAGACAATATAGATAATGCTAAAAAGACAATGGGTATATTTCCAACATTGTGACGACCCTCTTCCTTTTTCCGGGCTTGGGACCGGCTATGCAACAAAGTATTACACTTATTGTGACATAGACGGAGTTACCTACACTACCAAAGAAGAGAAGGAAAAGAAACACATATACAAGTCCATACATGTCTTCATAAAAAATAACCAAACATTACAAACAAATAAAGTAAAGAAAATTTTCACTCTTTTCTCTTTTTTTATTTTTTCCTTTTTTTGTATTTTCCTTTTTTATTTTTTTGTTTTCCTTTTTATTTTTTCTCTCTTTTTTGTTTTTTCATTTCTTTTGGATTTTCTTCTTTCTATTTTCTTGTATGAATTTGTTTTCCTCCCAGAAGAATATCGGGTACTGCACCACAGGTCATTACCAAGTTATAGCTGCATAAATCCTTCAAATTAACAACCTACAAAATAAACAAGTACACAAAGAAGCATAACTCACATATGTAAAGAATTTGGAAATCTAGAACAAAATCATATGCAAAAGAACCAAGTCCAAGACTACTTAAAAAAGCAAAAACTCTTAAAGAGATATTAGCTATTTTGACATACACTAGATGAAACATGCATGCTCAACATAACTAGAACGTATGCATTTTTGAACAACAAAATAAGCATGATAGTTAGATATAATGATGTTAGTCTTAGGTATATTAAGTGCTCAACAACTTGCATGGCAGTGGGCAGTGTTTCCTAACTAACCCATCAGCATGGTTGCTAACTCTTTAAATTCTCTAAATAAGCGGCCCATTATGTGGTGTCCCGAGTGGGCCCATAATTTGCTGTAAGCTGACAGAATGAGTATGTGCATACATGTATTGATATAGTAGAATAATTCTTAGAAGATAGTAATTGTCTATAGCCGCATAGTGCACGACTTGTGTCTTCTATTGCCATTATATGGTCATCTACACAACTCTGCTGGGATATGTTCAACACATTTCGTTTAAACATTTCAGGTGCATGAGTTCAACACTATCCAAACATGGACCTTAAGAGGGTGATTGTGAGACACTAAGCAATAACAGGGGTTTGCTAGTTTGGTGTCATCGTGTGCAATTCTAGTTTTGAGATGAAACCGGTCAGCTGGTAAGTGAGCAACTGTATTATCCTGTCGGTCAAAATCAGTATTACAAAACACTAGAGAATACAAGCTATACATGCTGAAGAACGCATCTGCCATAAGGTTCTTTGACTGCACTAATGGAAAGAAAATAGGTCTAGCTGTGTACAACAGACTAGAGCATGGAAGGCACAATCCAACAAGACATCAACTTTGGGCTCCATGAGTGCAAAGTTAAGATCAAGTAATTAAGACAAAAAAAGTGAATGTTGCTTGCAAACATAAATGTAATCGAGCAACAACAGATTCTTGTAAGCTCAAGACATGTACACGTACTAGAGACACATACGTTATGACAAAACGTTCTCTGCTGCACTAATGAGAATATATAATGGAAAGTACACATGTATCTATCCAACATAAAGGGCCATCAAATGTCAGTTATATAATCGGTGTGCAATCAAGAAAGAAGATAGTGCAGATAGCATCACAGAGCATTAGATGCACAATTGAACAAAGCAGAGTGCAAATTCCAGAGCAGATAACTAAGACAAAATTAGAAAACAGAATGTCCAACCAGTGTTCATACCTTGTATCTTTGTTGCCATCAAACTAGGTGTTTCTCAACCTCTAGGCCATGTGTAGACATTCAGGTCTTCAGCATGAAGTTGCTGGTGCTGCTCTTGAAGCCCTGGAACCCACAACGAAGAGATGTCCTGCATACCCTTGTCCATCCACAACTGCTGTAAACCACCAAACCCCTCCACACACCATAACTTTGGACAACGACTTACACGGAGCTCTCTCACTTGAGGAAGGTTTGAGATCCTCTCCAGGACTCCACAATCTGTGATTAAAAGTGTCTCAGAGAGGGACGGGAGGTCCACCACCTTCAAGCAGCTTGCTCCTCTTATTTGGAGCTCATTCAAGCTGGTGGCCTCCTGTCCAAGCTGTTGTGGGAGAGCCCTATGCTTGGGGCAGTTCTCAAGAAACAGCTTCTTCAATTGTGACAGCAGCTGCATCCTTGGAGACGAGGCTTTCCCTTTTTTAATCTTAGCAGATCCATCCTCTCCCCCTTCTGTAGCTGCTGCTGCTGCTGCATCTTCTTCTATAAAGCACCGCTCCTCCCAGTTGGGCATATTCTTGATGGCCGACGATTTGAGCTTGGGGAAAGCGGTAACCGCATCCGTGGATCAGGGATTAGCACCACTGTAGCCAACAATTTCGGGCCCAATCCTGGTAACTGCGGCTGCTCTAACAATTTTAGAAATTTCAGGTTGGGTAGCTACCCGATTGGTGGAATATGCACACAGGACTTGCGATTTATGAGTTTCAAGTATTTCACTGAAGATAGATGGGTAGCACCATGCTAGGTGGGAAACCTCTTACCAAAGAATCCAATAATAATTAGATCTTCTAGGCTTTGTGGAGGCTTTAGCTGCTAAAAAATCCTCTCAATATTGCTAATATCTTCTTCTGAACATGGTTCATCGGTACGTTCTGTGCAGGATAGACCCAAAAGTTTGAGATACTTTTCGTCTGTTAGCAATGAATCTGTATTACTAGGAGCTGCTCTTTCCAATCTGACCATATCAAGTTGCTTTAGCTGTGAGAGATGTTCTAACTCTTCCAACTTCCATCCATCTTGTGTTTTACCATTATCAATTCCACCACCAATAGAAAATTCTTCTACATCATTGAGCAATTTCAATCTTCCTATACCTTTTGGAACTTGATTTATTGGTGTACCAGGCAGACCAAGACACTTTGCTCAACCGAGTGATCGCCAAAGGAAGACTATGCAGATATTTGCACCTTCCCAAGTTCAGTGTCTGAAGGTTTATAAGAGAACCAATGGACTCTGGAAGACAAGGTGTTGCTGTCCCATCAAGATTAAGTAACCGCAGATGGATCAAGTTTCCAATGCAACCTAGAATGCTTTGTAAAAGTGAGTTACCCATTTCCAAACCACGAAGATATGGAAATATTTTGAAGAATATATCCTCAACTTTTCGTGGCTTCATATTAGTTTGGAAAGTCCGCACCTTAACTTCCTTCTTATCCACGTGAGGTAACACTAATGTATCCTTCTTAGTGACTACAGTAAGGCGTCGCATTTATGACATATTGAGAGCCCCTAATGATTCAGGGTCTCCAACAAAACATTCTTCTCTTGATAAATAACAAGTAAGCAGCCTTATGAGGTCATGCATTTTGCATCTACTATGGTCAAAAGAGAAAGCTTCTGGTTGGAGGAGATTTCGGTGGATTAGCTCATAGTAGTACTTTCTGCTGTGTCTTCTAGTAGTTGGCCTTGTTGCTCCTCTACAAAGCCTTCAGCAACCCATAACCTGACCGGATCATCACGCGCAAGAAAACGATCTTTAGGAACTGTAGCACAATAGAGGAAACACTGCTTCAGAATATATGGTAGATCATCATAATTCAAATACAAAGCACCTCTGAGCTTAGTAGGAAGATTGCCCATAGACCAAGCATTTGTATCAATAAATTTTCTCCACTCGTTCTCAGTTTTCTCTTTAGTTGCTAGAACACTAGAAGTAACCTTGATTGCGAGAGGAAGTCCACCACATTTACGAACAATATCCTTCCCTATATGCTGCAGGTGTTGCACATCTTTATCTTCATTAATGTTCATACTCTTCCAAAGCAACTCCCACTCTACATCCGCTGGCATCAAATCAACTCGATGCACATCTTCCACCCCAATTGCATGCACAACTGTATCATGTCGAGTTGTCACAAGAATTATTCCAGTAATAGCAGCATGTAATGGAACTCTCAGCAGACTGGTCCAGACATCATGCTGCCAAACATCATCCAACACAAGGAAGAAACTTTTATCTCGAATGGCTGCTGCAAGCTTGCTGCTAAGCTCATCCATAATTTCATCTTTTTCATGGTGTGCCCCAATGTTTCATAAAATTTCCTTGAAGAGAGCAATTTCAGAGTACTCCTGAGAAACGCAGATCCATGCTTGGCTGCTGAAGCTTCCTTTTATTTTTTGGTCATTATATATCTTTTGAGCTAGAGTTGTCTTTCCAACCCCTCCAGTCCCAACGATACCAAGCTTGTAGTCCTTCTTTTCCTTATGTGTCAGCACCTGTTCAACCAATCTTGTGCAAGCACGTAAAGTTTCCTTTCCCACAAGATTAGGCTCCACAATATTGCCACTTTTCTCAGTTTGGATGTTGAACCTTGACCAGCAGCTGCAGGTTGTGTACTCGCAAATTTAAAAAATATAATGTCCTTGAAAATATTCTCTATATTTTTGTTGAGGCTTCTAATCTTGACAGCAACCTCACGACGTGTGCCAATATTTGAAAAGCAAGAGGAAAGTGAAAGTACACTGCATGCAGTTGATTTGCTTGATGATGAAGGAGGATGATCAGACAGTAGCTTGCTTCCTTTAAATCTAGCCAAGTCTGTTATGACATCAACATCATACATTGCATCTCTCAGCTGACCTAGCCAAATGTTAACCTCTGGCTCCTCTGTCCTCCTCTCAGCATCAACAAGACAACACTGTATTAGGGGTATTCTTTCCTACAGTTTTGCAAGCTCTTCCTCTACCCTAAGAATTAGTATCGCCTCATCAGTAGTGATCTCTTGCAACTTCTTGGCACATGATCCAAGCAAAGAATCAAGTATGGTTGCTATCATATGAACTCAGTGCGGGAAATCCGCTAAAAACACCAGGAGACTTGTTTCAGAGAATGACAAAATTACAGGCTGAAAATGAATGCACAAGGTGTGTCAACATGACTTCAAAGGAGACTAGATTCACTAAATTTATATTGATATGAAAGAGATTAACATAGATCATGATTACATTGCTATTTACTTTTTGAGTAAGTAAACATACTGAAGCTATGCATCTCCAAGAATGACTTGACTTTGGCTAATAGCACCTTGTTATCAAGTATACAACACTGGAAACGTGTTTAAAGTAAACAATTATGTACTCAACATATCTTTCACAGCTATACTTTAGTAGTTATGAACTTAGTAAAACATGCCTAATGCCTGTCCATGTGGATGAAGAGCTAACACACTAGGTATTGTGACTGTAGCTTTTCCAATGAACTACATCAAAAAGTTTCAAGAAAACAGATCCACGTCGGTGATTGACTCATTCAGCAACAGGGCTAAGATTAAGGTATGAGTTCTAGAGTTATCATTTTGTCCTTTCATCTCTGTGTCTGTAAATTGACAGTTGATTTAGTTTTTTATGTTAACATGTTTTACTTGATTGAAGGGCTGTGAAACGGCAGATACATAACATGTTATGTACCGAATGTCAAATAATATTCCATTAATGATGAACTTTCTAGCTAAGGCTCTTCTTTGTCTGGTCCATCTTCTAAATCACTTACTGTAAGTGACTTCTCACATGCTAGCCTAGGATTCATGATGACATATTTCATTGTAGTAATATGATGAAAAAAGGATACAAGATCTGAGGTTCAATTGCAATTCTTACCTTTCAAGCCAATCATATAGTGAGGAAAAAGCGATCGGTGATAAGAATCCATAGTAATCATATTGAAAAAGCAGCTTTCTTAGTTCCATCTCTACTGCAAAACTGGACATGGCTGTGATGATCAACCCATCGCTACTTAAAATATCTTGACAGACTGAGCCCAAGCGTGATGGGAAGTAACTGCTTGGCGAAACCGATGTATAAAAATAGATAATAGAAGGTTACCAAGAGAAAACCTCAGATGCGCGCTGCTATACCTGCAAGAAGGGAAAAAGTAAAGAAAAGGTGAAGTGCATGCTCATTAAAATAAAGCTGGTTCAATTAATGGCTACAACTATAACAAGAATAATTACCACTGAATTTGAGCTATGAGAACATGAATGATTAGCCACTGATCAGAGCTCTGCAGTAGGAGAGCTAACCCAACAGGATCTCTTCACCAAGCAGTCCAACAGAAACAAATAGAAACATCCAATGCGTCTGCATGATCAGAAACATGCAAATCAGGCATCAAATTCCACTGCCAAACAAGGCTGCAATGCACGCGATAAATGCGATACTAGCAGCGCACCAAAAAAGCAAAATAAAACTGAATGGAAGGCAACAAAAGAAACGTACCTCTTCTCACGATACAATGAATGAATGGAGTATTGGATTCCTGTAGCACCTTCTCCCTGTGTGTTAGCTCTGTTAAAAAGGGGGGCCTTGTGTTACTGCATCAGAAATGCTGAGAGCAAGAGGTTTCAATCAGGAAAACGCATCGGCTTATCGACTAGAGCACGCCAAGTCCAAGAACCAGTTTGATGGCATGGCATGCAACTTAGATTGGAGATGTGTTAGGGCAAAAGGAAGGTTTTTGAATCTAATAATCCAGCCCCCTCTCCCAAACACACAGGAAGAATCGGATCCATCATTACCAAAGGAAGGAAAGTAATGTGTATGCTGCGGCAAGAAGCAAAGAAGCTTCTTTTTCCTCCTCTTCATTTACCTTCGCTTTTGGGATCGATGAAGTGGAATAGCAAGAATCGAGGGCTGGTTTGCGGCTGCCTCCTCCTCAACATTTGCTTGCCCAAGCGAAGAATCGTTTTCATTTCTTGTACGGCCTCCCTAGAAACCGGAGAGCCTCCTCCCCCGTCGCCGCAACGACGAGCGCTGGGCTCCTCGCCGGCAAGCTCTTCTTTTTGAAAATATTCTTTTTCAAAAAGAATTCCCTAAGCGGCGTCTTGAAGAAATTGTTATCAAAATGCTACTGGGCCATCATCCATAGGCTCGGCTCAGTTCGCTACCACCTTCTTGCTCCACGCACGGACGTCGTCATCACCGGCGACTCGCCCAGCAAGTGCACGATGCAGCTCCCCAGTCACAACACCGAAGCCTCCACCAAGCACCCGGCCTCCATGGTGCTCGGCACCAACCAACAACCGTGCAGCTCCGACGCCGGCACCGGAGCTGTCAGCCTCGCTGCACCGGCGCCCACCACCTGCTCGACGTTGGGTCCGACCACAACACTGGTGGAGATGACCCCATGTCCATCTCCCTGAGTCCGTGGGGTGCGCGTACATCCATCACCACACCTCCGAAGGCCTCCCAAACCCTGCTGCGGCGGCCGTTTGCCGACGTTGAGCTGGACACGTTGGCGCCCACAAGGTGTTTGATGAAGGCTCCGTCGTAGACGCATACGTGTTGACGCCCAAGTTCACACCATATGGGTTCTCGCTTGACCACCGCCTGAACGACGACATCTACTCTGACCCCACTCCACTGCCATGGCCACCATGGACGACGTCAACCGCGTTCCGCACGGCGAAGGGAGTGGAGGCCTCGGTCGAGCCCGCCCGTCCCCGTCCTGCCTTCCTACCCCATCCACGAAGTCGTCATCGCAGGGGTCGCGTATTTCTTGTCAGACCACAGAGCACCCACGGGAAACGCTCAGAAGCTGGACCGCAAATCGTCGTTCGACCTCTAGACGGACGAATGAGCGCCGACAACGCTCCGGGGACAGCTAAGCAGCCATGGCCTTCTAAACAACATCAATTATTTCTACATTGAGCTCCGATGTGAGCTCAAGTTAGCCGAGGTGAACGGCTGCCTGGTCACGATCCGGAACCACTGGCGAGGTTCGGTGGACCTGTGATTCCTGAGGGACATGAACAAGGGTAAGGGTCTCTGGGGTAAAGAGTACACGACAGGAAAACATTTGTCGATGGTTCCACAGCAATTGCTGCTTTTTTCAGATAAAAGAGGTACGCCAGATGAGATAATCGTGCGGATATACGATGCAAGAACCGATGCATGCACGGATGTGACGCGGATACAAGATAGCGATATTGTTGGTGTCTACACAGGAGGAAGCTTATTGCGTCTAAGCAACCAGCCACGATTGATTAACTAATTAACTATTCGGTTCATGTTGTCCCGAAAGGAAGATTTTCAGTTCATATGGTAGCACTTTCTTAATTCTTTGCTGTAATTCCAAAGAAGTATAGAGAAATTAATTCAAATCCCTAGCCCGCGCCAACACGCCTGCCCAGCTCACTGAATTTGTTGACATCTGGTTTTTGTTGCGATCAGTCAACCTGGACCCGAACCGCTGCGACTCTGTCCGCTGGAAATGGGAGGCCTTGGGGACTTGCTCGGCAAGCTTGGCATGTCGCTTCCAATTCCACGGGAAGTCTCCCCAAATTCGACGCGAACAAGATTTCCGGTAGGTCGCATAATCCCATATGTCAGCTCTGCCTCCTTGACCCTGAGACGACGGAGCACATGTCCAATGATTGCGCCTTAACCTTGGAACCTTGTGAGCCTCTAGCTTGGCGAGACCAACGCTCCCTCTCCTTCAGATTTTGGTGCTGTGGATGATTGGTTGGATAGGACCTTACATTCGTCGCATGCTGACGGACGCCACAGGACGAGTGGCCACCTCCACTGGCTACGAGGAAGAGGGTAGGCAGAGGCCAAAAATCATCAATTTTTTGGTGTTCCCGATCTGTTTTTTGGGTGATCTTGCTTTAAATTTCTGAGTTATAATTGTAAGTTGCTACTGTACGAATTGAACATTGGACTTCCTCATTTGGAGTCGATCTCACGAGTTAAAAGTGGCTGTTCTTTGATTTGGAACCTTTGGTTCTTTGGAGTTGAAGGCTGTGGTCTCGTGGAGTTAAAAGTTATGGTTGGTTGAGTTGAAAGGAGTTAAAAGCTCAAAATTCATGGCTAAAAGTTCGTTTTTGGCCATTTGAAAGTTGAAATCAAGTCATTTCGCACATGTGTGAATTGAGCTTCTAGCGCTTCCGACAGTGCTCAAAGGCATTCAGGAATCATTCGTTCAACCGATCGTTCATAAATTAAGGACCCTTCTCAAATACAGCATGACTTCCAGACAAATTAAGCCACAAAAATAGTGAAAGCATACAAGATTATTGATGCCTGGTAAATGCTTTATACGGTTAGTTAGAGCATCAACCATGTTCTGCTCATGCTTACCCAAATGAAAATTTGTCTTTTTTGACAAATCCTTCTCACAACTGCTATTCACCAAAACCACTGGTTTTGCATGCAAGATTTTTTTGCTGTGAGAGCATTATCCTGGTAGCGACGTCCTAGAAAACCGAATAATCGCAAAACAGCAAGGCATATACAATTCTATTAAGAGCTGTCTCTAATAGTTAATATTTCTTGAAACCAACAAAAAATTCAGATACACTATACTTTTGCATCTTTATTACATAACCGCCGCACAGATCAACCCGTTAATAACTGTTAGCAACATAAGACCCTGTACAATGCAGGTGCTTAGACAGGTGTTTCAGGAAAAAAAATCTGTTTTTTTTGTGAGAGGTGCTTAGACAGGTGCTTAGGAAGAGCAACGGAAGCAAAGTTTAGCACCCGGTGCTAGGCTGGTGCTTAGGGTGACACAGGTGACAGGTGCTTCAACCGGTGCCTAGCAAATAGTACTCCAAAAAGCATCAAATAGTACTTATATGAAGCGCTGCATTGGAGACAATAGGTGCTAGAGTAGGTGCTACACGAATATTAAAGCAACTTAAGCACCCATATGAAGCACTCTGCATTGTAAGTCACATATTTTTTTGAGACGCCACGCTACTCTCTCTCTTTAAGCACCGGGCTATAAGCACCCTGCATTGTACATGACCTAAATTAGTAAACATGGTTGTTCAGAGGTAAATACCCAACAAGTTGAACCATATGATAGTCTGGGTTGGTTTAATTTGAGATCACGGATCATAACTTTGTAGATGAAAAAGAAAAACACGTTAAGTAGTTAACCCATCAGTTGTTAGGAGAAGATGAGCTTCTTGCACAGGCTGAAACAGGTGATAATGTTATTTAGATAATTAGAACCATTTAGGCCAAAGGTTGTATTGCCAACAAGTATAGTTATCTAGAGTGAGTTAGCTTGCACATGCGGTGATGCTAATGTATCCGAGAGTTCTCTTTCAACATTAGGACAAATACCTAATACGACCATTGTTTAATTGTTTATCCAAAATGCTGCAACTAAATGTGTGCAAATGAAAGAAGCCACTAAATGACACTTACGAACTCAAAAATTATGATCGATGAGCAAGAGTTTGGTGACAATTAACAGTCCAATAGTTGTATGAAAAGATAAATACAGTCAATAATTGGATCCCCGGTACCGTTCTTAGAAAGAAGTACGAACTAATAATCATTATATGATCACTCCTAACTTACCTCTCCCGGTGAAATAATAATCATATGAGTAAAAAGCGCTCTAGCAGAGCCAAGAACCCATTTTCCTGAAGAAAAAAAAAGCGAAGCCTCGTCAGACAATAGGAACAACAAGCTACTCAATTCGTGCATATTAAACAAGCGAATGAGAAAGAGGAAAAAGGTAACAATGCAAAAGGTCTACCTCTCTTTCCTTTTAGTTTGGGAAAATCAGATGTAGTAAACCAATCAAGAGAAAATCACTAGGTGCACACGGTGGCATGTGCACCTATTAATTTTGGCGAATTTTAATTTCACGTACAAGTTTTGAGAAATTCTGAAAAACTTCATACCAGTATATGATTGAATGAAGTTTACATAGTAAAATTTTTAAAAAATAATATACCAATTTGCGACCAGTGCAAAAAAAACAAATCTGTGCATGCCCCCTTTGCATTGTTCATGTCTATCCAAGGTGTGTTCTTATTTTTTTTTGCACATGTCACAAATGGTCATATTATTTTTCAAAAATTTAACTGTGTATACTTCATTCCATATATACTGGTATGAACTTATACGTGATTTTAAAAAATGTCAAATGTAATGGGTGCAAATGCCCCCGTGAGCCATTTAGCTGCGCTCAACAATCAAGTGCTTACGAAAAAAGAGTCAAAAGAAAACTTGGGATGTTGTCAATTCAGGGGTTGCCAAATCGGACTTCAGCAGTATAAGTACTTCTTTCAGTTTGAGCATCTAAAATTTTTTATTTTAAAAAATAAAGATGACATTTATAAGAAAGGTCAATGTCAACATCCAACTCATAACAACATACTAAAAAGATGTACATGGTATGTATAAGCAAAATGAAAACATAGGGAATTGTCTTTATCATGATGACCATCCTATCTTCTAAAAAAATAATAGGCGAGTAACAACCAACTAATCTTTAATAGGTAATGGGACGGTAGCAAAAGAACTAAAAGCAAAGGCATAATATAGACATGGTTTCCTGTTTCATTGTAAATGGCACCTTGTCTCCTTTGAGACCTGTATAATGATTTAAGCTTTTATTAAAACATGTCAGCATAAAAAAGGAACAATTCGAATACTACAAGCTTTCCACTAGAAAATAACAATAACACCTCCGGCTTTCTACACAGGGACTCTGAGCTTTCAACTTAGAAACCACAACCATTGCACAAAAAACTACAAACTTTGCACTTGGACTTCTAGAGCTTTTCACTTTGACAGCTAGAGAATTCCATTAAGACACCTCAAACATTCCACTTAGATATTCAAGAGATTTCTAAATAAACACTTCAACATTTCAACTCAGATAGTATGATATTTACACTTGAAAATTATATGATTTCCACTGGAACACTTCTAGGTTTCCACCCAAATACCTTGAGCTTTCCACTCAACATACTCCGAGCTTTCAACTATGAAACTATGAGCTTTCCACACAAAAAAAATCTAAGCTTTCCACTCGAACACCTACAACTTTCCACTTTGAAACAAAACATTCCAATAACACAGCTAAAATGACTTAGATGTCGCCTATAGGGGGCGAATAGATGTTGTAAAGACAATTACAGATTTGGCTCAACTTTCATGCGGAATTAAACTAGTCAGATTTTTTCAAGCAAAAATCCTAAATATACTAGGCTCAACTAAGTGCACCAGCACTATATGTTTATGTCAAGGTTTGTAATCCTAGGGTGACAAGCATGCAATTCAATCTCTGCAAAGAAAATATAACTAATCTAGTATAAGCATGAATTACAATATTGTAAAAGAGACAAGAGACAAATGATGTTTGTTCCGAAGTTCGCATATCCATGGTATCCTAGGTCTCCTTTTGAGGACCGGATTACTCATGATCAATGTGGACTCTTTTTCAAGCTGCTTTCTCTCAAGGACGCCCTTGCTCTCGTTGATCACTATGGCTGGCTCCTTCCTCCACTCCGGAGATGGCAAGCTCCACAGCCACTTAACGAACCACTCGAGTCTCTCCACAAGCTTCTTGAAGTGACCACTGAGACGACACCACCAGGCCTTCTATAAGTCAATGGCCTTCAAGAGTAACAAACTCTCAAAATCTCACTCGAACACATCGACGCTAATAACTCAAACTGACACAACAAATACAATCACCAAGTGCAACCAATGCATTAAACGTTCCTCATAACTCACCAAGAACAACACATGCACTAGAGGGCTAGAGAGGGTGGAAGCAAGTGAAAAAGGTCAACAAATGACCCAAGAGGCAGTAGCCACTCAACCAAGCCAGCCCAAGGTGGCTACTTAAAAACTAGCCGTTGGGCAGTTTTGGGTGAGGCTAACAGTCAGACCGATCCAACACCAACGGTCAGCAAAGTGATCGTTGCGCACTCTAAAACTCATAAGGACAATGTACCCCTGGAGTATCTGACACCAACCCAGATACTCCAGAGGAAAACTTCCTGGACACACCCAGAGACCCCAGGGGACTCTAGAACAAACCTCCGGGAAAAACAAGTGCTCTATTACTCCCCCTCCTCCCCCCTCGGACACTCTGGGTAAAACTTAGAGTCTCTAGCCGGGGGTTGCCGGTCAGACTGACCCCCCTAAATAGAGCATCTAGAGCTATGTTTCCTGCACATATTTTTCAGAGCAACCTCCGGATCTGGGAACACCTTGGTACTGTAGCCTTAGCATCACCTCTACTCTCTGTTGAACAACTTATGGAAGTATTCCCTCCATCTATTCTTGATCTCATCATCTTTTAGAAGAAGTTGATTTGTCTCACCCTTGATACATTTTACTTGGTTGAAGTCTCTCGTGTTCCTCTTACAAATTTTAGTTATTTTACTTCTTCTCACAGATTTTAGTCATTTTACAAACGTCCTTTCGCCTTCCTTCGTACTTAGCCGCTGATATAGATCCTCATAAACCTGATCTCCTGGCTCACTCACAGCTCGTTTTGTGTTCCTTTTGGCCGCTTTGTACTTTTCTATGTTGCTCGGCAAGAATGAACAAACAGAAAAATCTCTGTCAGAAAAGGAGCAAGGATGAACCCTAGCATTCCTTGAAAAGTGAATTAAACGTGGCTATTGCCTATTACTGCTATCTACTTCTACTTTTATCATGGGATTTTGCATGATCAATTTTTCAATAGCTCTCACCTAGTGATTCTTAGCACGGTTAATCATCATGTACAATGCCACTTTTACCTTTGGTAGGCCATTGGCTGGATGATGCTTTCGCATGCCGAATCATGTAGGTACGATATACAAACTTTGATCTACATTTATCTGCTACAGGTACAAAATACTAATGATTCTAAGTCGGAACCTGCATTGCTATTCTTCTAGACAACAGCTAACATGCAGATTCCAAGCTGAATCAATACCAGGCTAGGACAACGAACTTGTTGCTACTTAATCTCGTCGCACGTTATTTAGTTTAGTCCTGTTTGAAATAAGGGCACGTAAGCATACTAGTATGTGCCGTACTTGTAGCTTTTAGTTGGCTTAGTGCATGCATAATTGGATCAGAAATGAGGTCGTGGGATGGCACGGCTAAGTCAGATCTGAAGCATGTTCAGTTGTGCATGTAACAAACTCTCTTTTTGATTGCTTAAATAAGGGGAAAAAGAAACAGAAAAGCTGTAAGTATACACAGCGCAAAATCTTTTGTGTGCTCTGTGTGCTCTGTCCTCATAAGTCTAGCTCGTGTGTTCGCGTTGAGTTTGATTTTAATCTGCCGAGAAAAGCTAACAGTGGTATCAGAGCCTCGGCTTTTGGTCCTGTGCTATGCATCGCTCTGACCATGAGTGACAAGGACGCTCCAGACAGGAGCGCGAGTGCCGGCGGCAGGGACGGCCGTGCGGTGGCGATGCAGTCGGTGAAGGAGGCAGCGATGATGCTCGTGCGATTCCCTGTCCTCACGCGCACGAACTACACGGAATGGCACTCTTGATGAGGGTGTCGCTGCAGGCTCAGGGAGTCTGGGAGGCAATTGATCCCGGCTATGCAGAGTATCGCACAGACCGGATGGCACTGCAAGCAATCCTGCAGTTAGTGATGCCAGACATGCTGGCGATATTGGCTGTCAAGGACACAGCAAAAGAGGCATGGGACGCCGTCAAATCAATGCACATGGGGGATGAGCGCATCCGTGAAGCCAAGGCGCAGGCGTTGATGAAGGAGTTCGACGCCATCCGCATGAAGAGCGACGAGGTGATCGATGAGTTCGTCCTGCGCATGAACAACCTCGCAACAACATCCGCATACTCGGCGAGAACATCCCTGAGGTGAAGGTGGTGAAGAAGCTATTGCACGTTGTCCTGCCGAAGTACACGCAGGTAGCAATTTCCATTGAACAGTTGATTGATCTTAACACGTTGACTATGGAAGAACTCGTGGGGGAGGCTCAAGGCAGCGGAGGATCGTATGATGCTGATCATGTTGAGGTGGGACGTGAAGATCGTGGGCGTTTGCTACTCAGTGAAGAGGAGTGGCACGCTTGCATGAAGAAAAGGAACAGGAGAGCTCCTCGGGCTCGAGCAAGGGGTTCGTGCGCGGGCACGGCAAACACTACCGTGAGAAGCCAGCTGGGCAAAACACGGGCAGCTCCAGCTCCGGGGGTGCGCGTGATCGAAGCAACCTCAAGTGCTTCAATTGCGGCAAACCCAGACACTTCTCTCGTGAGTGCCGCAAGCCGAGGAGCAGGCGCACCTAGCGCCGGCGCACGATGATGACGAGCCTACGCTCCTAATGGCGCGGCTCTGCACGCCTGCGATGATCACCGAGGGCGACGCCGTGATAGTCGACCTCGACGAGACGGGCGCGCATGCGCTTCTTGGACGTGACCATGACCAGGACGATGAGGCCTGGTATCTGGACACAGGTGCTAGCAACCACATGTCCAGTTGTGAGAAGAATTTCATCGAGCTCGACATCGCTGTGTGTGGCACGGTGAAATTTGGCGATGGCTGTTGGAAAATTAGACAATTTCGTGATTAATTCCAGTAAACAATTCATGACTAAAACAAATATTAGCATGCATAGCTCTAGCATACTAGGTGAACAGAACAGCAGCATCGCACATGCAACAGCAAGCATACTTAAAGACAGGATCAGATCACAACGCACGTACTGATCGTTTGTAGATGAAGTAGCCGTGACTGTTGCAGAAGCGATGTTGTTGACGACGACGTTGGTGAAGACAGGTCGAAGCAGACGGCGGCGGAGACGACGGTATGCGGCACCGCCTGACTTGGATGGAAGACGACCCGTGGTGACGGACGTGAGCAGTCGCGCGTAGCGCTTCCCAAAAACCTAATTCGTCCTCTCCCGGTGCAGGATCACAAGGACGAGAGGTTCCGGAGACCTGCTCTCCCTCTCGCTGGTGCACGCCGGCGTTCGGGATGGAGTAGATTACTGTGGCGGCGCAAGTAACAAGAGGAGGCAAAACCCTAACTCGTTTTTCAATCTGTATTTGGCTGTGGCCGGTAAGTCATATATATAGGAGAGCCCACGCGGTCTCGTGTCGCGATCACGATCTAAACCGATTAGGTTTCCAACACGTAAGACTTATCTAAACTGATTAGGTTTCCTGGTCAAGCAAACAACAAACTTGTCTGCCAAGAAACCAAAAATTGAAACGGCAAAAGGAAGCCGCGCTCCTGCAAGGTCACGGACCAGATTTCGGCGGACCATTCACGCGTATGTCGCACGCCCGCGCCCTTCGGCCCGGCCCCGGCCCGTGCCCGTGCCCGAGCCCGGCCAGGCCAGGCGAGGCGAGGCGAGCGCGCGCGTGTGTGGTGCTTTCTTTCTCTCCTCATACCAATCACTAAGTGTGGTGGGGAGAACTCACTATATAAAGTGGTCTCCCACCTCCTCCACTAGCAATATGGGGCTAAACTCTTGCACCACCTCTTGCCATTTATTCATGGGCCTTTGAGATTTAGAATTTTAGAAACTGCACATGGGCCAAGCCCATTAGTTCTAACAATGGCTTGGTGGTGGACATCCATGGCCGCGGCACTGTACTATTCATGTGTCGCAGCGGCGAGCACCGTGTTTTGTCAGGCGTCTACTACATCCCCAGCTTGAAGAGTAACATCGTGAGCATTGGCCAGCTTGATGAAAATGGGTGCCAGACGTTAATTGAAGATGGCACCATGTGGCTCCGAGATCAGCAACGTCAACTGCTTGCCAAGGTAAAACGTACCAAAAATCGATTGTACATCCTGAGTCTTGATATTGCACAACAAGTGTGTTTGGCGGCAAAGTTCGACGACGAGGCGTGGCGTTGGCATGCTCCCTTCGGTCACCTAAATTTTCAGGCACTGAGGAGGATGGCACAGCAGGAGATGGTGCGAGGGTTGCCTAACCTTGATCAGGTAGATCAGGTGTGTGATAGCTGCCTCACCGGCAAGCAGCGGCGGTCGTCGTTCCCGCGGCAGGCGTGCTATCACGCTGAGAACGTACTGGACTTGGTTCATGGCGATTTGTGCGGCCCTATCACGCCGGTGACTCCGGCCGGCAGGAAATTCTTCCTCCTGCTTGTCGATGATTACAGCCGCTACATGTGGCTGTAGTTGTTGTCCTCGAAGGGCGACGCCGCACAGGCGATCAAGCAGTTCTAGGCGGGAGCAGAAGTTGAGCCGGGCCGCAAGCTGCGCGTGCTCCGCACTGACCGTGGCGGTGAATTTACAGCGGCTCAGTTCCTCGGCGTGAAGTGGCAACTCACGGCACCGTACTCCCCTCAGCAGAACAGTGTCGTTGAAAGGCGCAACCAGACCGTGGTTGGTATGGACCGCAGCATGATGAAGGCGAGAAACGTACCGGGGCGTTTCTGGGGCGAGGCTGTCACGACGGCAGTCTCCATCCTCAACCGATCAACCACGAGAAGCGTCGACGGCAAGACGCCCTATGAAGCTTGGCATGGCAGGTGGCCGGCACTTCCTATGCACATTTGGTTGCCTTGGCCATGTCAGAAACATCAAGCCGCATCTGAAGAAGTTGGAGGACCGCAGCGTGCCGATGGTGTTCGTCGACTACGAAGAAGGATCTGTGGCCTATCGCCTCTACAACCCTGTGACCGATCGCGTCCATGTCTCACGCGACATGGTCTTTGAGGAGGAGGCAAGCTGGGCAGGGGGCACAAGAACGCGTCGACGAGGCAATTGACTGCGATAAGTTCACGGTTGAGCACCTTGTGTACTATGGCCCCACGAGCTGGCATGATGGCACCCCGACACATGCCGATGTCTACCCAACAGGTGCTGACGGGGGTGCTTCCCCAGGCGGCTCACCGGACCACGAGCCCACAGGCGGGATGCTGATGCCGGCGTCGCCGCCGTCTACACCAATGCCAGCCACACCACGAACGCCTAGTCCAGATGCTGATGCTGGAGTTCAATTTGTCACACCTCCAGCTGATGCCTCGCCGGACACGGATGGCGAGCCACGTCGCTTCCGCACCGTCAGCAACATCTATGACATGACGCAGCCTTTTGAGCTTGAGTACAGCGGGCTGTGCCTGCTAGCTGTGGAGGAGCCGACGTCGTTCAGTGAAACCGTGAAGCATGAGTGCTGGCGCAAGGCGATGGAAGAGGAGATGCAGTCAATTGAAAGCAACAAGACATGGCAGCTAGTTGATCTCCCAGGTGGGCACCGTGCGATCGGCTTGAAGTGGGTTTATAAAATCAAGAAGGATTCAACCGGCAACGTGACAAAGTTCAAAGCTCGGTTGGTGGCCAAAGAGTATGTACAACAGCACGGAGTGGATTTTGAAGAAGTTTTTGCTCTTGTTGCTCATCTCGAAACACTCCGTCTATTGATTGCCATTGCTGCTCATGAGGGGTGTCAAGTTCATCACATGGATGTGAAGTCAGCCTTTCTCAATGGAGAATTGGAGGAAGAAGTGTATGTCACCCAGCCACCTGGTTTCATCTGTGAAGATCAAGCTGACAAGGTACTGAAGTTGAGCAAGGCCCTTTATGGACTATGACAGGTCCCTCGTGCTTGGAATTCGAAGCTTGATCGCAGCCTTCTGAAGTTGGAGTTTCAAAAATGCCCTTCAGAGCATGCTGTATACAGGAGGGGTGTTGGTGCAACCCGGCTGCTCGTCGGTGTTTATGTCCATGATCTCATTATCACCGGTAAGCAACAGGAAGAAATCACAAGGTTTAAAGAAGAGATGAAGGCCCTCTTCAAGATGAGTGACTTGGGTCTGTTGAGTTACTACTTGGGAATAGAAGTACACCAGAGCAGTACTGGCATCACTCTAAATCAAGCATCGTATGCAAAGATGATTTTGGAGCTCTGTGGAATGTTAGACTACAACTCAACCTTGGTGCCAATGGAAGCTCGACTGAAATTGAGCAAGGACAGTAAGAATCCTCCTGTGGACACCACACATTACAGAAGTGTGGTGGGTAGCCTTCGGTACTTGGTGCATACGAGGCCGGATCTCGCGTACTCCGTTGGCTACGTGAGTCGTTTTATGGAAAGAGCGACCACTGAACATTATGCAGCTGTGAAGCAAATTCTGTGCTATGTGAAGGGAACTTTGAACTTTGGTTGCAGCTACACAAGGAAGAAGAAGATGAGCCACATCAGGTGTATTGTTCTCCCTCGAAGACAGTCTGATCAGTTGGCAATCGTCAAAACAAAAGGTGGTTGCTCTTTCATCTTGTGAAGCAGAATATATTGCTGCCACAGTTCCTTGGGCATCTCCTAGGTGATTTGCTAAACAAGAAGGCGCAATGTGCTGTTCTGAAGATTGACAACAAATCAGCACTGTCCCTGTGCAAAAATCCAGTCTTCCATGACCGGAGCAAGCACATAGACACTCGATATCACTTCATACCAGACTGTGTCGAAGGCAAGAAGATCAACATAGAGTTCATTGGAACAGAGTCTCAACATGCTGACATCCTGACGAAGCCTCTCGCGAAGGACAAGTTCCAGGAGATGAGGAGCAAAATTGGAGTGTCTGAAGTAAAGGAAGGCAACGAGATTAGGGGGTGATTTGTTGCTACTTAATCTCTTCGCACGTTATTTAGTTTAGTCCTGTTTGAAATAAGGGCACGTAAGCATACTAGTATGTGCCGTACTTGTAACTTTTAGTTGGCTTAGTGCATGCATAATTGGATTAGAAATGAGGTCATGGGATGGCATGGCTAAGTCGGATCTGAAGCACGTTCAATTGTGCATGTAACATGTTAGAAGCGGCGGGAATGAGAGGCGGTCCAGAGGAAGAGAGAAATCAGAGTAGCGGAAACAAACGTGGCAACAATCAAGAATAGAAAGGTGCGGAGGAAGGAGAAAACGAACACAATCAAACACAAGAGAGTTTTTACGTGGAAACCCTAGAAAGGGTGAAAACCACGGACGCACGAAGACGTCAACTTCACTATGATGAATGAAGTCCTAACCCGTTAGGGATTTACAATGCTTGGCTTATCTCATAATGTCTACAAGGTAGGGTATATATAGTTACAGGTGGGCGAAGAGGTATCTGTGTTACTGCTTGAGACACAGCTGACTGGCACAGGCAGAACACTTAACATGCTAGCACCTGACTCAGGTGAGCTAACCCTACCTGTGTCAGCCACCTGTGTCACAGGTGATGAGCCACTTGTGACACAGGTGGCTGACACAGCTGGGTGACACTGCTGGGTGACACTGCTGGCTGACACCGATAACGCAGAACGTCTTCTGCAAAGAGGTGACAGGAATTTGGAGCAAACTCCAACAAACTCCACCTTGAGACAAATTCCTTCCTTCCTTGTAACGCCAGGGATAACAAATTCAACTGATTTAACAGTTCATCACGCGCCATACGCCAATAGTCACTAGGGACTATCTTTTAACACCGGCCAAGCTTGAGCAAAGCTCAAACTTAGCTGCAGGAACTGGCGTTGTCATCATATCAGCAGCATTATCATGTGTGCTGATCTTGGTCACTTTGACATCACCCTTGGCAACAACATCTCTGATGAAATGAAATCTGATATCAATGTGCTTAGTTCTCTCATGGAACATGGAATCCTTTGTAAGGCAAATTGCACTTTGACTGTCACAAAAAATGGTGGTACAGGATGAATCTCCACAAAGCTCAGAATATAATCCTCTCAACCATGTAGCCTCCTTGCATGCCTCAGCAACGGCCATGTATTCAGCCTCAGTAGTAGACAATGCAACAGTTGACTGCAGGGTTGCCTTCCAACTCATAGCACAGCCACCAATGGTGAACACATAGCCTGTGAGTGATCTTCTCTTGTCCAAATCGCCAGCAAAGTCGGAATCAACATATCCAACAATTCCATCTCTAGATTTCTCAAAATGCAAACAAGCATTAGATGTACCCCGAAGGTACCTGAATATCCATTGGACTGCTTTCCAATGCTCCTTTCCAGGATTAGCCATGAATTTGCTCACAACGCTCAAAGCATGAGCTAAGTCAGGACGGGAGCAAACCATGGCATACATGAGAGAGCCAACGACACTTGAATAGGGAACTCTAGACATATACTCATCATCTTTCTCTGACTTTGGATAACAGCTAGATGATAATCTGAAGTGTGCAGCTAACGGTGTGGAAACTGGTTTGGCATCTTGAAAGTTGAAACGGTGAAGCACCTTGTCAACGTATCCCTTCTAACTGAGATACAATTTTCCAGCAGATCTGTCTCTAGAAATTTCCATGCCAAGAATCTTCTTTGCAGCACCCAGATCCTTCATATCAAATTCAGAACTCAATTGTTCTTTCAATTTGTCAACATCTGCTTTATCTTTAGCAGCAATCAGCATGTCATCGACATACAATAGCAAATAAATGGCAGAGCCGTTAGCAGATCTCAAGTAGACACAGCTATCATAATCAGATCTTTGAAAACCTTGAGAAATCATGAAGGTGTCAAACCTCTTGTACCACTGCCTAGGAGATTGCTTCAATCCATACAGTGATTTCTTCAGTTTGCAGACAAGCTTCTCTTTACCAGGAATAGTAAAGCCTTCAGGTTGATTCATATAGATGTCTTCATCCAATTCCCCATGAAGAAATGCAGTTTTGACATCTAGTTACTGTAGCTCATTGTCATGCATTGCAACAATGCTGAGAAGTGTGTGAATAGAGCTGTGCTTCACAACAAGGGAGAACACTTCATTGAAATCAATACTTGGAATCTGGCTGTAGTCTTTTGCAACTAACCTTGCCTTGTATCTTGCCCCATCATTACGAGTAATACCCTCCTTGCACTTGAAGACCCATTTACAGCTTATCAGTCTCTTGTCACTGGGCAGTTTAACTAAATCCCATGTGCCATTCTTGTCAAGGGACTCAATCTTATCATGCATTGTAGTCATCCATTTGCTTGCATTAGCAGAGATAATGGCTTTTGAATAAGAAGAAGGTTCGGCAGATCCTTCAATTTCCTCTGCGACGCTGAAAGCATAAGCAACCATATTTGCTTCTTCAATTAACCTCCTGACAGGTTTAGGATCCCTTCTGGGCCTATCAACTACAATAGAATGCTGTGGAGTGTTCACAACAGTAGGCATATGATCACCTGCGTCACCTGCTTGTGGCACAGCTGGCAGGTCATGAGTTACCTGTGGCACAGCTGTCACCTGTGGCACAGGTGCACTCACCTGTGGGACAGGTGCATGAGAATCACTGAGTTTAACTGAATGCTCCACCTTAGAGTTAGACTTTTGTCCTCTGTCTTCAGAACCTCTGAGCTAATCAACTGGAACATCATTACTTTGCAACATAGCAGCCTCATTGAAGACAACACTTCGGCTGACTATCATCTTCTTAGTTTCAGGATTCCAAAGCTTAAAGCCTTTTACACCAGACTTATAGCCAACAAATATGCATTTAACTGCCCTGGGTTCAAGCTTCCCATTATCAACATGAGCATAAGCAGGGCACCCAAACACTCTCAGACTAGAATAGTCTGTAGGAGAACCAGACCAAACCTCAATGGGTATTTTCTTATCAATGGCTGTGGAAGGTGACCTATTGATAAGGTGACATGCAGTGGAGACAGCTTCAGCCTAAAAATGTCTATTCAGACCTGCATTGGACAACATGCAGCGGGCCTTGGAGATAATGATCCTATTCATACACCCAGCTTCACCATTCTGTTGAGGAGTGCCAGGGACAGTGTAGTGTCTCACAATGCCATGAGACTTGCAATATGAGTTAAACCGTTTGGAGCAAAATTCCATACCATTATCAGTTCAAAACTTCCTGATTTTCTTTTCAGTTTGGTTTTCAACCATTGTCTTCCACTCTTTGAAGGTAGAAAACACTTCTGACTTGTGCTTGAGGAAATAGGGCCAGACCTTTCTTGAGTAATCATCAATAATGGTCATCATGTAACGAGAAACACCAAAGGATGGCTTTCTGGATGGCCCCACAAATCAGAATGCACATAATCAAGTATTCCTTCAGTTGTGTGAGTTGAGGTGATGAACTTCACCCTTTTGTGCTTGCTGAAAATGCAATGCTCACAGAACTTCAGGCTTCCACTATATCCTTCAAGTAGTCCACGCTTGCTCAGCTTTTCCAGAACTGATTTGCTCATATGACCGAGACGCATATGCCAAAGGTTTGATGCATCAGAACCAGAAGCATCTTGAGGGATTACAGGGGCGGCATTGCCTAAGATTGTACTGCCACGGAGATAGTATAGTCCACTGGACTTCCTCAGGTCTACCTTCATCATCACAAGAGACCCTTTGGTGATCTTTAAGCAACTATCTCTACCTGAATAATGATACCTCTTACCATCAAAGTAGCTCAATGAGATAAGATTTCTCTTCATCTCTGGAATGTATCTGACATCTGTCAGTGTTCTGATCATGCCATCAAACATCTTGATCTGAACTGAGCCAATACCCTCTATCCTGCAAGATGAGTCATCATAGCCAAGAACTGATCCACCATTGCTTAACGGCTCAAAGGAACTGAATCGATCTCTGTGAGGGCACATATGATATGTGCAAGCAGTGTTAAGAATCTACTCATCGGTGACAGCTCTTTGTCCAGTTGAATTGGCAACAGCATTCAAAAAACCAACACCTGTGTTAGCATCAGTGTCACAGGTGGGGCTGACACAGGTGAGGTGAAGACTGTGTCACAGATGGGATGATCACCTGTATCACAGCTGGAGCTGGAACAACTAAGGTGATGAGCTGTGTCACAGCTGCTGGCAGAACTTCCAGCAATGACAACTAAAGACTCGACGTCTAAGTTAGCAGAACAGTTGGCAGCGGCATCAACCTTTCTTTTGGCTTTGTGCCTTTCCTGTTCTCCTTGTTCTTCAGCTTGTAACACTCAGAAATGTCATGTCCATCACGTTTGCAGTATCTGCAAAACTTGCTCTTTCCTCTGGACTTTGACCTGCCTCTCTGACCTGTGGCACAGACAGAGCTTCTTCCATGACCATGATTGGGGTTTTTCTTCTCAGATCTGCCTCTGACAGACAAGCCCTCAGCATGTGAGCCACTTGAATCATCTGACACTATCTGTCTCATCTTCTCCTTGGAATGCAAGGCCTCATACACCTCATGAAGAGTGAGGGTATCTCTGCTATATAGCATGGTGTCTTTAAAACCAGAATATGAACTAGGCAGCGAACACAAGAGAATCAAACCCAAATCTTCTTCATCATAACTAACATCTAATGATGCTAGATCAGCAACAATCTCCTTAAAATTAGAGATGTGATCAAGCAAGTTACCTCCTTCTTGCATCTTGTGCAAGAACAACTTTTGCTTGAGGTGCATCTTGCTGGTCAGATCCTTGGTCATGCAGATTGCTTCAAGTTTCAGCCATAGCGAAGCAACATGTGTCTCCTGGAGAACCTCCTGCAAGATGTTGTTGTGCAGATGGAGTTGAATTTGGGAAACGGCGTTGCGGTCCTTCTTCTTCTCATCATCGGACTAAGCAGCAACAGTCTTCCCGCTAAAGGAATCCAAAGCATCCTCATAATCGGCCTGAGCCAATAGAGCACGCATCTTGACTTGCCACAAAGAGAATTGAGTGTCTCGATCAAGAAGCGGAAGATCAAACTTCATGGACGCCATATCAAGAACGAACAACCAATGCTCTGATACCACTTGTTAGAAGCGGCGGGAATGAGAGGCGGTCCAGAGGAAGAGAGAAATCAGAGTAGCGGAAACAAATGTGGCAACAATCAAGAATAGAAAGGTGCGGAGGAAGGAGAAAACGAACACAATCAAACACAAGAGAGTTTTTACGTGGAAACCCTAGAAAGGGTGAAAACCACGGACGCACGAAGACATCAACTTCGCTATGATGAATGAAGTCCTAACCCGTTAGGGATTTACAATGCTTGGCTTATCCCATAACGTCTACAAGGTAGGGTATATATAGTTACAGGTGGGTGAAGAGGTATCTGTGTTACTGCTTGAGACACAGCTGACTGGTACAGGCAGAACACTTAACATGCTAGCACCTAACTCAGGTGAACTAACCCTACCTATGTCAGTTACCTGTGTCACAGGTGATGAGCCACCTGTGACACAGGTGGCTAACACAGGTGGCTGACACTGCTGGGTGACACTGCTGGCTGACACCGATAACGCATAACGTCTTCTGCAAAGAGGTGACAGGAATTTGGAGCAAACTCCAACATAACAAACTCTCTTTTTGATTGCTTAAATAAGGGGAAGAAGAAACAGAAAAACTGTAAGTATACACAGCGCAAAGTCTTTTGTGTGCTCTGTCCTCATAAGTCTACCTCTTGTGTTTGCGTTGAGTTTGATTTTAATCCACCGAGAAAAGCTAACAGAGCTCTCCTCCCCGGAGCTACTGGATTGCACTGCGTTAAACCTTGGAAGAATTGTCACAGTTTTCCATGAGGAGCCAAAGCCCATCACCGTTCGTTCATTTATCCTGCTAACATCCTTGCAGACACGATCAAGAACAGCAAGGAAATAGTGGACCACCATGAAGGTCCTTAGAGGGTGGCCGTCTTCTTTCGCCAAGTCACCATTGAAGAACTCGGTCGTCTCCCTGACGAGGGAGAGGGCATGGCCCTCTTGAGCCTGCACACTGGTGATCTCAGCTTCAGCCTTCTGAAAGAACTCACTGATGCAGGCACGGAACCTCTTGCAGCCATCATCGAAATCGAGCTGCTCATTCAACTGCAGGACCTCGTTGATCTTGCAAACGCCAGCGGAGTGTTTTGAGATGCAACTGTCCAGCGTATTTGAGTCTATTGCAGCCGCCTTCTTGACGTTGCTAAGCTCACCTCCTAGGCTAGCGACAATTTTGAGGCCAACCTTCTTGCACTGGAAATCATCTGCAATGACACTCGCCTGGTTGTTCATTTGGCCAGTGGCGAAAATGTTGGCACCTTCAGAATTAGTGAATTCTTTGATGACGAAGTGCAGAAGGGTTGTCTTGCCATTGACTAACTTGAGGAGTGCATCAAGCTTGAAGGCGTATGCATTCCCACGGTTCGTGCCAGTGTTCATGTGATTACCAGTCTTCAGGACGGCATCCAAAATCTCGTGGAACAATCTGCCGCCCCTTAGCTCCTCACATGCAGCCTGAAATAGTAATGAATGTTAACGGATCATTTAACACCATTTGTATCATACTGTTTGGCTCCAGATGAATAATTGAATTATCTATAATGGGCCGAATTTCATATCCAAGGTGAATGGGAAATCATAATTTAACTTTTATACACTATACTTGGTTGCACACAGTTGTCCATATGGAGATAGTAACATGGTAACATTGGCAATGTGGTGAGGGATTGTAGAAACATGGCAAATACGACTCTTGAGATCTCCAAGCACACCTTTATAGATATAAACAGTAGTCCTTTAACTCAATTCAGAGCTATTGACATAGCATGTTTGTACCTTTCTTTCATTCAAAGCTGTTCATAGACAAGATGGGACATAATTAGTACCTCAAGAGTTTTGAAGGAGGTCTTCAGGTAGTCAAATTCTGAATTGAAGTTGGTGATGTAGAGCATTGCTTCCGCTCTCTTGAAGGCGAATGGTATCGCGAGCACCAACTTGAGGAAGCTCTCGGCAGGACCAAGCTTAGATAGAGCATCCTCCCTGTATTCTTTTAGCTTGATCTCTTCTTCTCTGCTAGGAGCCATCTTTAGCAGTGTCTCTAGCAGCTCAGTTCCGAGGCTCTCTGGTTGGCTTACTCCCAAGAATGGCAACAAAAGCAAATGTTCATGAAGCCGGATGATCAGAGAAAGCATTCTCTCAATGCAAGTTCACAAACTGAAAAATGTGTATGGGAATCATCTCATCTCACCATCAAGGGGAGCCTTGCACAATTCTTCCTTTGTCACGTCAAGCGGCCTCAGCATGATCACGACATTCTGTTATTTCTTTGTGTCGAGCACCTTGTTATCCTGATCGCAGCAAGCGGCGTTGGCCTCCCTGAATCGCATGCAAGGAGGTAGACGAGCGCGGTGGCAAGCACAGCAGCAGCTACGGCAGTGACCGGTAGGAGGACAGTGATGAGGCGGTGGAGGAGAGGAAAGAGCGGAGCGGCGTGGAGTGGGGAATGGATAGAGCTAGGAAAGAAATGTTGACCGGTGCTATTGGGTGCGGCGAGGAGGAAGACGAATTGTCGGTGCCCACATCGATGCTGGCGGCACCACCGGCGGAGTGGGGGTGGTCTCTGTATTAAGATGTTAGGATATTTTGGTTGTACGTAGATATATCTATTAGGCTGTTAGCCAGGCTTGTGTATATCCATCTGGTTGTTATAATCGCACACTACTGCAGATGTATTTTGGCTATGTAAACAGAGCTACGATGGACCAATTGGTCATCACGGTATTCATCAAATCCTAGCAGATTTACATGGTATCAGAGCCCTATTGACAAATGTCATCTTCCACCTCTTCTACTACTCTCCCTATGCCATTGATCTCCTCCTCTGTCACTGTGTGACTTGGCCATGGCAACTATATGTTGTGGGAGGCACAGATGCTTACTCATCTGAGGAGCCACACCTTCCTTGGGTATATCGATGAAACCAATCCTGCACCAAACATGACCATCTCCAAGGCCACCGGCGAAGATAATGCCCATGTTGTCACCGTGGAACCAAATCTGGCGTATGCAGCTTGGTACGTCCAAGACCAGACGGTGCTCGATGGCTTCCTTTCCACCGTCACTGAGGAGGTTCTTTCCCACATCATGTCGGCATCCACAGCTCGTGAGGCATGGTGCGCTCTGGAGCAGATGTTTGCATCCAGATCATGTGCCCACATCATCCAAATTCATGGCAACTCACCACCGCCAAGAAGGGCACCCTGGCGGCGGACTACTTCAGGCACATGAAGGGCTTGGCGAACACCTTTGCTGCTATTGGCCAGCTCCTGTGCGAGGAAGACATTATCAACTACATCCTTGCTGGATTGTGTCCAGAGTACGATAGCCTCGTCACCTTGCTCACCAACAAGAACGATGACCTCACATTGGACGAGGTTTACTCTCACCTGCTCAGCTACGAGCACCACAATGAATGCCACGATGCTGAGTACACTCTCGGCAGTGGCTCATCAGCAAACTTCACCGGCCGCAACCAGGGTCATAGTGGCGGACAAGGTGGAGGGCGCACTGCGGCTGTCATGGCCAAACCGGTGGCTACAATGGAGGCAACTCCGGAGGCCGTGGCAATGGTAATGGTCGCAGCTGTGGGCAAGGCCGTGGCAGCGGTGGTGGCTGTGGAGGCCAAAACCAAGAATGGGGTGGTGGCAACAACACCAATGATGCACCACACCCCATATGTCAGCTGTGCAACAAGATCGGGCATGTCGCCTTACACTACCGCAGGCACTTCGATCACGCATTCCAGGGAGAGAACAACACTCCACCTATCACGCCGCGACCTCCTTGTACAACATCGACACCAACTGGTACACTGACACTAGGGCCAGGGATCACATTACTAGTGACCTAGACCATCTCAATAGTCGTGAACGCTTCGACAGAAACGATCAAATCCAAGTTGGCAATGGCGCAGGTTTGCACATATCTCATATTGGTCATAGTACTATTAACACTGCTACCAATCCTCTTGCTCTCGTGATGTTCTTTGTGTTCCGCACATTACCAAAAGTCTTGTATCTGTCCACAAACTTACCAAAGACAATGATGTGTTTCTCGAATTTCACCCTGATTATTTTGTTGTCAAGGATCAGGTGTCAAAGACAAAAATGCTCCAAGGAAAATGTGAAAACGGTCTCTATCCGATTGAGTCATCTAAAATAAATAATGAAAAGTGTGCCATGCTCTCTTCCAAGATCAGCAAGGAGCAATGGCATCGGCGCCTCAGTCATCCTTCGTCTCAAGTCGCTCAGTCCATCATAAGTTTGAACAAATTGCCCTTTTGTAAGTCTGAGCATGCATCAGTTTGCGATGCTTCTCAGCAAGCTAAGAGTCACCAGCTTCCTTATTCCATGTCTACACATGTTTCTACATCTCCTTTTGTACTTATTTATACCGATGTTTAGGGTCTTGCTACCATTTTAGTTGGTGGATTCAAGTACTATGTGAGTTTTATTGATGATTTTAGTAAATTTACATGGATCTATCTCTTACATGCCAAATCTAATGTTGAAACTATCTTTCTCAAATTCCAAAAAACATGTTGAACTGCTGCTCAACACTAAGATTAAATGTGTCCAATCTGATTGAGGTGGAGAGTACCGTAGATTACACAAGTATTTTGTATCCACTGGAATTGAGCATCATGTATCATGTCCTTACACTCATCAGCAAAATGATGCAGCTGAGAGAAAACACCATCATATTGTTGAAACTGGTTTAGCTCTTCTTGGTCAAGCTTGCATGCCATGAAGCTTTCCTTACTGCTACATACTTAATTAACCACCTACCCACTCGTGTCATCGACAATTCTCCTCTTGAGCGTCTCTTTGGCGACAAAGCAAAACATAATTATTCCATGCTCAAATCCTTTAGCCGCGCATGTTTGCCACACCTACATCCCTATAATTCCTGCAAACTCTCTTTCAGTTTCAAAGAGTGTGTTTTCTTAGGTTACAGTGGTCATCACAAAGGCTATAAGTGCTTAGACATGTCAACAGGGAGTGTTTACATATCTCGGGATGTCGTCTTTGATGAAAATGTCTTTTCCTTCTCCAAGCAGTTTGAAACTTCTGCTCGTTCTCCTGATTGTATCTATGTTCCACTCCAAGTTCCTCACGGTTTTTCCCCTAATGGCAGGACTGTTTTTAGTACTAATGATCCATTGGATCATGTGTAGCCTTCTCCTGTTCTTTGCTCTATAGGTGTCCCAGCCGAACAAGGCTCTTCAGGTGCTGCCGCGCCATATGTTGCTGTACAGGAGCATGCAGCTGCGCAAGAGCATGAAGCACCTACACCCGAAGTGGACGCTGCCCACAGGCCAGCTGCCGACGCGGCCCAGGCTGCGGCACCTGCGCCCCCGGCTCCCACAGCCGCACCGAAGTGTACACATGTCATGCGTACTCGCCTGCAGAACAATATCTATGTGCCACTCAACCGCACGGATGGCACGGTCACCTACACGGCTGTCCGGGCTAATGACGTTGAGCCCACCTCCGTCTTTGATGCCCTGCAGCAGCCTCGCTGGAAGGAGGTGATGGATGTCGAGTTCGCGGCTCTTCAGCGCAATGCGACATGGCTCCTTGTGCTGCCTCGCCGTGGCCTCAACATCATTAATAGCAAGTGGGTATTCAAGGTCAAGCACAAACCAAATGGGAGTGTTGATCAGTTCAAGGCATGCTTCATCGCCAAAGGCTTCAAGCAATGGCATGGCATCGACTACGACGACACATATAGTCGGGTGGTTAAACCCACTATGATTCGTGTGTTGCTCTCTCTTGTTGTCATGAAGGGGTGGCATATGCAACAACTTGACGTCGACAACGCATTTCTTCATGGCTTTCTCAATGAAGATGTGTATATATCTCAACCGCCTGGCTACGTTAATCCTCGTCACCCACATCATATATGCAAGCTTTAGAAGTCTCCCTACGGCCGCAAGCAAGCACCACAAGCATGGTTTGCTCGCCTTAGCAGTAAGCTTGAAGAACTCGGTTTTATTCCGTTAAAGGCTGATGTCTCTCTGTTCATCTACAACACACATGCAGTTACAGTTTACATGCTAGTATATGTCGATGATATCATTGTTATTAGCTCCACTACTTGTGCTGCTGATGACCTCCTTGCTTAGCTTCATGTTGATTTTCCAGTGAAAGACCTTGGGCGTCTTGGCTACTTTCTTGGCATTGAGGTGAAGCCCATGCCTGATGGTATCCTTCTTGTCCAGCAAAAGTATGTGGTAGATTTACTAAAGCGAACAAATATGATTCAAGCCAAACCAGTCTGCACTCCAATGGCAATGACAGAAAAATTGTCTCGCAGTGATGGAACTCCTCTGTCTTCGGTTGAACCACAGTGTGGTTGGGGCCCTGCAGTATTTAACCTTGACGCGACCGGATATCTCCTTCAGTGTCAACAAAGTCTGTCACTTCCTTCAGGCTCCGACTGAGGTATATTGGACTGCTGTTAAGCGCATCCTCCGCTATCTCAAGCATACTCAGTCGCTTGGTTTTGTCATTGAAAAATCACCATCGATTTCCTAAGCGGCTTCTTCGATGCGGATTGGGCGGGATGCCCTGACGATCGTCGTTCCACTGGGGGACATGTTGCCTTTTTTGGTGCCAACCTTGTAGCTTGGAGTTCCCGAAAGCAGCCCACTGTTTCTCGTTCGAGTACTGAAGCTGAGTATAAGTCAGTAGCAAACACAATCGCCAAAATCATGTGGATACAAGGTCTGTTGCATGAGCTTGGAGTGTTTCTTGGTCAAGCACCATCTATTTGGTGTGACAACCTTGGTGCCACTTATTTATCAGTCAACCCTGTGTTTCATGTCCGGACTAAACACATTGAGGTGAACTATCACTTTGTTTGTGAGCGTGTCGCGCGCAAAGCTCTTGACATTTGGTTTATCTCTACCAATGATCAGTTGGGTGATGTGCTTACCAAACCTCTCTCCACACAACAATTTGTCAAATTTCGAGACAATCTCAACATGGCTATGCCACCTTGCGATTGAGAGGGGCTATTAAGATGTTAGGATCTTTTGGTTGTACGTAGATATATCTATTAGGCTATTAGCCAGGCTTGTGTATATCCATCTGGTTGTTGTAAACGCATGCTATTGCAGATGTATTTTGCCTATATAAATAGAGCTACGATGGAGCAGTTGGTCCGTACCGTTGGTAATGATAGTCATGGTGGTGGTGGTGGTGGTGAGAGAAAGAAAAAGGAAGGAAGAAGAGGAGGTGCACGAGAAGCAGCTGTGCGAGCATTGGCGCATGCAAGAGACGGCGACCTCAATGAGCCTCGGTACCTAGCACCCCACCACTCTCAGAAGTTCAGATAGAAGCGAGCTGCCCTCATGCCAGCTTTGAGCTTTGGCCTTTTGGGTTTGCGAGCTGGTTCTCATGTCGGTACATAACATTGCTTTTTCAAAGGGCAAGTACTACTACGTAACATTCTAAACTCATCAGTCACTGTGATGCACTACTACAGAACTGGTCATTCGAGACCCCTTATCACAGGCGGATAAGTAAAATTCGTCTCTGTTATAGTAGATCACAGGCGGTTCGCAAAGAAGAACGCCTGAGTTAAGTCGGAGAGACGCGAACCGCCTGTGATGACAAGATATCACAAACGGTTCTTCAAAACCGCCTGCAATATGTAGGTGACATATCACAGGCGGTTCTTAGTAAGAACCGCCTGTGATGTTGGCCTTATCACAGACGGTTTTTGTTGAAACCCGCCTGTGATAAGGTGTCCATTTGTTACAGTCTGCCAGACCGAGCTCTTTGTCTTCAATGTTCTATTCTTACACACAGCAGTAGTGGCGGTGGAGCTCTTGCGATTTTTCACCTTGGAGATTGAATTGAGCCCAAAAGCTCTGCATTTAGAGAGGATATTACATATCTCTTTCATATTGGTGATCTAAGGTTAGTGATTGGTTTAAAAGTTTGATTAATTTGCTAGATGTAATGTGGTAAAGAGAGAGAATGAAGATCTAGCTATGTTATGGAAATTTTTTTATTTGGCTTTCTTGAATTTGAGGCATAAATTGGTTTCAATTAGTATATTGAGGATGTGGCTAGCTAATTTAGAGTGGCAAAATGATATATTTGAGTGGTTTAGATTTTATGAAAGAGAGATATTCAATTAATGGTTTCACTAGTGGTATTCTGGCAATTATCTCAAAGAAAAAAGCGGTCGTGGTGCGTGGCAACGGCCACAGCGGCGTTGACCGCAACGCGTGAAGCTGCAGCAGCAGCAGGCCAGCAGCCGGCCAGGTGGAGCAGCCCGGAAGCTTCCCAGCCCAGGCAGGCGGCCTGGCATGCAGTGACTGTGAGAACCCTAGTTTTTAGGGTTAGTCGTATGAGGCGTGAGGTGGAAGTTAGGTTAACTCGCGTTGCTGAGTTGACCCGAATCTACCGAGGCGTGTCGTGAGCTAATTCGAAAGGGAAAGGAATTTGTTGTGCATCTGCATTATTCATGGCATTCATCATTCATGCGCATCGAAATAAAAATGATAAAATTGAAACTTTATTAATTAAAAAGTATTACAAATGTCATGATACAACAATTAAAGGTTACAAATGAATAAATAAAAATTACATAATGCAATGCTCTAGCTATACAAATATCTAAACCTAATCTTTGATGTCTTGAGTTGTAGTAGAATACCGTGAGTCGGAGGGGGAACCTTCGGAAATGTTGGCGACATCCGAGGTCGTCGAGTATATACACTCGAGACCGTTGGAATTACGCCGTTGCTATAGGATGCAAAGGTTTTCGAAAACGGGTTTGAAAATACAAGTGGTTTCACTGGCAAAATTCTGCCGACATCTGCAGGGTTAGCTGCGGGGACAAAATAGTGCCGATGACCTAAATAGTTTTTAATTTTGAAAATAGTTTTGCAAACAATTTTATTTTTGAAAATGTCCGAGGGCCACATGGCTAAAACCCTTATCGGACTAATCTATTATATTGTATTAGGGATAAAAGAGGTGAGAAGTATTGAAAATAATTTTATTTTTCCTATTCTAATTACCTCCATGAGTTTTGTTTTGAAAAGAATTTGTTTTATAAAGCTAAAGATGAAGTAAATCAACTGCCCATCCTTGTTTATCCAACAGCCCACATTTTTGGCTTATCAACCAAGCCATCGAATGAGTTTATCCAGCAGCCAATATTATTTACCAAGGAAATATCCCAGCTCAGATGAGGCAGCACTCCTACAAGTGTTTATCTAGGTAGCACCCAAGTGTTGACTTTAATCAAAACTCCTTAGCCAAGAAGTAATAGACCAGGTAAATATCAGTAGCAACCGATCAAGAGTAGCAAGAGATAGCCATCAGATCAGTACCAAAGTGGCCACGTATCAAGTCTGCCATAGCCAAAGGTGGCAACTTCTTCCCACCAAAGAGGCTTAGAAAGGTTTAGTTTACATAGGAGCAAGGCAACAAGAACCGTAGAGGAGTAGTACCAGCTCTTGCCATCGACCACCATTAGTAGTCAATCCAAATAACCAGGAGGCAAGCTTTCGAAGATCAAAGTTTCAAGAATAACAAGGACAACAGAGTGCATCAAGGTGAGAAGGTCATCAAGATTAGGAGGAGAAGTCCACCAAGACCTAAAGAGGAGAAGTATAGGAGAGAAGAAGAAAACCAGCAGCTTACCTGATCCATACCGAAACAAGGTAGGAAATCTTCGAAAGCACATAAAAACCTCACATATGCATACCTAAGAGGTTAGCAGTAGTAAGGACCCTCAGATTATAATATCATCATCGGGTTTTCACCTTAAGCAACTGGTGTAACAAATCTGTTCTTATCAGATTTTTGTTCTTGTACCATTCTCAAATTTTTTCAGAGAAATCTTCATAATAAATTTAGGCAACATGGCTAATGTATCTGCTCTTATCAATTCGATTAACCAATGTTCAAATGAAAAGCATCAGTATAAGCTAGCTAAAGAAACAAGAGATAATATCTATTCTTGTTTCAGTTTGAAAATGCTAAGTCAAGCAAGCATCTGTTCTTCTCAATTAATATACAGATATGGATATATGCAAAATTGAAAGAAACAGATAACAACTAGGATCAAGATAAGCATCCAAGGGCATGGTTTAAGCACATACACAGTGGCGTTAGCTAATACTAAGGAGTTATCAACCATAATCGGGTTTAAATCAAACAAAGTACGCAGCCAACCCTAGAATCAGAGAACGAGTAGAGCAGAGTGGGAATTGGGGGCACTTACCGTGGTGGACGACGGCGGCAACCCCACCGCAACACCGGTGAGGGGTTGGGCTAGCGGAACGCCGTCAGTGGCGGGTTTCGACGCTGGGCCACGGACCTCCTCGGGCAGCGTGGTGAGGCGGCTGAGAGGAGCGACGACGAAAGGGGGTAACCGAGGCAGCCAACAAAAGGGAGCGACCGGGGCGCGTGTTGGGGCATTCACCTAGGGCGGCGGGGCTGAGAAAGGCCGCGGGAGCTGGAGGGCGGCGACAACGTGGGGAGCAGCCGCTCAAGATGGCAGAGCGTGAAGGGAAGGAGAAGGCCCGCATTGGCGGGGACAGCCAAGGGTCGGATCCGAGGCTGGCGGCGGCGATAATGGGCCTAAGCGGCGGTGGCACCAGGGAGAAAACTCGGGAGAGCGCCGGCGGTGCATGGGTGAGAGAGGGAGTTGAGAAGGGATTTAGGGATTCCAGGTGAGGAAAGGAGCAAGGAGCCGGGTGCGGGTGTGACCGAAGAAAAAAAGAAAGTAATGAAAGAAATAAAGCAAAATAAGGAAGTGGAAACATATGTATATGTATTTACATATTTTGGGAAGTGAGTAAAACTTAAAAAGAAGTTTAGGCTTACCTAAAATTATAAATTGTTCTAAATAAAATAAAATATGTGCTGCTCTCTATAGAAGAGAAATAAACACTATGTTAAATCTAAAATCCTAACTTAGTAATTTAATTCAATCAAAAGAGAATGAGGGAAAATAGTAAACTTAAGTAAGGTAAATAAAATGTTAAAATGACTAAGGTTTAGTTATTCCCTCGAGTAAATTAAATCTGCCGAGCAGTGTTGTAACGAATTATGTCTGAATTTCCTTAAAAGTATTTTTATACACCATTCCCGCATATGTGAATAATGCCATGTCATTTGCATTCATCCTCGAGAATTTTCTGGATAAGTCCTTATCGAACTTTATCGGTTTTCTTTGCCAGAAACTGGAGCTCAGCAAGCAGAAACCATCGAACTCCACTACCTATTCGTTACCAGGCAAGTCCAGTTTCTTGTTCATGTCCGTTGAGAATGATTTACAAGATTTCCTCTTGTTTATAATGTGCACAAAATGAAAATCTAGTTTCTAAAGATGAATCAACTGTTGTTTTATTTTGATCGCCGATTTTTGGGCGTGATCATGGTGGGTGGTGAAATTCTGGAAAGGTGCCGGAGGCACATCGGAAAGTGGATTTCATCACACGGGTTTGTTCATATAAGGTTAAAGCAACATTGATCGATTGTGCTTAAGCGCCATAGTGATCGCGCATACCACATATCTTGAATGGGTGAGGCTGAGCCAAAGTACCTTTGTCCTAGGTCATACTCCCCCGGGAAAGGAAGACCTTAATAGTTGGATCTGGAGTATCAACTGTTGGGAAGGTGGTTTTAACTGTTGGCTATCCACGATGCGTTGGATCTGTAGTATCAACGTGAGACTGGTAGTACCTGGCCTGTTGTGCGGGACTACGACGCGGGGTATGACTGAGCGGGCGATGAAATGGCTCTATGTCAGACCCCAGATTCCATAACGGAGAGCTTTAGGAATAATCACCCGCTAAGTCGGAGCTTCAACCCGACCTCAACTCTCCGGAATTAATCCCGAGAGGAGTAGAGTGATATGGCTTCGAATAGCCTGAGACATCAACCCCAAAGCTTACTCCGGCAACTGATGCACTGAGCAGTAGGGCAATATAGTCTCCTCACTCTTTCCCACTAAGCCGGAGCATCAACCCCGACCTCGTCCCGGCAAACTAATGCACGGCTGGAGTAGGGTGATATAGCTCCCAACATCTCAGTGGAGAGTCGCTTCACAGGGGTGACTAAACTTAATAGCTCTATGATATAAAACCTGAAATCCGCCCTGCATCACGTGCTTCAATCATACACACATTGCACAGGACACAGGGGAGAACAAACCAGTACCATCACAGAGACTCTACGACCGAAACTGCAATAATACTATCTGTTCTGGAAACTTAACAACATATATATATACAAGCAAAAGTGAATTACACAGCGGAAGTTCAAGTTCGGCTGAGAAGCCTAAAGGTCGGGCCAAAATGGCGGCAGAACAAACCGAGCTGCCGAACCCAGGGCAGGACCACTGCCCGGGATCACCAGCGACTAGTCGATGTCGGCATCTACCTCAACGTAGAAACCCTCCGCTGCGGGAGTGGTTTCCTCTGCACGAAAATAATATCAACGAATGCAAGGTGAGTACAAAATGTACTCCGCAAGACTTACAGGGGAAATTAATAATAGATGCATCAGGTATCAAGAAGGGCTATCTGTGGACTATTTTGCAGAAAGCTAATATGTTCTTTCGAGAATACCTGTAAATAGATTGAAATCCGTCTACTGGAACACTTTGCAAGGAGAGGAGCTGAAATTGCATAATAAAACCTAAAGCAGACCATCGGACACACGAAACCCTCGATCCTTCCTCGACCACCCGGGGAGGGGAAAGCGATCGCTAACCCACATCCTTAGAGTTGGCAAGTTTTAGATTAGGGTTACACTTGTCTAATTCGACGTAGGTAATCACCAAGTTGTCCATAACCGCGGACACGGCTATTCGAATAGTTTAAACCCTGCAGGGGTGTACATCTTTACCTACACGTATCGATCGACTCCTAGTGCCAATGCAGTTTACACACTTTCACGAGGTGTGCTGGCGGAGGGTGATCGAACACGACCTTTACAATGTTTTCGACCTAGGTATGAGCCGCCCTATTGGGCTAATCCGCGAACGACAGTTCGGCCGATACTTCGGCGCGGTCCCACTAGTTGTGTCAGGTGATACATCCCCGGTCCCGGACCGTGTGTAACCCTCACTCCTATATTGTTGCACCACACCACCTCCTCATTTTCCACGCACCCAATCCACGAAACACGGCAAACTATGCGGCTCATATCCTAAGTCTAGACAAATTATTCGGTCGGGGGTGGCCCATAACACCCGTGTAGTAGCACGCAAATCTTGGGTCAATGTACGCCAGAAACCGGTCCTTGTGGGATGAACGAGACAACCCACCATGCTCCGAGCATGGCCTCTCGTCCAAACCCGATTGATATTAGTCAGAATTATTAAACCGTTCCCGGTGAACACCCACCTGCCCACTAACCCATTCCAGAGCATTGTGTTTTGTCTGCCATCCCAGGAATTACGACTTTGCTCAGCTAAGCAGGTCTAAGCATCATGAGCTATAATAACAATATCACAACAACAAGTAATTCACTCTAAATAGGTTGGGAGGGTCGGTGGTGTTGATTGAGCGACAAAGTAAGTTTTTATGCAACGGATAGGGTTCACACTTAGCACAAAATATCAGTGGAACGAATGCAATACGATTTTAAAAGCAAATAGTAAGTTGCAAATAATGGGTTATCCTCAAGATAGTCAAAGGGGGCTGCTTGCCTTGCTGATCCGTTACTATGCCCTGATCCTGCTCAAAGTTACACTCGTCGAGATCGTCCGGTCCTATCGAGAGGAGCGACAACACCGAAACGAAACACACGAAACAATCAATACATCGTTGGAAAACATCGGCATGAGATGCAATGTATGCCATGAGCTAGAGGATTCAAAATAAACACTAACGCAACTGGAATCAGGTTAATCGGAGTCCGGACGCGCGAGATATCGCGATCCGACGACTTCCGGGGGTTCGGGGAAACCCTAAATGGAGTTTTAGTCAATTTTACTTTTCCTAGCATGCAAACATGGATGAATATGACATGATTGAATAGATTTCATTTTCCTGAACATTTTGATATATTATTTGCATTTTCTGAATTAGGATGCATTTTCTGTGAATTTTACAAGGTTTAATTCATTTAAATCCCCTTTGTTGTATTTTCTCAGCAAAAAATAACTGAAAATTACTTTTATTACTCAGGTGGCAGCTAGCCCTAGAGTATGACAGTGCCCCCCCCTTGGTCAATTTTGACCGAGCCAATGACATGGGGGACCCCTCTGTCATATATTTCTTTTTCTTTTCTGATTTTCTTAATTTTCTGACATGCGGGACCCACAAGTCATTGAGACATAGCTAAAAAGTTCATTTATTGCACTGTTTAACCGGTTAATGATAGCCATTAAATTCTAAGCATCAATTCAAGCATTACTGATGTCTTAACAACTTGTTTATAACTACCCTAACTACTTCCAACTAACCTAACCACTCAACTAATTACTAACCTCACTAATTAATCACTAACTAACCTAACTAACTTACTAACCTAATTAACTACCTACTAACTGGCCGGGGCTCGGTTGGAGCGGGATGAGGCCGGCGGCGGGTTCCCGGGGATGGGCATGGCGGCGCCGGGGCTTACCAACGGCGGGGAACGACGGGAGGCGGCGAGATGTGGGACGGCGGCCTCGGTTAGTGGTGGACAGCGGCGCCGGGGCGGAGCTTGGAGGAGGCGGCGTTTGGGGTGACGAAGGAGCCCGGGGCTTCGGCTCCGGTGACGACGGGGTGGCCGGGCGGCGACGGGCTCGGGAGGTGGCGCTTCCGAGGAGTCGGCGATGAAGGCGGCACGGCGAGGGAGCTCGGCAAGGGCGGGGGCGGAGGCCGAGGCGGGTTGGGTGGCGACGAGGTGGGGCAGACGGCGGCGGGGGCGGGATGGCGCGGTTGCTCGGCTCGGGACGGATGGGGACGAGGTGGATGGGGGCGACGGCGTCCGAGTTGGGGTGGCGGAGCGCGCGGTGGCGGAGTTCCAGGGCAAGCGGCGAGCTCGGCGGCGCTCGGGAGGGGGCGGGGTAGACGACGACTTGGGTCGAGGCGGCGTGGCCGCTTGGGTCGACCGGAGGATAGGGGGAGGCGATGAGGGGAGCTCCGGGGCGAGCTTTGGGGCGGCGCGGATGGCGATGCGGCGGCGGGAAGAGCAGGAGAGCGGCGGTGAGCTCCGAGCGGAGGAGGAGCACCCGAGGCGGCGGAGCGAGCAAGAGAGAAAGGGGGGCCGGGCGGGGGAGCCGAGGGAAAGGGGTTTTGAGTTCGGGAGCGGTGAGGTGGCTCGGTTGGCAGGCGGGGGCGCGCCACGCGGCAAGGGAGAGCTGCGCGGGAGGCAGCTGGCGGCGGGGTGAGAGGGGGAGGAAGAAGAGAGAGCGGGGCAGGCCGGATGGGCCGCGCGAGGAGGGGATGGGCCAGGGGAAAGGGGCCCGGCCGGGGGGGGGGAATTAGAATAGGATTTAGAGTTTTAGTTTATTTCTTTTTATTCTCTGTTTTGCTAGTTTGCTTCATTTCAAAAATAGTTTCAAATCTAACCAGAAATTTTCAAACCAGGTTCAAATCAAAATCTACTCTACCACTCAACAAGAGTGTGCTGATTCCTTTTGTTTCTTTTGAATGAGTTTATAAACTCAAACCAAGTCTCAATTCAATTATTTTAAGTTCATGTTTTACTCAAGGTCACCATTAGTTTCTCGTCCCTTTTGAATGTGTTTCCAAACTTCAACTTTATTTTTAGTTCAAACCGATCCAAACTACTTCTTTTTAGGTGATTCAATTTTAAATTTTAGATGCATGTGTGTTATGCCATGCCATGATATGCACAAACAACACTAATTTAGAATAGGGATGTTACACTCTATGACTTTACGGTCTAGTTGTACATGTGACGACATGAACACCATGACTATTGGTGTTTGTGGGTACAGTTGCGCATCTCTGCAGAGTGTAATGAATTGTGGCTGAGTCACTCCATGTTCCTGGTTGGAACTGCGAACGCGGCAGGAAAGGGGTCCATCGGGGATCCTAGCAGCCGGTAAGACATGAGATCATAGTCTCTTAAATTGAAACTTGACTCTCTTACCTTACAAAACTGCATTGCTTTTGGAGAGCATTGTTGTTCTCCGTAGATAGTGCATCAAACACCTCTTGCTATTCCTGGACTTGTTGAGTACCTTCTATACTCATCCCTTTACTCTAATTTCTTTGATTAGACTATGAGCCGACAGCGGAGACAGAGGTGGTGTACGTCGAGGTCGACGAGGATGTTCCCGAAGAGCAGACATCGACGAAGGAAGACGAAGGCGTCGACTACTACATCGAGTATCAAGACGAGAAGATCACTGAGTAGGAATATAGGTCAAGTGAGTCGAGAGTTGTAGATGAGGCTTTTACTGTAGCCAAACGATAACGATTTAAATTCCCCGTACTTTTGGGAACAAGTTGGTAAGACTTTGTATTTTTGTTGCAAGTTGTAACTTCAGTTTGTAATATATGGACCGCTGCAATGCTTCTGGTGTGCTACTCTGTACGATATATTGAGGACAAGAAGGTACTTTGTCTGCAATATGTCAAAGACCGGCATATTATCCAGGAGGGGTAATATGTGGGTCGCCGCAGCGGCCCAGACTAGGCGCGGCCCAGGTGCAAGGGGTAGGCCGGCCTAAGGGGTGAGCGGGGGGAGTGACCCCAGTTGCCAACCGAGCGTGAAGCCCAGGCAGCTAGGCGGGGAGGCGCCCCAGGCGCACAGGGCGGCCCAGGCGCACGGGGCAGCCTAGGTGAGCATTGCCGGCCCAGGCGCGGTGCGGCCGACTCGGGAAGGATGCTAGCGATCCGAGGAAGGCCGGGGCGGGCCCAGGTAGGGAGAGGTCACCCTAGAGAGGCCATGCCGAGCTCAGGCGTGTCAGTGGCCAGCCCAAGAGGGGTGAAGGTGGCCCAGGAGGGGTTGGAGGCAGCCTAGAGACGTGAAAATAGTTCAGATTTCGGGAAAATTTCATTTTTGGCTCCAATTCGAATTGTATTCCAAACTTTGTAAGGAAAAGGATTTGAAGTAGGAGTCCGGCTTGGATTTGAGGGTCCAAGGACTACTATATAAGCAGGAGCTATGGGAGGCTTCGAGGCATGAAATCTCAGGAGCTTGAACCCTAGACAAACCAATCTCGAGAACACATGATCCGAAAGAGATGTCGGCTAGCTACCTAGAAGATCTTCGACCAGGGCTGTCGAGGCTCAACACGGTCGTTATGGTGAGACGTGCGGCTACGGGCGTGCGGAGGAGCACGTGAATGTCTTCAATCAGGGATCACTGAAATCTAGGGGAATCTAGAAGTGAGGTTGATGATAAAGATAAGATTGTTTATTCTGTTGAACAGAAGGAGACCAAAGTAGTAAAAATTGGGGATGTGGAAGGACTGTCCAGGGAAAGGATAAGGTAATTGTCAATTTGAGTCAGTGAGATGACCCAGGATATGGTTATAAAGTTTCTTCAATTTCAAGTGATGAATGAAGAAGGAAATACAGTTGTAGGTGGAGTCATAGTTGAGTGAAGGAGTAGCAATGGAGTCTCATTGGTTTCAAGTCATTGAGCTACAAAGGTGAATCTCAAAGTTCAAGATGCACGGAGATTCGAACAAGATAGCTTTAAGATGGTGGAGGACATATTCGCTAAGGTGGAGTTTGTTGAAATTGTGTCAAATATATGTACGAGTAGATTACAAGTCGGACTTAGAGAAAGTGTAGTATTGTAAATAGGGTACTACAGGGAGTCCTATTAGAATATGGGTAGAGTTGGAGTTGGACTCATATATTTTAGACCTCCTATTTTAGAAGGGGCACCATACAATATAACAAAACCAGTATAATGTGATTAAGGCAAGTGGAGAAGCGCTCGTAGTTATGCCCTGTAGATAAAGACCTCGCGGCTGAACTATACTAAAAACATTATATTTTTTATTGTCTATTCTGTAATACTTTTGATATATATCTACATTTTTATGTGTCGCCTCATGGAGATCAGTGTCTAGAGGCAGTTTTCACAACATTAAAGACGGGTATGAGCTTGTAGCGGTAGCATTGTCAGCCAAGGACTTGAAAGACTTGGATTGGGTGCAGAAAGGTGAAAGGAGGAGCCTTTTTTAGAAGAAATGAACAGAGGTGGAGGGGAGCTGGTAGTTGCAAGGGAGAGGACAGACTTAAAGCACTGCTCTGCTCTGGACATTTTTTATTCTCGTTTCCGTGACTGGGTAAAGCCTACACTGGCTAGCTGTCATGACGCAGGCTAGGACTTTTTGCTTAGGCTCCGAATGGCGTCGCAGTGGATTATACTAATTTTGTTTGTTTAATTGGTATTTTTCTGTTTTATTATTTAATTAATTAATTTCCTTTTAATTTTATGGCTATTTTTACAGTGGATAATAAAATAATTTTAGCACAATACAGGTAAACAATCAACAACTGAGCCTTAAAACTGATAACAGGGACACGCGTCCGTTTTGCGGTGAGTACGTTGGTAGAATGTGAAGTTCGGTTCAGTCGGGTCCTTCGATGCACAAAAAGATATTTTCCTTGCAAAGTTTCATCATTAATCTAATTAGTTCGGTTTCTTTACCGGAAGCTGATGTCTTTGCCGCTGGGCTCTGATGACTCTATCCCGGTGAGACTGTTGGAAAGTATGGAGGGAAACAAAAGGATCTTCAATGCTATTCTTTTTCGAGTTAGAATAAAAAAAACAATTTTGCATTTTGGCACAATCTATATTTTCGAAGGAGTAAGGAGCCACGTTCGTTGCTCAACAAGATGTTTGCGCCGGAGTGCAATTCCTTTTGATCCGGCTGATTTCGAGGCTCTTCGTGTATTTTAGCCAAGCCCATTTTTGGTTTTGTTTGTTCCATTTGTGCTCCCTGCTACCATTTCTTCTAATAAGTGAATATAGACGAAATTCCGCGTGGACTGAATCCTTTCATGCACAAAACAGAAAATTTTCCTTGCAACATTTCATAACACTTAACTAAGAAATAGATCGGAGCATATTCTATGAGGTTGCGGGAGCATGTTTCTACTGCTTATTTATCTGAGACCAAGAAACATTGATAGTATACCGGTCGTATCTAGCCTGATCCATTTTGACTAACTAGCATCGAGTCTTGTGCAATTACGCGTGAAACAGTTTAAACCTTTTAAAAAAACTTAAAATTTTATGTGATATTAGATCAATATGTGAAGTTTAGGATTATATCATCGGTCATTGATATTAGATCAATATGTAGACTTAAAGTTTACCCTTTTCATGAGGTGTAAAATTATAAATATTTGTGTGTTAATAATTAAGGTACACCTAATCAATGATAGATAATGTTTAGGTGCAGTTATGTCAATCTTTTAGTTGTGGTCTATTAATAGTAAGGGTTCATCACATCAAGGACCAATGATATTTAGGTACAGTTACAAATTTGGTTACGATCTGTCTAGCTACAGTTATGAAGATCGATCAGCTGTGATATATTTAGATATAATTATAAGATCTATGTATTGTGATATGTTTAGATATAGTTATAAAAAGTCTATTGATTGTGACATATTTAAATTTAATTATGATTGATTTATACAGTTATAATGATTCATTAATTGTGATATATTTACATATAATTATAAATATCTGCCGACCGTGGTCTCAAATGTACATATCTGCCCCGTTCCCTCCAAGAACAGTGTATGTACAGTTTTCATTTATTGCATCTATAATTTAATGAAAGCAGCCCATAGCCCCCAGCGACTGTGACCTCAAACGGCCTCGACAGCTACCCCGACTATGCCACACTGCCGTCTGCGTCATCGACGGCCTCCAGGTATCGCCGCCTCCTCCTCCCATCAGATGGCCTCGCATTCTCTGCCACCAACATCCCGCCCATCAGATGGCCTCGCATTCTCTGCCACCAACATCCCGCAGAGATTCTCTGCCGCGCAAATAGATCTTGGTGGGTGATGAGAGCTGGGCATCGTGACCTCAAAGGCAGCGGCGGTATGAGCACTGGAACTGCAGGCTCTCTCACCTTCTCCAATAATTGTAGCCGCGCCACCTTGGGACCCACCGACGCACGTCGACCTTAGACGTTGTTGAGCACGCTAACATGTCACACAAGTTTAGTATTGGCAACTTACAGACCTTAGATGTTCATTACTCAAGGAGAGTTCTTCTGGCGTTGAACATTAGTGTGAGCTCAATTTCGGAGAAAGTACTTGGCTGCTTTTGTTGAGTTCACCTCCTTTGGCCTAAAGTAACACTAGATCGGTGGCTGCTATTCTTTTAAGCACTGGATTCTCTATTTTGGTTTTGACGTTAGCTACAGCTATTAATAATCCTTCCCAGAAAGAATTATAGTAAGCATGGAGATAAATTTTATATGTGGTCTCTGTTAAAATAAATAATAATCCTTATGTGGTCTATCTTTTATCATCTGAGCAATTATTCAATCAAATAATTTGGCATCTTTAGCAAAATCTGCCACTTCATCTTCAAGACGTCAAACGCTCGCTTGATCATGTCATGCACGGATGAGTGCTCCTTGGTGAACTTCTCCTTTGGAGTAGTTGGCGCGGCACCTCTATGAAATTTGGGAAGATAATATTTCTCACCCTTGTATGGTGCTAGGTAACCAGACCGGTAAGTATAGCCAGCGTTAATAAGATAGTACTTTCCTAAAGCACAAGAACAATTAGGTCAGTGAAGCATATCATTCACATAGATGAAATTATCTATTTTTCAAAGTGATTTACCCTTTGGAGGATGAGGAAAGATATCACTGTCTGCTGTCATTGCATGATATAACAGACTGGTATCATGCATAGCACTCGGTTGACCGATTGATGCATATGTGAAATGCATGTCAAAATCACAAATTGCCAACACGTTCTGAGTTGCAATTCCTGATCTTCCAATGTATCTCACTTTCTTGTCAATAGGAGTTGATGCTCTAACGTGAGTCCCATCTAGTGCACCAATGCAGTCTTTGAGATGTGGATAAGCCTTACGATCATTTCTAATCCTTCTATGCAGAGTATGAAAGTTTGGGTCCTTAGGTTTCATGTAATGAGTCGCCATATTAACCACAAACCGAAGAACCTCATGAAATTTTCGGTGGATGGTGTCACCTAAGTGCTTGAAACAATTGTGTGTTTTCCTATTTGACTCTCCACATAATGTCCACAAGAATATTGCAAGTGACTCATAACTACTCACATTCAAGGACGATTTCAGTTCGTCCCTTGTCACCAACAAGTATGAGGGTTGAAGAATAGGCGCGTGTCCATACGGAGCATTTTGTAAGTCTCTCCTGGAGTGGACACTGTATCTTGCAACCAACCAAAAGTGTGCCTTATCCAGATAGGTTTCACAATACTTTCTAGAAATCATTGCCGCACCTACATAGAGAACACTCATAGCTTGCACATGAGAAGAGATCCTCTTCCTCCTTGTTTCATAACTGCTATCAGTATCAGTATCACTATTTGATGACATCTGTGCATACATAACAAGTATAAGACAATAATGAAATAATATGGACAACAAAAGAAATAATATGGAATATGGACAACAGGAAGTAATATGATAGCAAAGAATTAATATGGACAACAAAGGAAATAATATGGATAACAATAATTTACTACTTCCAAATAAATATTCGAACATAAGTTGTATAAAACAACATAAATAGGTACTTCGATTATTTCACCTGTTATTACATTCCAAATAAGCATTTAACGACCATACTTGGCATTGTACTTCTTCTTTAGCCAATCAAAACAATTATCAGGGGAAGCCATGTGAAGGAACATTTTCCTTTGCTCTCTTTTCACAAACAATTCAGTAGCAATGAAGTACTCATCGCTAGCAAATCCTGCACCACATTCAACCACTAGATCCATCACAATTTTGACTGAGCAACTTTTATCATTTTTGATGAATGACTCGAAAGATGATTTGAGTCCTCTCAGCCATGTCACCGATCTTTCGTAATGTCTTCTTGCATAACTTATGACATCTTTGGATTTTTTTTCCTTTGGGAAGGGTAGTTCAGTGGATTTGGTGGGTGAATATACACCAACTCCAGGATAATTTCAGAATTTGCAGGGTGCAGGGAAGGGAAGGAGCAGCCAGAGCATCAATTCTCCAACTCCTTCGATTTGCACTACGGGGCCTAACTCCTCTTTGTGAAAAAGGTGGAGCTGGGGTGTTCGGGGCAGCCCCTCCTGCTCTCGTAGAGGAGTTGGGAGCAGGAGCACTACCGAACAGTGCTTTAGTACACACTACAGATTTTGGAAGGAGCCAAAAGACGAACTTCAGATTTACTTGTGGCAAGTTGCCACATACCACGAGCTTGCTGAGCTTGTAGTTATTTTGTTTTCATAATTTTACTTGCTCCTGTCATCCCAAGGGAAAAATGGACTATCAACATTGCTTGCTCAAGCTACATTCTTGTTCCATTAGAGAATAATTTAGACTTTAGAGCTGCCCAAAAGTTTTATGACCAACTGCTTTCTTTGGCTGCTGGCACAAAATAAAGTCATAAGAAAAGATAATTCACCCAAAAGAGAAATTGTAAAACCTGAAAGTTGTGTTTTTTTTTCACTGAAATGAGTCTGTGTGTCAGGAACCGGGATTTAAATCGAGTAGATGAGATGTGAATATATTGCAATCGATAACCCAAGCCGTTAACCATACGAGGTGTCACTCGTATGCGCACATAATGGCCTGGGGTCCAAACCAAACCCGCTCTACATACGACACAAGTCATATGAATCATAGCAGTCCATGACTCTTAGTCATATGATCTTGTTGTATGACTCACAGCTGGTGTAAGACCAAACAACAGTTTGCATCTCAAATAACTGAAAAAAATTCCAAAACCCTGTAAAGACTTAGCACTCATCTCATGTGCCACTGAGTAATATTGACCAAGAGGAGCCTGACACATGTTCCGAACAATGAAACAAGCCCTCACATCCTACTAGCTGATCCAAGCATCACATCTAGTGGGTCATTCAACTCGGGCGATCCCGCTAAGCCGAGACATGAAACAAACACTAACTCCTTATGACTGACCCATACACTTCAAAAAGATAAACATAATTGTCGACGATCGGTGAATCGGCGATCTTACGGTATTCGTGGAATGATGATACTGGGGGGTAGGGACCTCTAGGGCCCAAGGCCAGGAGATCTGACAACAGGGGACAACCCTTTTTTATACAGGTTCAGGCCTCCCTCAGGATAATAACCCTATGTCCTGTTTGTATATATTGATGGAGAAAACGTCTTTACAATGGGGGTGTATGTTAGTGGCTACCCTAGGCCTAATCACAGACTAATCTAACTAATCCCGTAGGACTTGACTCCTTCGAGGTAGCGGGTCTTCTAGGGCTTCACCTCCTGGGATTTAGCTCAACTCGCTGTGCGACTAGGAAGACCTGTCCTCCCCTATGGGATTGCTGATCCTTATATAGGGGGCCCCCAGAGTCGTACTGGACATGGACTTACGCCCGAGTAGGACTTTGGCTTCCTTGAACGTCGGGATCGACTTCCTAGTTGAAGGGATATCTTTCCTCTTTTCGAGGGGTTACCTTGTGGTCTGGAAATCCTTACTAAATACGCAGTACCTATCTGGAAACCCGGGGAATTGTATGTAGATACCTCCTAATATACATGATATCGTACTATACATCATCAAGCCCCCATCAGTACGTGAAGTGAGGTCATGACTGTTCTGTAAAAAATCTGCCCTTCTCGGGGAGCATCTCCGAGTAGGCGAACCAGGTGGTCCTTGTCGACAATTTTCCCGAGTAGGCTTAATCCCTACCGAGTAGTCATGACAGATATATCAGAGCAATTCTCTGGAAAACCCAAAGTTCTTTCCGAGCCGATCTGATCCGTCGATCACAGACACGCATCTTGCCTGGAGGATTTTTGGAAAACCGAACCGTCGTGGCGGAAATTTCGCATGGTGATGAAGAATCTTTCCTTTTTTCTGCGCCGCTGCGCGGCTGACGTGAGCCGTAACACGGCGCGCTTGTCGGGGTCGTGGGTTTGTCAGACCCCCTTTTTCCCGTGCAACGCCTCGTATGCGGAAAAAGCAACTGTCCGCATTAAATGTGATGGAACGGATCGTGCCATTAACCGCGCTCGGTCAGGCGAAGATTGAAAATCCCTTAAGGAGCCAAGAGTTGGGGTTTTTGCCGACATCACTCTCCGTCCCTTAGCATTCTTGCCCCCCTCGTCTTCTTCCTCACGCCATGGCCGGACGTCCGCTGACTGGGAATCCCTGGCCACGCTCGGAGCTAACACAGGCGAGGCTTGCATCTTCTCTGGAATTGACTCTTATTCAATCAACCTTTCAAGCCAAATTTCGCCCTGTTTTGAACGAGAGGATTCCTATACCTGATCCCGGTTGGCTGGTCATTTTTCCTGATTTCTTTCGATGCAGATTCTTTTTCCCTCCTTCTACCTTCCTATCTTCTGTCTTCCAGTTCTATCGGATTGAGGTGGTAAACCTTGATCTGGCATCGTATATCATTTTGAGTGTATTCGCACATTTGTGCGAAGCTTTTCTTGGAGTTCGTCCTTCTTTGGATTTGTTTACATACTATCACAAACTGGTAAGAACGAAGAAAGAGATTGTAGGAGGCACGAGCATCCGTCTTCGAGAAGATAAGACCGTGGAATACATAGATGCCACCAGGATCCGATCCTTCCCGGGGTGGGAGACTGAGTGGTGCTACTATCGTCCATTGTCCACCTTGGGTATTAAACACTGGGGTTCTCCGCCCCACGTTGTATCCTCGTGAGCTGATGAGACCCTGCTTGATCCCCGACTCAAGTGTATGATCGAGGAGATCAAGATCCTCTGAACGCGTGGCCTATCCTCATTCGATGTTGCCTCCGATTTTATCAGGCGAGGGATATGCCCCTTACGATTGAGGGAGGCAGGCACCTGGGATTTGACGAGCGATCCTTACCAAAGGCGGAAGAGAATGGGTAAGCCTCGGACCCTTCCTACGACTGGCAAATAAAGCTTGTCGGGATGTTCTAACTCCCTTTGTTTTGAACAGCTCTTTCGGAAGCGGAAGTGTCCGAGAAGGTGAAATCCCTTTTCAAAAGGTACCTCCACCAGGTCGTCAGGACATCCCTTTGTCGCTACCCCCTTCGACCTTCACTCGAGCGAGAAGAGGTTCTAGCGGTAATCTTTTGTTTTCTAGACCTTTGACCTTTCTAGTCCGAGTAACACTGATTGTGCGGGATGGATCTCCTCCAGGGAGAAGGACGTGGGATCGCGGACCCCGAGGCGGGGCCCTCCCTTTCTAGTCGGAGTTCAACTGCTGCGGGGGACCGATGTGACGAGATCATCAGACCTGCCGAGGGGGACTCAAAATGGGTGGAAGGGTCCGCGCGGGGTGGACTAGAACCTTCCACACTTACTCCTTAATCGCCTCTCCTTCGGGGAGCGAAAGATCCTCCGGCCCGACGATGACGCTCTGTTTCATTGAAGAGGGCGAGGTATTTTCCCTTTATCTTCGTTTTATCGAGCCTTCCTGCATCGCTCTGGGCGCTGAATACGGCTTGTAGGGAAGCAATCTCCGCCAAGACCCGACCAGCCTACTGCTCCAAGGAGGAGGTTATCTGCCTCTAGATTATTACCTAGCCGGAGCTCGACTAGCGTGGCGTCACCTCCCTCGCCGGATAAGCATCAGTCGATGACTGGTCAGCAGGGCGAGGAAGCTTCGGTCACAGATGAACCCGTGGCGCTGCTCGGGCCTTTGGTGGAGGTAAGGATGTCCCTGCTCGTTATCAGCCCCGTGAAATAATTTCGTCTGATTGTCTGACCTTGATGTTTTTCTCAGCGTGTCCAAGGTAGATGGAGCTCCGTCTGTAGCGAGGTCCGGGAACTTCAGGATCAGTCGACTCAGCTCTCCAGTGCTCTTTCCCAAGAGAAGGCACGGGCCTCCTCTGCCGAGGAGAACCTGTTAATGATGGCGGATCACTTAGAGTCGGTACTTCGGACGGTCGGCGTATCCCTCCGGGCTACCGAGAGTTTTCCAGATCGTCTGGTGGAATTGGACCGCGCCACTCAAGACTTTTCTGGGCGTTTGTGTTTGCCCGATGCGTGAACGTGTGGTCGATCTTGTGGTATTTTTACGTGTGACAGACTCGTATGGGGAACTTCTTGGTTATGACCTTCTGACGATATTGTCTGTGTCTAGGCCATCTGACCATCATGGCTAGCCCCCGACTGTCCACTCGAGGAATGTCCTCGAGTGGACAGTCGATTAATCTCACACATAGAACTTCTGGAGCTGGTCGATATTCCAGGAATTTGTTAAGTCTCGGCCGTCCTCCATTGCTAGCCGGAACGATCCTGGTCGAGTGACCGTGACTATCATGTAAGGACCTTCCCATTTGGGAGAGAGCTTATTGCTGTTGCTTTTGTTCTGCACGAGTCGTAGAACGAGATCCCCAACTTGCAATGAGCGCTGCCGAACGTAGCGGTCGTAATAGCGACGGAGGTCTTGCTGGTAGCTGGTGGCCCGGAGCAAGGCCTGAGTCCGTTTTTCTTCGATGAAGTTGAGGTCGTCGTCTCGTTGAGATATTTCCTCCTTGTCAGTGTACAGCTCGACCCGTGGTGACTTGAGGGCAATTTCGCAGGGGAGCATGGCCTCGGCTCCATACACCAAGCCGAATGGTGTTTCGCCGGTGGCCCGACTGGCAGTTGTTCGCAGAGCCCATAGGGCGGAAGGCAGTTCGCATACCCAAGCTTTGGCGTGGGCGGAGAGTCTATCGAAGATGCGGGTTTTCATTCCTTGGAGTATAAGTCCATTGGCGCGTTCGACCTGCCCATTACTCTGCGGGTGTGCGACCAAGGCGTAGCATATTGTGGTACCGAGCTCAGTGCTGTACTCGATGAATTCGGCACTGGAGAACTGGGTTCCGTTGTCGGTTATGATCCTGCTCGAAACGCCAAATCTGGTCATAACGTTCTTCATTATAAATCGCTTGGCTGCTTCCGACGTGATCTGTGCGACTGGCTCGGCCTCGATCCATTTAGTGAATGTATCAATTGCGACAAACAAGAACTTATAGCCCCCGGGCGCCACCGAAAACGGCCCTAGGATATCCAGGCCCCACGTGGCGAATGGCCATGACAAGGGAATCGTCTGTAATGCTTGGGCGGGTTGGTGAACGCGTCTGCGGTGAAACTGACACTGACGGCATCGCTTCACTAATTCGCTCGCATCACAAAGGGCTGTCGGCCAATAGAATCCTTGTCTAAAGGCCTTTCCGACCAGGGTTCGGAAAGATGCGTGTGCCCCGCACACCCCTCCATGGATCTCGTCGAGTAGTCTTATACCCTGCGTCTGGGGGATACACCGCATGAGCACTCCGTGAGCTCCTTGTCGGTAGAGGGTTCCGTCGACCAGGGAGTACATCCTGGCGCGTCGGGCAATTTGCTCGGAGAGTGTATCATCCTCAGGCATAGTTCGATCGAGAAGGTACCTGCGGATGGGCTCCATCCACGAATCCTCAAGATCGAGAGGAGCGACGAGGCGCCCCGCCACTCCCCTCGGAGCGTCAATACCTGGTGACGCCCTTGAATGGTGCTCGATGCTGGGCATAGCCATTCCTTCGTCCACGGATTCGCGAGAAGCTATGGACGGTGTCGAGATCCTTTCTACAAAGGCTCCGGGTGGGCATGGAGATCGGGAGGAAGCTAAGTGGGCAAGACTGTTGGCTCGACAGTTGTCCTTTCTAGGGATATACCGTACTTCGAAGCCAACGAACTTCTTCTCTAGCTTTCTCACCTCCGCAAGGTAAGCTGCCATATTTGGGTCTGTGGTCTGGTATTCCTTGGACACTTGTCTCGCCACCAACTGTGAGTCCCCACTCACGAGGAGGCGGCGGATACCGAGTGCGGAAGCGACTCTGAGACCGGCTAGCAGACCTTCATACTCAGCTACGTTATTCGTGGCTGGGAAGTCGATTTGCAGTACATACTGCAGACATTCTCCGGTTGGAGAAGTTAAAATTATCCCAGCCCCCGCGCCTTCGATGGTTAGGGAATCGTCGAAGTGTAGAGTCCAAATATCGTCCTTTACTGCTGATGACGCCAAGTGGTCGGGCTCCGTCCATTCAGTGACAAAATCGGTGAGGACTTAAGACTTGATGGCGGTGCGACGAACAAAGTGGATGTCGAACTCTCCGAGTTCGACAGCCCATTTGGCGATTCGACCGATGGCATCGCGGTTGCGGAGGATTTCTCCCAGAGGGTAGGTGGTTGGGACCGTGATAGTGTGAGCCTGAAAATAGTGTCGAAGTTTGCGAGATGTGGTGAGCATCGTGTATAGGAGCTTTTGAACCCGAGGGTAATGCTCCTTGGGCCCGTGCAGGATCTCAATGACGTAGTAAACTGGCTGCTGGACCTTGTCATGTTGTTCTGAAGTCCCGCGTTCCACCGTCAATGCTCCGCTAACCACAGATGGTCCGGCCGCGATCTAGAGGAACAATCCTTCTTCGGGGTTGGGCGCGACTGGCACTGGGAGGGGGGTAGTTAAGTATTCTTTGAGCTTTTGGAATGCCTTTTCGGATTCCTCCGTCCACTCGAAGCCGTCGTGTTGTCGCAGATGTTTGAAAAAAGGAATTCCACGGTCTCCTAGTCGGGATATGAATCGGCTCATGGCTGCCATGCAACCCGTGAGTCTTTGGACGTCTCAGACCATTTTTGGTGACTTCATTTCCGTAATTGCCCGTATCTTGTCGGGGTTTGCTTCAAAACTCGAGTAGTTTTCCGGTGCTAACTCCGAAAGTACATTTCCCTGGATTTAGCATTATCCTGTTTCTTCGAAGATTGGTGAAGGTCTCCAGTAGGTCCGAGAGCAGATCTTCTTTCTTTTTTGTTTTTATGACGAGGTCATCAACGTAAGCTTTGACATTCTGACCGAGTTGGCTGTGGAGGGCAAGCTGCATTCCGCGTTGATACGTTGCACCCGTGTTTTTTAATCCGAAAGGCATTTTTGAGTAGCAGAATACCCCAAATGGAGTTACGAAGGAGGTTTTCTCCTCATCTTCTCGTATCTAGTGATAACCCGAGTAGGCATCGAGAAGGCTTAGATAATCGCATCCTGACGTGGAGTCTACAATCTGATCTATTCTGGGCAGCGGAAAAGCATCCTTCGGGCAGGCCTTGTTAAGGTCTGTGAAGTCGACACACATTCGCCATTTTCCGTTGGCTTTTTTGACCATAACGGGATTGGCGAGCCACTCAGGATGTTCGACTTCTCGGATGAACCCAGCCTTCAGGAGTTTTTCAATTTCCAGCTTGATGGCTTCTTTCCGATCCGGGGCAAACCGTCGGAGCTTTTGTTTTACAGGTATGGCGTCCTGGCGGACGGCCAGTCTGTGCTCAATCACCTCCCTAGGGATTCCGGGCATGTCGGACGGTTGCCATGCGAAAATGTCTGAGTTGCCCCGGAGGAAAATGATGAGTGATGATTCCAAGTCTGGATCGAGAGTCGCCCCGATCCGGACTGTCCTGGAGGGTTCTGCTGGATCCAAAGGAATGACTTTCACTTCGCCATGAGTTTTTACGACCACGTTGGCTTTTGAGGGGGCGTGCTCCCCTTCTCCCTGGAGCGTCCGTACATGGTCGAGGCTGTGCTTATCGCAGAGGAGCGCTTCTTTGGAGGAACTCTTTATCGTGAGGACGCCTTTCGGGCCGGGCATCTTTATGCACTGATAGGCATAGTGCATTGCTGCCATGAACTTGGCTAGAGTCGGGCGTGCCAGGATAGCATTGTACACTGTTTCAAAATCGACGACGTCGAACAGGATCTTCTCTGTTCGGAAGTTCTCCGGTGTACCAAAGGTAACCGGGAGCGTGACTTGCCCGATCGGCGTGGCCGATGAGCCCGGGACGATACCATGGAATGCCTGCGTCACCGTCTGGACAGACGACTGTGGTACTTGCATTGCGTCGAGGGCGTTGGCGAATAGAACATTGAGGGAGCTCCCTCCATCTACCAGCACGTGGCCTACTCGGCAATTGTTGATTGTTGGTTCGACAACAATTGGATATCGTCCCAGCCGAGCATAGTTCTCAGGGCAGTCTGACTGGTCGAAAGAGATCGTGACCTCGGACCACTTGACCGCCCGAGGGACCCGCGGTACACTCGCAAGAACTTCTCGGGCAATCGCCTTCTATTGCCTTTTCGACTCATAAGAGGTTGAGCCCCGAATATGTGCTCGATTGCTCTGACATGCCCCTGGAAAGGCTCAGGAGTGGAGTCATCATCGTCGGAAGTCGTGTCCCGACTGTTGTTAGCGACCTGAGGATCCTCCTCGCAGAACTTCTCTCTTTCTTCCTTAATGTATTTCTTGAAGATGCGGCACTGACGTAGATCATGCGAGTCGGTCTGGTGAAAGTCGCACCAGGGCTTGGATGGCTTGTCGGAGGAATTGGTAGGCTTGTCTTTGGGGCGCGGTCGCCAGGTGCGCTTCTCGGAGATGTCGGCCATTACCTCGTCGGCTTTGGCCCTTTTCTCCTTGTTCCCTCCGGAGGACTTCTTCTTGCGTTTAGTCTTTCTCGAATCGTCCGTTGCTCGGAGGGGGGAATTGGTCGGCCCGCCTCGTTGCTGCTTGATGTATCGCAGGGTCTCCTCCGCACAGGCGGCCTTTTCGGCCAGGTCCATGAGCTGTCTCGTGGTCTTTGGCTGTCGCATGATCAAGTCGTGCGTACACATCTCGTTTCGGCTGCCCCGAGTGAAGGCGCGGATGACATCCGAGTCAGTTATCTCTGGAATAGTGTTGCGGACCGCACTAAACCTCTTGGTGAACTCTCGGAAGGTCTCGTCTGGTCGTTGGATAACAAGGAATAGATCGTCGACACGACTAGGTCTTGGGAAGGTACCTTGGAAGTTCCCGAGGAGCATATCGCAGAGCTGTCCCCACGAACGGATTGTTCCTGGGGGTAAATTCGTCAACCAAGTCCTAGCGGCTCCCCTGAGAGCAGTAGAAAGATAGTTGGCCATAACTTTCTCATCCCCGCCTGCGGCCTCGATCGCGGTGGTGTAGATCTGCAGGAATTCCACGGGATTCGTGGTGCCGTCATACGATTCTAGTGACCCCGGCTTGAAACGAGAAGGCCAGCGCACCTGCCGGAGCTCTTGGGATAGCGCTTGGCATCCACTGAAGGCTCCCCGATAAGGTGCGTTTTCGCCGCAGTTCGAGGTCGAAGTTCGGCCGCGAACGTTGGCATGTTGCGTGTGGTCCCTCCGAGGGAGCTGTTGATCTTGCTGGTGCCTTTGGTGTCGGCGACTGTTAAGCTGGTATCGGAGGTCAGCAGGTGGCTCCTCCTGAGGAGACCTGTTCCTGGGATGTCGTCCTTCTTGGTCACGCTCTTCTAGCGGAGAAGGGGTCCTTACTCGAGTAGAGCTGCGTGTCACTGACTGGGCTCGAGAAGACTCGGCTTGGTCTTGGGCCTCTTGGAGGTCAGCCCCCAGCCATTGTAGCCATTGCATACCCGCGGGTGTTGATAAATCCGCTGCCGGTGGTCGTGACAGCAGGTTGTGCACTTCCGCGAGCCTTTGAGCGGTTCGGGACACGTACTCCCTCGTTTCTGGAGGGATTCTTTCTGCAGCAGCAGGCAACTCCCTGTTCCTGGGGGGGAGTGGCCATCGTACTGCGTCGTTGCGAGCCCCCAGGCAGATCTCGGTCCTCGAGATCTTCACGGTCATCGTCGATCACGAGAACCACTCGAGGTCCTTGTGATACGGAGGGCTCCCGATCTTCACGATTTGGATTGGATAACTAGCTAGGCCTAGATGGAAACCCACCCCAAAAACAAACTCCAACGAGAAAGCCTTTGGGGAACTAGGAACCAAATCAACCAAGCTCTCAATTGAATGCCATGTTTACCACTCGGAGGCACGCGCCGATCCGTTCAATCCAAAAGGAAAGAAAGGCCTAAGATGGAACTCCCAAACCTAGAGGGATGAACCCTAGATTAGGAGCAAAGCTCTACTTTAGCTAATACATCAAGTCTAAACCCTAATTAGAGAGGGGTATGGGTATTTATAGTCTAACCCCCTCACTTAAGGAATTACATGGGCCGTGGCCCGTTTTCCTGCGAGCAGGCAGATCCGGACTGTCCGGATTGGGGCCGGACTGTCCGGGTGGCCGGAGTGTCCGGCTGACCTCTGGGTTGAACTCCGGGTTTTCCAGAGAAGATCCAGACCCTCAGCCGGAGTGTCCGAGCTGGCCTCCGAGTTTTCCAGAGAAGATCCGCACCCTCAGCCGGACAGTCCGGGTTGAGGTCCGGCCTTTCCAGAGAGGATCCGGACCCTCAGCCGGAATGTCCGGGTTGAGGTCCGGCTCCCATCCGGAGGGTCCGGGCCTCGGCCGGACAGTCCGGGTCGCCTCTTCTAGTGCACATCCGGGGGTTCCGAAGCGGCTAACCGGCTAGGGTTCGGTCGGGGACTTGGAGACTTGATGCTTGGTGTCTCTCCCTCAGTCCCGTTGCTCGTCAGTTGGGTCTTCCAATTGGTTGCTCCCTCATACCTTATCAAGCAAAGAATCAAAGCATTAGGTAGCATACCATTCATACTCAAGTCAAGCGGAGATGTGTCAAGGAATAGAGTCACCTCATGTTGTATAGCCTTGGCTCGAGTCCTTGTCATTGGTCCAATAGGTTGCAAGGGTGGATTTGGGCTCTTGTCATCCTTGATGGAGGTGATGTCCGCATCATTCCCCCCTTTTTGAAAAGGAGTCGACCTCGACTCCAACTCGTTGTAATCATGGAAGGGTGAAAGATCCGCGATGTTGAATGTGTTGCTCACTGAGTACTTGTCCGGTGGAAGGTCAATCTTGTAGGCGCTGATGCCGATGCGTTGAAGCACTTGGAAGGGTCCATCGCCGCGGGGTATGAGCTTGGATTTGCGTTCTTCGGGAAAACGCTCCTTGCGGAGGTGAACCCACACAAGATCACCGGGGTCAAACACCATCTTCTTCTTACTCTTGTTGACCTTGTTGGCGTGTCGAAGCACTTGTTGCTCGATTGTAGCTCTTGTTGTCTCATGGAGTCTTCTGAGGAAAGCGGCTCGCTTGGAAGCATCCATGTTGACGCGCTCGTGTAGTGGTAGTGGAAGAAGATCGAGTGGTGTAGAGGGGTTGAAACCATACACCACTTCGAATGGGCTCATGCTTGTAGTAGAATGGACCGCTCGATTGTAGGCGAACTCCACATAGGGAATGCACTCTTCCCACTCCTTCAAGTTCTTCTTGATCATGGTGCGGAGGAGAGTCGACAAGGTGCGGTTGACGACCTCGGTTTGCCCATCGGCTTGTGGGTGGCAAGTTGTGGAGAAGAGAAGCTTGACTTCCAACTTGGCCCACAATGTCTTCCAAAAATAGCTGAGGAACTTGACGTCGCGGTCGGAGACGATGGTCTTGGGCACACCGTGAAGCCTCACAATTTCCCTAAAAAACAAATTGGCAACATGTGAAGCATCGTCGGTCTTGTGGCAAGGAACAAAATGTGCCATTTTTGAGAATCTATCCACAACCACAAAGACCGAGTCCCTCCCCGTTTTGGTCCTAGGTAATCCTAAAACAAAGTCCATGCTAATATCCTCCCAAGGTGCTCTAGGAATAGGAAGTGGAGTATAAAGGCCATGAGGGTTTAGCTTTGACTTAGCTTTGTGGCATGTGACGCATCGTTGGACGAATCTCTCCACATCTCTTCGCATTTTCGCCCAATAATAGTGGTTGGATAGCATCATGTAAGTCTTGTCCCGCCCAAAATGTCCCATCAAGCCGCCGCCGTGGGATTCCTGCAAGAGTAGCAAACACACGGACGACTCGGGAATGCATAGTTTGTTAGCTCGAAATAGAAAGCCCTCATGCACATGATATTTGTCCCAACCCTTTCCTCCTCTACAATTAGCAAAAGGGGAAGCAAACTCAGGGTTATTAGCATATAAATCTTTCAAGCACTCTAAACCCAAAACTTTAACTTCGAGTTGATTCAAGACGGTCATTTTGCGGGAAAGAGCATCCGCCACAACATTTTCTTTACCCTTTTTGTATTTGACTACATAAGGGAATGTTTCAATGAATTCGACCCATTTTGCATGCCTACGGTTCAATTTAACTTGGCCCTTAAGATATTTTAATGATTCATGATCGGAATGAATAACAAATTCTTTTGGCCAAAGGTAATGTTGCCATACTTCAAGAACACGAACCAAAGCATACAATTCTTTGTCATAAACCGGGTAATTAAGTTGAGCTCCATTCAATTTCTCACTAAAGTAAGTGACCGGTTTGCCTTCTTGCATGAGTACTCCCCCTATACCGATCCCACTAGCATCACATTCTACTTCAAAGGTTTTAGTGAAATCCGGTAAAGCAAGCAAAGGGTGCCTCGGTTAAGCGTTTCTTTAACTCTTGAAAAGCATTCTCTTGAGATTGCCCCCACACGAAAGGAACATTCTTTCTAGTTAATTCATTCAAAGGAGAGGCAATAGCACTAAATTCTTTGACAAAGCGACGGTAGAAACTTGCTAGGCCATGAAAGCTACGCACTTGACTCACGTTTGATAGGGGTAGGCCAATTTTTAATTGCTTCAATTTTAGATTCATCTACCTCTATACATGAGTAGAGACAACAAAGCCTAAGAACACAAGCTTCTCTGTACAAAAGGTGCATTTCTTAAGATTAGCAAATAAACGTTCATTCCTAAGCACTAGTAGAACTTGCTTAATGTGAGCAACATGATCATGCAATGTTCTACTATATATGAGAATGTCATCGAAGTAGACTACCACAAATTTTCCGATGAATTGGTGCAAGACATGATTCATTAGGCGCATAAAAGTGCTAGGAGCATTAGATAAACCAAAAGGCATGACAAGCCACTCATATAAGCCAAATTTGGTTTTAAAAGCAGTTTTTCATTCATCTCCTTCATTCATTCTTATTTGGTGATAGCCACTCTTCAAATCAATCTTAGAGAAAATAGTTGCGCCACTAAGCTCATCAAGCATATCGTCTAAACGAGGAATAGGATGGCGGTAACGCACAGTGATATTATTGATGGCTCCGCAATCAACACACATGCGCCAAGATCCGTCCTTTTTGGGGACAAGAATGACAGGAACGGCGCAAGGACTTAAACTTTCACGAACATACCCCTTGTCAAGTAGCTCCTGTACTTGACGTTGTATTTCCTTTAGTCTCCTCGGGGTTGGCGCGGTAAGGCGGCCGGTTGGGAAGAGGTGCTCCCGGGATGAGGTCGATGCGGTGCTCGATGCCTCGAATGGGTGGAAGGCCCGCCGGGATCTCATCGGGGAAGACGTCCTCGAATTCCTGCAAAACACGAGACATAGCTAGAGGAAGTGGAGGTGAGTCGTTAGTCAAAGTAACTACATCTTTGTACACAAGTACAAAGTGTAGCGTAGGTGGGTCATTTCTCACTCCTCTCATCTCGGCTTTGGTGGCTAGCATCACTAAGCCTCTACTCTCTTCCTTGCTCTTTTCTCTCATTTTGGGCTTGTGGCGCTCGCTCACCGAATGGTGAAAATCACTCAAGGTAGTGCTCTCTCGCTCACTCCTCTTCTTCTCTTCTTGAAGCCTTGCCAACTTCTGAGCATTGTCGGCGATGATTTGGCTTGGTGTCATAGGTCGCAGCACAAACTCCTTATGTTGCCACCGGAAGATATACTCATTGGTGTGCCCGTCGTGGCGCGCCGATCGATCATATTGCCATGGGCGGCCCAAGAGGAGGTGGCATACCGTCATTGGCACCACATCACACTCCACGGTGTCTTGGTAGGCTCCAATCTTGAAGGCGACTTGCACCATGTGTTGTATCTTGACGGTGCCACTATCGCTCAACCATTGCACATGGTAAGGACGAGGGTGCTTCTTGTACTTCAAATTGAGTTTGGAGCATAATTCTTGACTCGCCAAGTTGTGACAACTCCCGCCATCGATTATCACTTTGATGGTTTTGCCGTCGATTGCGGCCTTGGTTTGGAAGAGATTGCATCGTTGCTCGGGTTCATCTTGAAGCTGGACGGTGAGGATCTTCTTGGTGACAACGAGTGATGGTCCCGACTCGGTCTCGCAATAGATTCGCTCTTGTCCATCTTCATACTTGTCGGCGTGTAGACGCCTCTAGCGGTGGTCCGGTTGGACCCCCTTTGGGATTCGGCCGGGGGCGATATAGAGTTCTTCTTATGAGCCGGTGACGGATCGTGGGATAGATAATGTTTGTTGCAGGGGACACAGGGATTTATCCAGGTTCAGGCCACCCAGAGGTGTAATACCCTACGTCCTGCTTGTTTGTGTATATTCGTATTGATTCTATCGAGGTTACAGAGCTGTTCTTCCTGGTTTTGGAAGAGAGTTTCTCCCGGCGCTCCGATCCTCTGGTTCTTGCTAAGGAACCAGCCGGAGAAGAGAGCAACCGGGGGTGTAAAGAGTCTAATCTAGGGTTGTTGCTTATCGATCGGCCAACCCCTTGCATGGCCTCGGAACTCCCCTTATATACCCGGGGGTTTACCACAGCGGCCAAGGGTGACTACAGGCGACTTGGGCGCTAAGGAAACGCCCATTCCTTCATTTAATGCGCTGCGCCGACTTCCGCGAAGGCATGGGCGACCTGCACCGGCCGTCGAAGGGCGCTGTAGATAAACAGGTGTTTACTGACACCCTATGCCCAGCGGGTCCCACAAACGGAGACTTACCGGGCTTTTCCTGACGGGGTGGGTGAAATATCCGCTCCTGGGCCCCGCAGGCCAGCGACCAAGCGCGCCGCGGGACGTGCGGTGATTTGACCCAAGGCGGGCAAAAAGGGCTGACAGCGACGCGGGCGCGCGGGGCGACGCGCCTGGTCGGTCAACAAACTTGTCAGACAGACCCATCCCCTGGCAGGGGCTATGGCAAAAAGGGATTTGCCCTGCGCGGATGGGACCCGTTCTGACCAATATCGTGCCCGCACAGGGCTTAGCATTTAATGTCCGAATGACGGGTATTAAATGCCTCTGCCGGTGCCGAGGCTTGTCGGAGAAGCCAAGTACCGGAACGATGGGCCCGGAGGAGCGCCCCATGGGAGGGCCCCACAACCCCCGAAGGCTCCGATCCCGAACGGTTCCTTCGGCTCTCGAGGGATGCCAGCTGTCCCGGGCTGCTCCCGAGTGACCTCGAGCGCTCGGGGAGCGCTTGCTGGAGGCTTGCTCGGGGCCCCTCTCGGGGGGAGCGCCAAAAGGACCTCCCGGGGGGTCGCCCCGAGCGTTTCTTCAATTCTTGGGCCTCGGACCCTCGGGAGCCCAGGGACCTCTTTAGAGGGCCCACATGGCCCGAGCGCCCAGGCTAGACCACCGGGCCCACTTGCTGCATCAGCGGGGCCCTCGCTGATCCGGCCGCCACGTGCCACGCCCTGCGGCCTCTGGTTGGTCTCCACCGGCGGTTCGGGGGACCCTGGGCTCCATTCCGCCGACAATACTCTTCCTCTTTTTCTTTGTGCCAGGACCTTACAAGACTAACGGTTTTCAAATTGCTTGGGTCCGAAGGTATTCTAGATAGCACGAGTGTACAAGACCCTAGCAATCATCAAGGAGCTAGTCTTAATAGGTTCAAAGTATTCGCAAATGGAAGATGTTGGCTCACAAAGAAAAATGCAAGGACGTCGGACTTGCCGGAGATTTTACCTTGCTTGTAGAAAAGTGTGGTGATGATGATGATCTAAAGCTTGTCACCAGCTTTCCAACGAATCCTAGATCGCCCCAAAACGGATGTCGAGTGTGGAAGTTATGCCCCAAATGGTGAAGTTACTGGGCCCTGTTTTGCCAAATCCGGACTGTCCGGGTTGAATCTAGAGGGTCCGGCCGCCCGGACTGTCCGGCTGGAATCCGGACTGTCTGGGTGGGAAACAAAGGAGCAGATCTGAAATCTGGGCGGCCTGAAAATCACCAAATCGAAAGGGCAAACGACCAAATTGGCTCAAGCAAAGCAAAGGGAGGTTAGATCAACAAGTATAGCAATGATCTAACGGATCAAAACCAACCAAAGCTCACTCAAGACTCCAAATTGCATCAAGATTTCAAATCGGGCTCTTTTTGTGGGGTTTTCGAAATAGGTAAGAAAAACCAAAAGAAAGCTAGAAATTGGGGGTAGAAGAAGAAGGGATACAAATCCAAATCGTGGAAACCTTGAGCTCTGATACCAAGTTGATACGGAGGGCTCCCGATCTTCACGATTTGGATTGGATAACTAGCTAGGCCTAGATGGAAACCCACCCCAACAACAAACTCCAACGAGAAAGCCTTTGGGGAACTAGGAACCAAATCAACCAAGCTCTCAATTGAATGCCACGTTTACCACTCGGAGGCACGCGCCGATCCGTTCAATCCAAAAGGAAAGAAAGGCCTAAGGTGGAACTCCCAAACCTAGAGGGATGAACCCTAGATTAGGAGCAAAGCTCTACTTTAGCTAATACATCAAGTCTAAACCCTAATTAGAGAGGGGTATGGGTATTTATAGTCTAACCCCCTCACTTAAGGAATTACATGGGCCGTGGCCCGTTTTGCTGCGCGTAGGCAGATCCGGACTGTCCGGGTGGCCGGACTGTCCGGCTGACCTCCGGGTTGAACTCCGGGTTTTCCAGAGAAGATCCGGACCCTCAGCCGGAGTATCCGGGCTGGCCTCCGGGTTTTCCAGAGAAGATCCGGACCCTCAGCCGGACAGTCCGGGTTGAGGTCCGGCCTTTCCAGAGAGGATTCGGACCCTCAGCCGGAATGTCCGGGTTGAGGTCCGGCTCCGATCCGGAGGGTCCGGGCCTCGGCCGGACAGTCCGGGTCGCCTCTTTTAGTGCACATCCGGGGGTTCCGAAGCGGTGAACCGGCTGGGGTTTGGTCGGGGACTTGGAGACTTGATGCTTGGTGTCTCTCCCTCAGTCCCGTTGCTCGTCAGTTGGGTCTTCCAATTGGTTCCTCCCTCATACCTTATCAAGCAAAGAATCAAAGCATTAGGTAGCATACCATTCATACTCAAGTCAAGCGGAGATGTGTCAAGGAATAGAGTCACCTCATGTTGTATAGCCTTGGCTCGAGCCCTTGTCATTGGTCCAATAGGTTGCAAGGGTGGATTTGGACTCTTGTCATCCTTGATGGAGGTGATGTCCGCATCACCTTGGTTAGATGATGTGTACTCACACTCCATCGCGTTGTCCTCAACGGACGCGGCGTGGGTAAGGTCGTGATCGTCCTGATGATCAGAATTCACAGGTGAAACTCCGACCATTGGATTGGTCGTTCCTGCTGGGAGGTTGTCATTCAGCACCAACTTCCCTTCGAAGGCCCTGGCGCACTCGGCCCTGAATCGATCTGCTTCGCGATCCAAGTACTCTCCAGGAGCGTATTCTCCAAAATCCACGCGATCCGTGACCGGGTACGGATCCATGGGGCCAAAGTTGTCGTAGAAGCCCTGGTCTGAGTACCCAGCACGACGCGTGGGGGCGATCGGACTTCCTGCCGCGTCTGCTTCCTCCTCTTCGGGTTGGACCGACGAGGGCTGTGCAGTTGGCGAAAGGAGCTAATCACGATTAGTTGCACATCCTGCCGACTTTGATTCTTCCTGGACGGCTTGATCCGGAGAGGTCCCCACGGTCGGCGCCATCTGTCGACGATCGGTGAATCGGTGATCTTACGGTATTCGTGGAACGGTGATACTGGGGGGTAGGAACCTCTAGGGCCCAAGGCCAGGAGATCTGACAACAGGGGACAACCCTTTTTTATACAGGTTCGGGCCTCCCTCAGGATAATAACCCTACGTCCTATTCGTATATATTGATGAAAAAACGTCTTTACAATGGGGTGTATGTTAGTGGCTACCCTAGGCCTAATTACAGACTAATCTAACTAATCCCGCGGGACTCGACTCCTTCGAGGTAGCGGGTCTTCTAGGGCTTCACCTCCTGGGATTTAGCTCAACTCACTGTGCGACTAAGAAGACCTATCCTCCCCTATGGGATTGCTGATCCTTATATAGGGGGCCCCCAGAGTCATACTGGACATGGACTTACGCCCGAGTAGGACTCCGGCTTGCTTGAACGTCGGGATCGACTTCCTAGTTGAAGGGATATCTTCCCTCTTTTCGAGGGGTTACCTTGTGGTCTGGGGATCCTTACTAAATACGTAGTACCTTTCTGGAAACCCGGTGAATTGTATGTGGATACCTCCTAATATACAGGATATCGTACTATACATTATCAATAATCATTAAGAAGGATTTACAAGATGCAATGTTCAAATCTCATCCATTGGAGCAGATAATTAGTGTACAAGCAAACCGACTCGAAGGTCAATAAAGATCCAAACATAACATAAGTTCAGCACTGGAAACATACTGAAGGTACCTAAGATGGTAGCCACAACTATCTCACAGAAGCCACAAACAACCCACATTTGACCAAGGAAACAAACTATGCAGCTTAATCACTTTTAACATTTTCGGTGTCATAGTATTCATCTACACTAGGATCACCTGTAACATTTGAAGGAATGAAATTCCAATGAATACTTTTGTACTTCAAGCTCATCCCAATTAATATAAGCATGACATGGGACATAAAAATATTACCACACAAACAATTCATTCTCAAGTGAACATAACATGACATGTTCAAACGAATCAAGTTAAATATCTGATTATAAGTGGAAAATCACCACAAATATCCATGTAAACATCTTTAGGTCACACCCGACTTAAAGAAAATTCGGGATAGGGTTACACCACCCAAATCCTGATTATAATATGGAGTTGAGGTAGGGTTACACCACCATATGCTCAAACCGTAAATGCTCTAGTGGGTTGTTGGTTCATGCTTGGCCGAGCATGACCATCCATTGCTATCTGTAACACCCTCACTGTGGGTGAAGGAAAAGACCCAAACCCAGTATCGGCTAGGTTAAATCCGCTTGCTGACTTCCCCCATGGGTATCAGTTCCTGACTATTACATCTACTTATTAGGTTCCATATTTATTAGTAAAATTTAATATCATAACTTTGTTGGTCATGATCAGCAACCAACTCCTCATCATGCTAGGCAAACTCATCCATGAATACAAATAACCATAGTTAACATAAAACATGTCATTTGCATAATCAATAGAACCATAACATAAATTGATCAAGAATATTAGTGAGCTACATTCTTGCTTTTCTGACTGTACTCCTGGCCCTATGAAGAGTCACTCATACGAGGCCTCGTTGCCATGCTCTACCGAAAAGAACATCAAAATGCCCAAAAACACCAAAACGAGGAAATAAATCAATAAAATGAACTAAAAATTTATTTTTATAAATTAAATGCATCCTATAATATAGAAAATGAAATTACAAAACTAATGCAATTGGAATCACTCAATTTGAAGTCCTAGATCAAAAGTCATGAATTTTCTAAGTTCTAGATGTCATTTTTAGGGTTAATTAGCATAGCAATCAATTCACATTTTTGTACAACAATAACATGTATTATAGACTGACCATGAATTTTGATATAAACTACACTTCATTTGGAGTTAGTATGAGTTTCCTATGATTTCTACAATTTTAGCCTTTTAAAGAAATTTCTAGAATTTCCTTATTGAATTTCGAATTACATAGATAAATACATTTTTACTCAGCTTCAACTAGCTACTGAGACTGACAGGTTGGGCTAGGGGTTAGGCTTTGACTGGTCATCTGGCCACTAAACCCAAGTGTTATACTCATAAACGATTATAATTTTTATCTTTCTTAAACAACGAGTCTATGACTTGTGGGGTCTGCATTTTAATAGTTTCTCATTTTGAGTTAAGTGACCCTTAAGTAGTGGGTCCCAGATGTCAAAGGCTCAGAACATTTAAATATGTTTTAATAGATGTTTAAACCCCGTACAGTCCACATGTCATACAGACATTACCCTAATAGCTAACTATTATAATGCGTAGGGGCCGGGCGTTAGATCTGCTGGTGGCTAGACGGCGGTTAGGCCGCGTGTGTGTACACGGCGGTGCATCACCATGTGAGTGCTCCAATGGGTCATTTTACACGCGATTTACGTTGTCCAGTTCCACAGACTTGCTACCACAGAAGGGTAATTGTGCAAATAGAAGACATAGACATACAAATACAAAGATAAATGACTAAAAGAAAAAAAGAATTTTTTTTTGGATTTTTTGTCTAGAAAACAAACGAAAAACAAAAAATACAAACTAATTTTGGTACTCTCCAAATTTGCAAGGAAATAAGGCGGTTGGACTAAAACACACAAAAGTAAAAGCAAACTGAGGGTGTTGGAATATATCCAACACAAGTGTTTTAGGCGATCACTTAAGCATAAAGTATAACTTCAAAAATAAATATAAAGTAGCAGGCATATGACAGGAAATTGATTAAAAGCGCGGCCTCCCCCAAGATTAGACTTTTGCAAGTTTAAGGCTTGAGTGCTTCACTTCTGTTGTGGTGGTGGTGGGAAGTAGTAACCGGGAGCTCAAGCTTGGCCCCATTCATTGAAATTCTGCACGGCGATCTCGGTATTGTTCCTCGTGTTAATGGATAGGTTGTACATGTTGTCGATCGTCCCCAAGAGTGCGTTAATGTCGGTATACATCACATAGGGTTCTTATCCTTCTTCCCCCCACTGTTTCTTGTTCTTGTCCCGGTGGTAGTGGTATTTCTTCTTTTGCGGTTTCTTCTAACTCCCCCTCAAGCTCTTCATATAGCCCATCATCACTCATGTTACCCTATAAGTCATTTTTAAGAGAACATATTAGTAGCGGGTGACCGCACAAGGCAATCCACCGAGGGTAAACGAAACTAATGAATTCATACCATACCTATTCTTCTGAATAAAGATATATCGAGGTGGTGATTACCGTTTAGGGCGCGTAGTTCTTCAAATCAGGCCCCAATCCTTGGCGCTAGGATGGTGATCACTCCTCCACAAGTGATAGCTCCTTGATTTTGGTGAAACTATTTGTTGAGGTGTAGCAGAAGTAGCGCTCCTAAGTTTGGCAGATTTGATAAATTGCCCGGATACAAGGCTTGGTTGATGATCATCTTATCTTCTTGACTAGCTTTTCAAAATTCTCCCCTTGTCTCTAAAATGTTAGCCACACAATAGAAAAAACAATGGATTGATGGCCATTAGATGCTACTCACTTTTCTACTTAATGGATCAGTGCTAATCTGTTGAAAACATGATAATAACTCTTGGGATAAATCAAAAGCAGCAAAACGGGTATGGTCATCATTATTAGTAAAATTAAATATGTTACACCATTAATTGAGATTCATATCATAATCAACATTCATAAGCCTAAACTTAATCCTGTCATAATTAACTCGGGAATAATGTTGCACGTTGTGTGACAATGTAAGCAAAAGTTCATATGTGAGTGGATGATAAGTGAATGTATCATGTGAAGAAAAATCTAGCATTCCGACATTTCAGCATAAAGTTTGAAAATCATTATGTATCTCTGCAAAACACCATCTTTGGTTTTTGCTAGCTCTTAATTGCCATTCTCAGATTTTGATATCTTTTAGACTTTTTCTGTTCTTCTTACCTAGATGATGAGATTATTTTCATTTGATGCACATCTGTCTGTTGCTTTGATTGCTTTATTATTTCCCAATTGAATGTGATAAAAACCTCTAAGGATTCTATATCTTGTATCAATCTAAACTTACCCTCAAAGTTCATTTAAAGCTACAACATTGAGCATTTTCTCTCAATTTTAGAACATCCGAGATATCTTGAATTCTCTGATATTTGGCTCTGCATTGCAACAGTTTTCGATCGGAGCCTCCGAGAAGAGTTTGAATATTCTAGAATTAGGTTTTGGACGCAAAGTTATGAAACTCAAAACCTCCCAAATTGTATGTCCTCAAAAGAACTGCATGTCAGAGTATCCAGAAAGGTTCAGAAATTCCAAAAACCAAACTTTAGTGGTATAAAACCCATTCCCGGAGTCTCCAAGTTCAATTCTAGAACTTTTGGGGTTGTTGAAAACTTGAGCTTTCTATCTCAACATCAATGTTTTTTTGTGCTCAGTAGTGTGCTCATCTATTGATCTCTGCAATCCTTGTTATCTACCATTGAATGATAATCTCAATAACCATTTGGTTCTCTTACAATTGATATTCCTTCAAGCGGTAGTATTTGTTGATCATCTTCATCTTGACTGTTGCTTCAAGTTGCTTTATTCTTTGACGGAAAAAGTATCTTGAGTCCCTTGTGACCTCCCTTGCCTTCCCAAAGTTTCTCTTTATGGATGGCTTCTCATCTCTTCATGGTCCCTACTAGGTGTGTGTTTAGGGTAGGTGAACCTTTTCCCTTTTAGTTCTTGGTGCCATTGGGAAGAATTTTAGAGGTTTGGTTTGTCTATGAGAACCTTGCTTCGTGGGAGTTATGAGAGTTAGTTATCTCGTTGCTTGTACTACAAGTTATCTACTTGTGTGAGATAAGCATATGAGCAAATGCGTAATGTCTTATTGCTTAGTTCTTGTGTATAACTATGTGAGTAATCATCTGATTTGAGACTTTGATGTAATTTGGACAACATGTATGCTTCGAGTTATTTATGTGAATCTTTATGATTTATATGTTGTTTTATCCAACTTATTTCTCGGTTAGATCTTGGAAGGTTTCTGCATGCATATTTAGATTATTGTTGCTTGCTTCCATTCGACCAATATAGGGGAACTTCACAAATTTCTCAAATGCTAAAGATGTGCATGAAATTCAATTTTATATCCATATGCACATATTTAGAGGCAATATGTCCTTTATATTGATGTTCTGCTAATTTCTTCGGACCCAGTGAGTTTGGGAACTAAATTGTACTTGAATGAGTCTTGGGTACATTGGAGAAGCATTGATGACTTGTCTCATACATAAAGAAGCTGGTGACACCATGTGCAAAATTGAAGTCAAGTTAGGATGATCATGAATCAACATCATATGCCAATGCTATCTCGGTAACATGTTCTAAATTCATGCATATACTGAAATGATTCGACCTTGAGTAGATTGCATCATGGCATGAAAAGTAGTTGCAAAAATTATGGTTCTTGCAAGTACTTAAAAAAGTCGCTTTGTTGCAAATGATAGCAATTTGAGAAGTAGCATACCATGGAGGTTCTATAGAATCATGTTCATGATTCTTTAATCCCAAATATGCAAAATGTGAAAAATTTAAGCATATCTAATATTTAAGCTGCTCTCATGTGCGATATTGATGTGAATTGCAAAAAGTATCTATTTTTCAAGTGGTACTGGATTTTAGTTCAAAGCATCTCAACTATTGCTATGTTTGCTTCTTGTTGTTAGTTTAGATGTCTAGAATTTTCTTATCCAAATCTTTTTATCTGACAAGTAGGTACTCCTCTAGTTGCTCGTTTGAACTTTTAAGCTTATGAGAAGTTGCCATATTGTGATAAAAGAAGATTTGTTATTATGTCAATAAATTAGCGAAGTTCAAAGTAAGCTCAATCAATTGCTTTTGTCAAACTAAGCTCACTTATGAATGGTTATGTGAAATAACTATTTTGGCACAATAATATAAATGAAAATTTGTTAATTGCTGATTATCTTTGTGACATCCTTATGAGCTCATCCATCTTGCAAGATCTATCTTTTTCAGTAATTCATGGTGATATGAATGAGATCAAATTTATGCTGTAGGAAATACTTCTATACTAATAATCAAATTTGCATTGCTATGGATTCATCTTTGATGCTCCTGTTCCTTCATGTGGTGTCTTGATCAATTCTTGAGTAACTCTCCTGCGTGTACATTTTTCTATATGGATGAATAGCATGTCGCTTATATGCCATTCAGAAACTTATATACCTGAGAAAGTTCATATCCTTTGCTGGCCACTTAATCTTTCCTTCTAGCTTCTTTAGTGGCCACGGTAGATATCTCAGCTTCTCATTTCTAGCTCTCATGCTCTATTTGTTTTGGTTTTGTGCCCTTTGTGGTGCTTGACAACAAAGAGGGAGAAATAAGTAAGTCTGAATGCGTTCTCACAGAGGGAGTAGTTTATGTTTTCATAGGGAGACTAGGATATGTTAGCTTTGGGAGAAGGATTTGTCTTATGAATTCTTATATTATGTATTACATATATCTTGATGCACTCGTGTGGGGGACTAGGATATGTTAGCTTTGGGAGAAGGGTTTGTCTTATGAGTGCTTATATTATGTATTGCATATCTCTGGATGCACTCACATCGGGGCCTAGGATATGTTAGCTTTGGGAGAAGGATTTGTCTTATGAGTATTTGTATTTGTATTGCATATCTCTTGATTCATTCATGTGGAGGACTAGGATATCTTAGCTTTCAGAGAAGGGTTTATCTTATGAGTGTTTATATTATGTATTCAATATCTCTTGATGCACTCATGTGGGGCTCTAGGATATGTTAGCTTTGGGAGAAGGGTTTGTCTTGTGAGTGCTTATATTATGTATTGCATATCCCTTGATGCACTCATGTGTTTTGGATATATTTTGCATACATGCTTGTGTTGATGAGCTTATCGCATATTTTTATTGTTTCTTGTCCAAAATATGCCTTATAGATCTTGTGAATACATGTACATGATGGATGCTTAATTGTCATATCATATTATCTTATTGCATTCTATGGATCCCAAATATAATGTAAACTCCTCTAATTGTTCGTAATTGGATATGTGCATTTGATTTCACTCACACTATGAGAAATGCACAAATTTAGGATGAGCTCATACTATATTTGGTGTTGCACTAGTATTGATACAAACCACAAAACTCCGCATTCATATGGGTCATTGCTATTGGAACACATCCTCGAGTATATGTTTCACTGTGTTGTCATATACCCGACACAAAAGTTCTTGAAAAAACTATTGTAATCGGGTTTGTCATCAATCACCAAAAAGAGGGAGATTGAAAGTGCATCTATGCCTCTAGACTTGTGTTTAGTGGTTTTGGTGATTAATGACGACCGGGTTTATGGACTAACCATTTCCTTGAGTTTGAAAAGTGTGTGTATAGGTTAGGAACCACTCCATGAGGTTCCATCAAGATGATGAGCCTATAATCCTGTGAAGCTCAAAATTGATGGTATTGAGGTGTGCATCACATGTGGATGAACTTCACGTGAAGGTTCCAACTTGTGGAGATGGACAGCTAAAGAGTGGGTTCAAGGTATGAACCAATGTCAAAATCAAGAGAAGATAAAGTTTGACCAAGATGAGATTTATGGATGAATTAAAGATGGTCAACATCGGGCTTGAAAGATATGCCACTTGTGATCATATGACCAAGTGATTTTGGTAAGCAATCATAAATTGCATTTTGTGTACTAACCACTTCGCTATATATGAGAAATGTGTGTCAGTTAGGTTCCATTTAGTTAGATAGCATTAAGAGGATGATCTCACAAGTCTCAAATGTGGATGACACCAAGTGTTGAATGGTCATCAAGTTGAGAATGACAAGTTCAAGATAAGCATCATGTGTGGGCATATGCTTGAAGCTTGCGATTTATGAAGTATTGATGAATATGTGAAGATGGCTTCAAGAGAGCATGATGGAGCTTGAAAGATGAAGCACAAGTGATCAAGTGGTTTGATGCGAAGTGTCAATCATGTTTCAGAACTAATCATGTTACATGTTTTTGGAAAGTGTGAGGTTAGATTCACTTCATGATGCTACATCAAGAAGATGATCTCAACAAAGCTCAAGTGAAGATAGCATCAAGTGTTGATTGTCATCAAGATGCATCGAGTGTTTTCATAAGCATTAGAGGGTGTTTCATATGAGGGTGATACTCAAAAGAGTTGAGGTGGTCATCATGCGAGGATCCTCAAGCAAAACTTCAATGTTGATGAACACCAAGAGATGACGACATCAAGATGTGCAAGTTCAATTCGAGCATTATGTGAAGATATATAATTGAAGCTTATGGTCCATCAAGCTATGGTGGACTAGTGAAGATGTCATTAAGAGAAGGCTTTCCATATTGTTTCATGGGAGAGCATATCGAAAGACATCAACAAGCAACAAAGATTGAAGAAAGATTCTGACTTGGAGTGAGGATGATCTCCTTCATCAATCTCAAGTGGCGTGGTCAAGGAAAAGGTATGCTTAGCTAGGTTTTCCTAGTTTTACTGGTTTCGTGATGTTGGAGGGAGCTTGTGTTATAGGATAGATATCTGTTTTATGCAGATAGCTTGTCGAATAAGTAGCTTGAACGAGTCATGTGTCGAGTGCTCAAACCTTTGTTAATGTTGTATCATCGTCTTTGTTCATCTTGATTTGAATCTTGTATGATTCCACCATTCCTTTTCTGATCTTTGATGGCTCAGTTGCACTGTTGCATTGAGGAGAAGAAATTGCTCACTTCAAATAAACTGTTTGCCTTCTAGGTAGTTTTTCATTGTGCTGAAATTTGCAATCTTGGAACCTCCGAGATTGAACTCCGAATCTCTGAATTAGGTACTAAACTCCAAGTTTGAATCTCAAAACCTCTGGGTTTGAAGTCGAAACCTCTGATTTTTTGTTCTGGATCCTCCGACTTTGAATCCCGGAAGCTCCGAATATGAAGTTTTCTCTCTGTCTACATTGATATTGTCGTTAGTTTGAATCCTAGAACCTTCTTGTTTGGTTTTGGAACCTCCGACTTTTGCACAGGAAGTGTATAATGGCTAGTTTTTGAGGGTAAGTTATAAGTAGCCATCTTGGGCGGATTGAGGAGCAAGCTGCTACCCTTGGGATCATTTGTTGTTCCCTTCTTGGTGTTCTCCTCGACTTAATAGTCTCTAGGGTATGAATTACTCTTGGTAAGGTGTGATAGGAGTTGTGCATTGTGCTGCACTTCGTGATTGCATTGGTTGCTTCCATTTGAGCTTTCTGCATCAATTGTGTTCGCGTGGAATTCTAAGAGCTTGTTACTCTTGGAGGCCATTGCCTCCTAGATGGTTTGGTACAGTTGAGTTCGGTGATCTCTTCAGGAAGATTGTGGAGACGCCAGAGGACTTGTGAGTGGTTGTGGAACTCACCATCTCTAGGGTGTAGGAAGGAGCTATCTACAGCAAGCGGTTCTTGTTGAAGACAATGACCTTGAGGGAAGAGTTCGATTTAGAGTCGACTTTGTTCGTCGAGACAAGATTTCTTAATAGAGACGTAGAATATCGGTGGATATCCGAGCTTCGAGAACAAAAATAGTTTGTCTCCCTTGCCTCTTTATTTTCTTGCAATCCATATCTTGTTATTCATACTTATATAATTATTTTGTGTAGAAACTATTTTACTTGCTTATCATGCTAGGATTTCATATCTTGATTTAGACTTGTTGGTGCACTTAGCGTTTTAGATTTTATAATTTTTTAAAATTAATTAATTAATTTCCACATCAATTTTGACCCGAATCATATAATTTTTAAAATGCCAATTTACCCTCTCCGTCTAGGCGACATCCGAGGTCTTTCAAATGGCTCATCTTCAGTCGACGTAGAGGAGATGGCAGCGACTGTGCCTCTAAGCCATCACATGCTAGGGTGGGGAGGCGCAGGGTTGTGCGGGCTCCAGTCCTGCTACAACATGAGCGGAGGCGGTCGTGGGAGTAGGAGGAGGAGAAGCAGCGCCAGATGTTCGGACCCGTCGGCGGGGTGGCGCTTTAGACAGCGGTGAGGTAGCGCTAGACCAACATCAGCACTAGCAGGTCGTCGGAGCTCGAGCCCCACACACCAGAGTAGGCACATGGGGGTTATGGCTGCAAGCGGGCCTGCGCCGCTGTGGTGCATGGTCTCTCCGAGAAGGTGGTGGCCTTACCGCTTGTGAACCATACTTTGCTTCGCTTTGCTCTACTCTTATCCCTAGTTCAGGTGCTAATTGTTGCTTGTTTGGTCGATCCTTGGGGCTTAGGCGAGAAGACAAAGGCATTGAAGAGCCTGGTACTGAATTCCAACAAGGTCTCTTGAGGTGACTATATTCATATCCATCCATTGCCTACTCCATCCGTGGTCCTCCGCAATTTCTCATCCCAAACGGTTAACCATAGCCGTCACGTTTGCTGCACATCCCGAACGGTTCTAATTGTCTAGCCGTTTGGGATAAGTCTGCAGAAAATGCACCGTTTGGGATGATATTACATCCGCGACGGTTAAAAACTTGAACCGTCTGAGATGTAATCCCAAACGGCTCATGAAATAGAGCCGTTCGGGATGATTGACTTATTCGTGACAGTTAAAAAATTGAACCATCTGTGATATAATCCCAAACGGTCATGAAAAAGAACCGTATGGGATGATTCGCCCAATAAATATCTGGGCCAACCAGATAGATTTGGAAGCCCAAGATAAGAGTGGTTGTTCCGGTTGGCGGGTGATTTGGTGGCGAATTTAAGGCAACCAGTCATTCCCATTTTAGTTGCTGCATACTTTTAGAAGATCCATTTGTTGTTGGTTATTAAAGGTTAGTAATTGCAATTCTATTGTTATATATCTTCTTTGCAATTTTTTTGTGAGAGAACCCCAATTATATATGAATCATATGGTTTGATAAGGGGTTGGTATATGTTAATGAAGATTGTTTAAGTACATTGTCGATAGTATTGTCTAGGTTTTACATGTACTCTAGGTAGCTATGTTTTACATGTACTCTAGCTAGCAATTATGTGGAGTGAGAGCTAGACTAATTAATTCTTTATATCTAAACGTAGATGAATCGAGGTGGATGTACAACGAGAGCCGTGTTAGCCAAGCATACATCCAAGGCATCATTGGTTTCTTAAAAGTTGCCACAATGGATATGCACAATAAGGGGGAAGAGTGGATTTTTTGTCCATGCATTGATTGCGATAATACTAGGCAGTGGCAGAACCCTAAGCAGATTGAAGCACACTTGATCCGAAGGGGTTTCAAGGAAAGATATACATGTTGGAGCAAGCATGGTGAAGTGGCGATCATACATGAAGATAATAATAACATCGATGACACCGAATTGAACGATATGCCAAACACAGTCAATGATGATCAGCCAAACGGTGACGATTGTGCTTCCGATGATGTGATGTCGGATGATGAAGATACTATGCATGATCTGGATCACATGCTGTGTGATGTAGAGGGGAACCATAATGATGGAGGGTATAAGCAATTCATTGGCATGTTAGAGGATTCTGAGAAACCTTTGTATTCAGGTTGCAAGGCAAAATACACTAGGTTATCATCCGTACTTGAACTTCTGAAATTGAAGGCAAGTAGCGGTTGGTCTGACAAGAGCTTCACGGCGATGTTAGGTCTGTTCGCAAACATGCTACCAGAGGGTAATGAGTTGCCCAAAACAACGTACAAATATAAGAAGGTTATTTATCCCTTGGGAATGGAAGTTGAAAGAATACATGCTTGTTCGAATGACTGTATCCTATACCGCAAAGAGTATGTAGACTTGCTTTCATGTCCGGTCTGCAAAGCATCTCGATACAAGCATAAGAGTGGTCTAGACAAGGACGAGGAATGTGCTGAGGTGATGAAAGGAATTCCTTACAAGGTTGCATGGTACCTACCGTAATTCCTCGTTTGAAGAGGTTGTTTGCGAACCCAAAGGAGGCAAAGTTGTTGCGTTGGCATGCCGATTGTCGTAAGAGCGATGGAATGATGAGACACCCTATAGATGTGGCCCAGTGGAGAAACATCGATAGGAAGTACCCATCCTTTGGTGCGGACCCTAGGAATGTAAGGTTCGGAATGAGTACCGATGAAATGAATCCATTCGGCAGTATGAGCAGCAGACACAGCACTTGGCCCGTTCTTCTGTGTATGTACAACCTTCCTCCTTGGTTGTGTATGAAGTGGAAGTACATCATGATGGCGGTACTTATCCAAGGGCCAAAGTAACCTGGAAACAACATCGACGTTTACTTCAGACTACTGATGGAAGAACTACAAACTCTCTGGAAGGACGAAGGGGTAAAGGTATGGGATGCGTATAGAAAAGAGTACTTCGATCTACGTGGATTGTTATTCCTTACTATCCACAATTATCCTGCATATGGTAACTGCTCAGGGCAGATTACAAACGGAGCCAAAGCATGCGTGACATGCTTGGAAGATACCGCGAGCGTGTGGCTTAAGCACTCATGTAAAACCGTATACATGCGTCACCGAAGATTCTTGAGAAGAAATCACCCATACCGTAGCATGAAGAATCAATTTGATGGGAAGATAGAACACGGTGCAAAACCAAGGCCTTTTTCTGAGACAGAGGTCCATGATATGGTGAAGGACATCAAAGTTGTGCTTGGCAAGGGGCCTAAATCGAAAAAGCGACCTGGTGAGAAGAGCATCTGGAAGAAGAGATCAATATTTTAGGAACTACCTTATTGGAAGGATCTAGAAGTGCATCACTGCATAGATGTCATGCACGTAGAGAAGAACGTATGTGACAGTGTGCTTGGTATGTTACTGAACATCCGTGACAAAACAAAGGATGGCGTTAAGGCACGAATGGACTTGGTCCATATGGGCATCAGACCTGAGTTAGCTCCAGTAAAGACCGATAAAGGCCGGACGTACCTCCCCCCTGCTTGTTACACTTTATCGAAGGATGAGAGAATTGAGCTGTGCGAGTTCTTGCGTAGCGTTAAAGTTTCGTCCAGTTACTCCACGAACATAAAGAATCTTGTTTCTATGGAAGAATTGAAATTAATTGGCATAAAGTCTCATGATTGTCATGTGATGATGACATAGATGCTCCCAGTGGCTATCAGAAGTATTTTGCCTATTGATGTCCGAGAAGCACTAATGAGGTTGTGTAGTTTCTTTAACACAATATCTCGGAAGGTCATAGATCCCCTTTCACTAGGTGATCTGCAAGAGGTGGTGGTCAAGACTCTTTGTCAATTTGAGATGTATTTCGCGCCATCGTTCTTTGATATCATGGTCCATCTCATTACTCACCTCATGCACGAGATACAAATGTGCGGCCCGGTGTTTCTACGAAGCATGTATCCGTTCGAGCGTTTCATGGGAATTTTGAAGCACCATGTTCCGAACCGAAATCGACCAAAGGGCAGTATCGTTGAAGGTTATACTTTAGAGGAGGTTGTTGAGTTTTGCATCAACTACATGGCTGAAGCACAGCCGATTGGTGTGCCTCGGTCTCACCATGAGGGGAGACTTGACAGAATCGGGACCATAGGAAGGAAAGCAATCACCCCTGATGCGGAACCACATGCTATAGCCCATTTCACGGTCTTGCAACACATGACCTTAGTGTCCCCTTATATCGTAGAACATGTGACAAAGCTAAGGGAGGAGTATCCGAAAGCGACAGATAGTTGGAGGATGAAAGAGCACAAGAAGATATTCAACCAATGGATAAAGAAGCGAATCGTCGGGGGCTCCTCAACTGACACGCTGATGTGGTTGGCAAAAGGGCCTACATTTATAGTTCAGACTTGGCAAGGATATGATATAAATGGGTACACATTCTACACAAAGGCCCAAGATGCAAAGAGCATATACCAAAACAGCTCTGTTTGCATAGAAGCCCGAGATACATCTGGGAACAAAAAATTCTATTATGGGATCATCGAGGTGATTTGGGAGCTTGATTATGTGTATTTCAATATTCCTTTGTTCCGGTGTCAATGGGTCAATCTGAAACATGTGAAGGTTGATAAGTATGGCTTCACGTATGTCGACCTCAACCGAGTCGCATACAAAAGCGAACCCTTCGTACTTACCAGCCAAGTTACCCAAATCTGCTATGTAAAAGACCTCGCACATAAGAAGCGCCATGTAGTTATGTGTGGGAAAAGGAGGATCCTCGGAGTTGAGAATGTCGTTGACGAGGATGAATACAACCAATTCGATGACTTGCCACCTATTGGAGACCGCATAAGGGTCGAGGAAGAACAACTTGAAGAAACTTGCTATGTACGTGAAGATCATTCGGAAGGGCTAGTGTTCAAAGGAAATAAGCTAGTGGAATGATGCTATATATGTAATTTGTGGAGTTCAGTATATATTAGTTCTAAGTGATTAATCAATGAATGCTATATATGTAAATTGTGGAGTTCAGTATATATTTATGGAAATGAGTCAATGCAGTATATATTTGTGGAAAGGAATCAATGCAGTATATATTTGTGGAAATGATGTAGATATCCCAAATGGCTATTCCTTTGTAACCGTTTGGGATATTTGTGGAAATGATGTAGATATCCCAAATGGCTATTCCTTTGTAACCATTTGGGATATGTCGCACATCCCAAACGGTTACGCAGTTGTAGTCATTTGGGATGATACATATCCCAAACGGCTAATATTTTGTAACCGTTTGGGATGCGTATGCCTTAAAATTCTGAAGCGCGCACTGGCCCTCTCTCAAATTCTCAAACTGATCTTATTCCCCTCCCGAGCCCTAGTGCCACCACCGCCTCCCGACCCTTAGCGACGCCGTCGCCGCCTCCTGAGCTCGACGCACCCTGGCACGGCCTCACGAGCCTGATGCACCGCGCTGGCGCCTCTCGAGCCTGAGGTCGAGCCCTGATCGGCGGCATTGCCCTTGCCGCCGCCCCAACCGCCGCCGCCTCCTAAGCCCCCGTCCTAATCGGCTGCATCACCGAGCATCCAAGGAGGAGAAGGATGTCGCCACCACTGCAATGCCACCGCCACTGCATCTCCTCCTTCAACAACAAAAGCATCCGTCAGTCATTCCTAATAACTCTTAATGTCATTCCTAGTAACCCATGATGCATGTTCTTCGCTAGCTTCTTTTAACCTGTATGCCTCCCTCATGAAATGACGATAGTAACCTCCCGGTAAATTCCCAAAACCCCAAGACTAGTTAAGACTCTACGGTTTAATTTTTTTAAAAGAGAAGCATCAAACTCAATGAAGTATCAAAAATAGAGAATGGTTTGAAGTGCTTGAAGTGTGCTAACTAGTAGTAAAGAGCTTGTGATGTTTTAAACTATTTTTAGTTTGTACTTGTGTTAGTTTTTACTTGTTGATGTTGAGACATTTTTGTTAGTATGGACCCTTGCCGATGAATGTGCTAAAGTGCTCTTTTAACATAATCTGATTTACTCGATGTCATGCGATAATGCCTCTCCAAGGAGGTCCGATGAACAGACATCGGCTAGAGGATCCATTGAACGGATGTCGCCGAGAGGACTGTCTGACTCCTCAGCAAAATCAGTGCACCGTCCTAGAAAACCCTCAATGAAGCTGAGGGGACGATTCGAAGTGCAGGCCATCCACGAGGAATCTGGGGCTCCTATAGAACCGGAAAAAACTATGAAAAAGTTTAGGACCATCTGCGGGGTGGTCGCAAGGGATCGGGTCAGCATCTTGTAAGTGACTAGAAGCAAGTAACCAAGGATGAACGCAAATTATTAGTGGACGAGATAATAGAATCTTTCATGTGCCCGATAGATGGGTCAAGGAGGTGCGACGAGCCGCGGAGATGAAGGCTTGTGGTTCGTGGAAGAATTAGAAACATGTGTTGAACAAAAAATATGTCCAGGAACAAAAGGAGCCCTTTGGCCCTTACCCGATGATTACACCTGCAGACTGGGATAAATTTGTGGAGATGAAGACGACATCTGAATTTCGTTGCAAAAGTGAAGAACACAAGGCTTTAGTGGCAAAGAACAAACACCCTCACAGAATGGGGACGAAAGGATCCTAGGGCAAAAAGAGACAATGGGAAAAGGAGGATGAAGAAGCACGCCTTTGGGGCACCGACTCACCATTTGCTAATGTCGAGACGGAGCACGCTCGATACTAGTGTAGAGGGAGGTCAACTACTAGCTCTTCGGGTCAAACAACCTTTCAAAACCCTGCCGACCGAGAAGTTTACGAACACCTGGTACGATCGATAACGTTCGATGACCTGAACATCCGCGTTATTAGTGTAAAATTAATAACTCAATGATTACTTACATATCATCTCTTGCCCTTTGCAGAAGGAGATGAGTGTTCAAGCTTCCAAAGGCTCTTTCCACTCCGTTAGGGCTGACGACATTCTCACAGCCAGTTTGGGAACGAAGGAGCACCCGGGCCATACTCCTGGTCAAGGACTCCTAGTCAAACATAGCAAGGCATTCCCACTTGATGAATAGTCGAGGCAAGAATGGAAAAGAGCCAAAGCAGATCGCAAAAATGAGCGGATGAAATCCGAGCTCCGTCAAATACTTATGCCCAAGTTTGAACAGATGCTTGTGGCTAGGTTGACAAAAGAGAGAGAAGCCATGGAGGAAAGGTTTAGATCACAATAAGAAGGTCTTGGACACCCCAGCCTCGGTGCCTGTCAAAGTAGCTGTGCATCAGCTGGACCTGAATGTCTCGATGATACCAACACAACGTATGCAGTCGATGGCGTCAGCAAGCTAAAGAAGTGCAAGCTCCAAGTGATTATAGCCCAATTGGGTTTTCCCTTGGAGGCTACTTCCGGGTTGGTGTATCCGCCTGCTCAAGGGGGTACATTACACGATGTGGTGATTGCGGTAGGTTTTGCTAGGTGCACTGTCGATAATGTTGATCCTAAATTTGTGCGAGTCCTGCTATACCATGTACGCGCGGACGATGATATGCATACTTTCAGAGACGCAATTGGGTCATTCATCCAATGTCCCAAGAAGGACATAGTCTTGGAGAATGCACTACCGGTGTCACCGAGGCTTGATGAACCCTCTAGTATGCATGTCGAGCCACCTGCCAATATCCAAGATCAGCTGCAGCTATCAGCATCGCCACCGAGGCCTGACGAACCCTCTTTTGTGCATGTCGAGCCACATGCCAACATCAAAGAGCAGCTGCAGCTATCGGCATGTAACATCTTGGATTTTTGAGAGCTTGAAATTTTTTTAAAGGAAAGAGGATGTGGAACTATGTACTATGCTAATATGTATTTTATTGGATTTTATTTCAAATTAATTCAACTATATGAATTAATTTGAGAGCAAAAAGAGTGTTTTTGATTTTTAATTTGATCATCATTTGAAAATTTGCTCCAAAAATATTTTTATTGAGTTCCTTATGCTCAAATTGATTTATTGGAATTTTTCTGGAATTTTTGGAAGTCATTTGGTATTTTTAAAAGCCTCCTTTGAATTTCTGGATTTATTTTATTTCGAAAATAGTGTTTTTCTTTTTCCTAAGTCCTAGGCCAAAAGCCCATTTCGCCCCCTCCTGGGCCGGTCCATCCGGCCACCCCTCTCTCCTCCTGGGCTGCCTCTATTTCTTTCTTGGGCCACCCTCTTTTTCTTTTTCTTTTTTTTCCTTGGGCCTCCTTCCCTTTTGTCCCTCTTGGGCCGCCTCCTTTGCCCTTCTTGGGCCGCCTGAGGCTGGCCAAGCAAGCCACGGCTGCTCCAGTGCAGCCAGCGCACGGCGCGCTCGCATAACGCGCCGCCGGCCATCCGTCTTCCAATTAAATCCCAGATTTCTTGCTCCCCTCTATAATTCCGATTAATTGCCATGTAATCAGTGCAATCTTCACTACTACAGAACAGCTCTTCCAAGACGGGCCAAAACTACCATCCCAGACTGTTGGCCGGTCCGTCCGAAATTGGTGGTCAGCGATGACGCAGGTCATGGTAGACGGGTGCGCAGCCCGTCTGCGATTATTACTCGTCCCAGACGGTCCGACAACAGAGTCGTCTGCGATGTCCGGTCATCCCAGAAGGGTATATAGCACGACCGTCCGCGATGTCCGGTCATCCCAGACGGGTATATAGCACGACCGTCCGCGACGTCAGTGTCATCCCAGACGGATGTATGTCACGACCCGTCTGCGATGATGATATCACGGACGGGTTCAACTGTTCACCTGTCTGGGATGGGTGTGTACAGAGAGCATAACACTGCCTGTTTTGTGACTAACCTCAGGAATTGCTAGCCATGCCCTCTGAAACAGGAGATACATATATATTGCACAGAATATTCACATATTTGGACATTCACAGAAACAATCACATGCTGTAACAATCACATATTTATACATGCATTCACAATTGCTAGCTACATATATTCACAATTGGTAGCTAGGTAGAACTGAGTCACAATTGTTGCATGCTGTCAACAATCGGTTCAATGTTTAAAAGTAGAGTTGGAGCAGATGTCTAAGAACAAATATGAAAGATATTGCTAGCTAGTCCGCTAAGCCGCCACCATAGAACTCGCCATCGGGATTGATGATTTGTGTATTGATGAAGAAGGCAAAAATCCCTTGAATGCGCTTGAGTTCAGCTTCATCAAGTGTGGCATCTTCAACCTTCCATGCCTATTGCTGTCATAAACTCAGTAAGGACTAGAAAATTACAAAATGTAAACAAACTCAAAATAATGCTTGCATTTGGGTATACCTCCTCAGCTAGTCTTCGCCTAACGAAACCCGCGACAACCTCCATGTGGTAGCAAACGTAGAATCCACATAGGTTTGTCCCCTTGGGTTGTTGTTTGCACTAAAACAACAAACAAATATACGTTAGCGAAGAAGAATCTATTATGAAGCATGTCAATATGCTATATTAACATAGTAATGGATATATATGTACCGGAAAGTCAAATTTATGTCACAGCTTGGGCCCTTTGCCACTTATCCCTCCACGAGCTTTGTAATTGATGAACGCTTCGTCAAGTATGTCGCGAATCGGCCCAAAGTCGCGTGAAGGATCTCGCGAGGAATCAAGGTATACAACCCTGTTCCATTTTGGTATAAGTACGATCAAAACCCAATGGAAGCTGCATATATATAGACGTACTACCAAATCAGCTTTGTGATATATGTGTAATGGTGAAATTATAAGTATTGGATGTGATGCAACACTTACTCAGGGTTGAAGGGAAATACGATGTACTCTTTATCCTTTTGGGACAACAGTGCATGTTTAACATACTCCAGAACTGCATCTTTGTTGTCGCTAATGTTTGCCCAAGTCACCCTTGCCGGGTCAATGAACCCGATAGGTTCGTTGGTAAGTCTGGCTTCGGTGTGCATGTATCTACGCAAAATGGAAAATCATGTCACAGCTTAATTAAGTTGCATAGGTATGGAGAAAACTGATTGACTGAGAAGTTGTAGACTTACAATGTCCAGCATCTCAACAGGGTCTGCTCCAGGGCGTCAAGGTTGAAGAGTTCGAACAGGTCTTGAAAGTACAGGTAGAACAACCCGCCCATGTCCTGGTGGAAAAGGTGTTCCTCCTTGAAAGCGACCTTGACGCCTCGTGGCATGGTTTGGTCAGGCTCTAGGTTGTTTGTCGCCTTCATGTACCAATCATGCAACCTCTGGCACGCCAATGAGCTCGATATGTCCTCCGGCGTGACCAAGACTTGTCCATTCACAAATCGACGAGCCAGAGGCGCGAAAAGGAGAGCATCCACTTTGTTCGGATCAAACCCAAGTTCTGCCACTAGAGTTGCCTTCAATTTTTTGCTGCCCTTGGAAGTCTTGGGGCCACTACTGCGACTCCTGCCCTTGCCGGTTCTGCTAGTCCCCTTAGAATAGGTGCGCTTCACCGGTGAAGGAACTGCTCTCATTTGTAGCACCGCCCCCATGGAGGCAGCGGCTGCTGGCTCTGCCGGCTTGACCGGAGATGAAGCTGGCTCATCAGCCCGTTGCGCTGCCGCTACCAGCTCCATGGGGGTAGGGTTAACCTCGGGTATCCTAGCTGGCTCAGTGCGTGATGCGTTTTGAGAGGCAGGCCGCACTTGTATTCTGATGTCCCGTTTCGGCCACTGGATAAAGGTGCCAACCGTCTGACGCAGCACCGTGATCTCGTCGTTTGGTGGCATGGGAAGCGGGAGCTCCTTGAAACCTTCAACCATGTCGTCCACATGCACCTTCTGAAAGTTCGGTGCTATGGGACGACCGTGCAGTAGAGTCCCCGCCTCCTTGGGATATGCCATCCCAAATGCAGCATCGAGGGCGACATCTCCGGCTACCCTTGCCAACAACGTGCAAGGAGTCGTCTCCTACAAAATTATTGAGTACCTTGTTGATTAAGTCCAAAGTTATGAACTTGCTATTATAAAAACCCTATAAATGGTCCTTACCGAGATGGTGTCGCAGGGATATGTTTCACCCTGTTCTTCGGCGGATGCGCAGCTACTCCGAATATTTCCGGGGCTCGCCATAGCTACGTTAGAGAGTGCAAGTTGAGCTCTGAACTCCTCCTTAAATGCCTCAACCTGCCTCCTGACTTCCTCCTGAATGCGCCTCTCCAAATCTTCGGAGTCTCTCGTAGTCGTTGTTGACTGAGTTCGACTCCTCTTAGCGGCCTTCCTCCTCTCGTACTGCTCCTCCGTCTCAGGGAATCCCTCTCTCCAGGGAACTGCAACCCCAACACCTCTTGTGCGACCTGGGTGCTCCGGGTTTCCCAACGCTACGGTCAGGAGGTCTTTGGTCCTAGATGATTGTGCTTCTTCATCATCATCTAGTGACCCTTGCGAAGCTATCTGCACCTGCAACAACGCGCAAGAGTTACATTACAAATGATACTCGTATGGTTCCGAAGAATTGTGTGCACACAGTCAGGTATATTACCATGCGATCGACCACTTCCTAGTCAGCGGGGTTTGGAAATGTAGCCAAACCACTCTGCGGATCTGGCTTGGCACGTGCTCTGCACTAGGAGGCGGCACAGCCAGAAACCATGCTGGGAAATGGAGGGGGTAGATTCTTCTCCATTGCCAGCCGATCCTGCGTCTCCCATCTCGCCGATGCACCTTCATATCCTGTGCTTCCAAGCCTATGCGGGTGCTTGTTTCTTGCTTGAAGGGCCTTCTGCCGTTCACTCTTCGCCACTTCTTCTGGCGATCCAAATTTATTGCTGCAGCTATCCATTCAATGTAGAAGAATTTGAATTTTAGAATCGAAGGTTCATAATTTCTGAAACGGGCTCTCACCCGTCCGTACGAACTTTGTCGTCAAGATGCTCTTGAACGACCTCCACGCCTTGCCCATGGTCTTCATTGCAGCCGCTCTGACACGTTCATCGTGTTCTGGCGGGATCTCGAACCACCTTTTTAGTTCAGCCATTAACTCCTCCTCCTTCGCGGCGGTAATATCCTTCTAGTTGGCAATGGTTATGTTGACCCTCTCCCGCCCAAGTATTCCACAGAAAGTGCGGAATTTGTTCGCTACGTCATCGGGTTTCGTCGGCACACCAGACTTCATCAACACTTGCGTGATGACCATACGTCTACTAGGGGGCTTCGACATTGTTCGGGGCTTCCGACTGCCTTTTTGCCTACTTCCTTCATCGTTGCCCGAAGTAGGGTTCAGCAACGAGGAGTGCCCCGACGAGGAGTTAGAAGAGGAATGGGCGTCCGACATATCTGTGTAAACTAACAAAGCAAACCAAATAGGCAAACAGAAGAAACACAACTTCGAGATAAATCTGATCATGAATATATTATGAAGTAATGAATCAGTACAGCACTATGATCAACAGATGAATCAAGTACTAAAAATAGCATTTGTCCTTATTAGATTTCTAGTCTCTAACTTGTCTCAAATGAGCAAATCATCACATAGCTAGGACTAAACTCTAAGGCAATAACAAAAGAGTTCTATAGAACAATTGAACCGAACGACTCATATCCGTTCTTTCAATTAATTAATTGACATCTAAACACAAAATGAAGTATAGAATCTGCTCTCATTGATCAAATGTCAATCAATCCTAGATCAGTACGTTAACACATTCAACTTTTTATGTAGTTCTCTAGCTTACCATGTTAATATTTCATTTCTAATTAGATGAGGTCTCTACTGTGCTTGCAGTAGCCTATTGTTCTTTTCTGAAATCAGTGTAATTCTTGATTATAAAGACATGAAAACAAAACTCTGGTACTGCCACATACATATTCAATGGTGCATGAGTTAAGAATTCCAAGCTCCTCAATTAAAGGTACCAGTTGATTGCTACTGAGCAATTCTGAGAATATTGTGCTAGCAAGATACATCAACGATGGAAAATTGAATCACATGAAGGTCGAATATGTAGGCAATTGCTCTCACTCACCTAAATTGAGTCCCTAAGTGATCTCATCCAAAAATAACCCTAAGTCTCAACGTACCTTGCGTCCTGGACTGGGGGAAGGTGGCGGTGGCACGGGCGACGGAGGCTCCTTCTCCAGCGGCGGTGCGGTGGAGACGACGGTGGAGAAGACGGCGGCGCGGGCGGCTCGCCTCCTTCTCTGGCGGTGGTGCGGTGGAGACGACGGCGGCGCGGAATGGGTGGCGGCGCGGGCTCGGATCCTTCTCCGGCGACGGCGCTAAATGGGTGGCGGCGCTGGCTCGGGCAGGGGCGGCGCGGGGATCAGGCGGCGCGGGAGGGGAATTAGGGATTTGGAATGCGAAATGGCGCGGGGTGCCAAAATTTTTCTAAGTCCTCGTATATGTAGTAAGATCATCCCAGACGGGTTAAGTGAGCCACCCGTCTGCGATGAGCATCATCACAGACGGGTTAGGATACCTACCGTCTGCGATGTCACGGTCATCCCAGACGGGTCATCAGTTATACCCGTCTCGGATGACTGTTATCCCAGACATGTTTCGGTCTGACCCGTCTGCGATTAATCTGTACAGGGGCTATGAGTCAGCCAGCGGTGTCACCCAGCTGTGTCAGCCACCTGAGTCAAAGTCGGCTCATCACCTGTGACACAAGTAGCTGACACAGGTGGTGTTAGCTCATCACCTGTGACACAGGTAGCGGTGTCACCCAGCTGAGTCAGCCACCTGAGTCATAGTCGGCTCATCACCTGTGACACAGGTAGCTGACAGCAAGCAAAAACTTCCAACATATTCCAACTCAAGCATGTATACACAACAATGCATTCAAAAGCAAAATATTGCAATTAAGTCATGAGTACATAGCAATTCATACAATTATTTACACTACTTGCTTCTTCCCTTTGAAAGTGAGCCCTTCACGATGATCGTTGCGGTAGTATGACCTAGCTCCCTCTATGGCTTCAGTCTCGAAACTCAAATCTCTGGAATAATTCTCGGTGAATTCATTGTAATCATCCTCGTCAACAACATTGTCGACTCCTATGATGCTTCTTTTTTCCATTTCTAACGACATGCCACCTCTTGCTTGACGGATCGATCATATAGAATACCTGATGAACATGCTTCGCGAGGATGAATGGTTCAGTACCGTAGCCAACACGGCTCAGGTCAACAGTAGTCACATCGTATTCGTCGATCTTAATGTGTGAGAGGTGGGCCCAACGACACCGAAATATTGGGATTTTGAACTTGAAGTAATCGAGCTCCCAAATCTCCTCGATGAACCCGTAGTAACAGTGCTTATGACCGGCGGAATCGGTAGCATCGACCCGCACACCGCTGTTCTGATATGTGCTTTTTGCATCTTGAGCCTTCGTATAAAATGTGTATTCATTTATGTCATATCCTTGGTATGTCCGGACTGTGAAGTACGGTTTCTTTGACAACCATGTCAGCATTTCATCGGATGACGACGTGGTGGTGATCCGGTCTTGGAACCATTGGTTGAATAGGGACATATGTTGTTTCTTGATCCACGCTTCGCTTTTTCTTGGATTTTGATGTCGTAGCATTTCCATGTGTTCATCGATGTATGGCAAAACCACCGAGATGTGCTGCAAGACCATGAAATGAGCTCGAGCATGATCGTCCCGATCAGGAGTGATGGATTTCGCTCCGAGGACCCCGGTACCATGGAGCCTGCCCACGTGTCGTGATTCAGGTAGACCTATCGGGTTGACATGCGGCATGTAGTCCAAACAGAACTCAATGACCTCTTCGGTGGCATAACCTTCCACAATGCTTCCCTCAGGTCGCGAGCGATTTCGTACATAGCCCTTCAGAATTCCCATATATCTCTCGAATGGGTACAAGCTTCCCTTAGGCCAAGTGCTGTGACAACTGCTCATGTTACTAAAGGGATTTATTCCATCCATACTCATCCCGAACCGTACATTTCTAGAATCCGCACTAAAATTTGGGAATTTCCTGTCGATGTTTCTCCACTGGATGGAGTCCGCTGGGTGTCTAATCAAATCATCAACTTTCCGCCCCTCCGCGTGCCACCGCATTTTCTTTGCATGTTCAGCATTTGCAAACAGACGCTTCAGTCGAGGAATGATAGGAAGATACCATACAACCTTGGCCGGAATGCCGTTCGTCTCCTCATTGCCCTCGATGTTATCATTCGTAGCATTGTTCTGCTTCTTGTATCGGGAAGTCTTACAAACCGGACATACATGTAGATTCTCGTACTCTTTACGGAAGAGGATGCAGTCGTTCTTGCAAGCATGTATTCTTCGCACATCCATTCCTAGCGGACAGAGAATCTTCTTAGCTTTGTATGTGCTTTTTGGCAACTCGTTCCCGTCGGGAAGCATGTCTGCCAAGAGTTGTAAAAGTGCACTAAAGCTTTTGTCAGACCAACCTCCGCTTGCCTTCAATTTGAGCAGTTCCAGAACAGCTGACAGCCGGGTATATTTCTCCTTGCAACCATGGTACAATTGTCTCTCCGAGTCATCTGTTAGACCTAGAAATTTGTCATATTGCCTGCCACCAAGGTCATTACCTTCAGCATCGCGCAGCATTTGCTCGAGATTGTTGTCATTGGTACGCATCTCGGCATCCTCTTCATCAGACTCAGAATCGTCATCAGCCTCTGGATTCAACTCTTCGCCACTCATTCCTTCATCGCTCCCCTCCGTGTGTTCACCGTGATGGATCCAATTTGTATAGCCAGCTACGAATCCCCTACGGATCAAATGATCTTGTAACTGAGCCGTGTTCTTAAACATCTTCTCGTTCTTGCAGTCATAGCATGGACAACACATATGACCAGACTTCCTACTCGACATATCATCCTCAGCCGCTCTTAAAAATTCGTTCACGCCACTGATATACTCAGGGCTAACACGGTTCGCATCATACATCCATCTTCGATCCATCGGCACTATGACATACATATAAACATATGTTGATTTATTAATTATCTATTTGAGTCAAAATAAATATTAAACTCATCGCTCTCTCTCACTTTTCTAATTATGCGCAAAACCATCCAACCTAGACCTATCGGGTTCAAGCATGCGTATATATTAGTTCTAAACCACAATTAATAAACCATTCATCAATGCCTACAAATCTATTAAACCAAAATTACCTTCTAATAGAACTAATTGCACTACATCTAGGGTTAGATAGCAATTAAACTAACTAAGTAACCAAATGTACTAACCTATTGGCACACCAAATCAATTATCTCCTTCCAATCTTCTTCTCCTCCCTCAAAATCGCCTCAAAATCACCTCAGCCGCCGCCACCAGCCCGACAGACCTAGGAAACCCTAATAGAATGGGAGCACTGGTTCTGTTATAAGGGTGGAGAAATCATTCTAGATGGTTTATCCACTTGAACCGCCTTTAATGACATATCACAGACATGTGAACACAAGGCCGTCTGCGATGTGTTGACACATAGCAGACGGTTCATCACATGTGCGTCTCTGATGTGTCATCGCAGACGGTTCAAGATCGAGCCGTCTGCGATAACGTGTTCCTTCGCAGGCGGGTTGCAGTATGAACCGTCTGCGATGTCTCTTTCCAGACGGTTGGCTGCGACCCATCTTGGATGACATATCATCCAAGACACTAGGTCCCGGGCAAAAATCATCACAGACGTGTTAGTTCGTGGGCCCGTCTGGAATGGCTTCTATCCTAGACGGGCGCTTGAACCCGTCTGCGATGTGCCGTCCAGGATGAGCCATTCTGTAGTAGTGCTTGCCTCTTCCCCTCCCCTATCCCCCCTATAAATAGGACCCCCTTCTCTGTGATTCTTTCCTTTGCTTTCTTCACCCAAAATTTCTTCCACCCTCATCTCTTCTTCTTCAACTCCGGCGAGGAATTTCGGCCACCACGACGTCCCCCGCACCGAAGAGCCACTGCTAGGAGCTTCCCCACGCCGGTGCGCACCTCGTACCGCAAGAATCCGCGAGCTTCTTCCTCTACATCGACTGTACCGCGACATCTTCTTCAACTCCGGTGATCTCCTTCTCTCCTCGATTTCTCCACCCACGGTGAGTACCTCTCCAATCCTTTCCCGAGGTAAACTCCCCACAACTCCTAGATCAAAACCCCTCAACCAATTTTGGTCCATTATCCATCTATCTTGTGCAACCATGGGTTGATTTCATCTCCAAAACCCTACTGCTACAGTGCATGAATAGTACACACATGAACAGTGCCACGTGTATGGTACCCTTTTGCCTCTCCTGTGTCCAATATTTAGGATACATCTAATCTTTGCCCGATCTGTGATCTTAGGAGTAAAATGGAATCGTTAGAACCCCACAAATCCAATGGTGCGATCGGATTATAAATCCGACCGTTGGATTTTGAATTATATTTAAATTTAGATGAAATTTGACCTAATTTCATGATAACTTTGTACTGGATGATTATTTTGTAATAATTCTTTTTTTGTAGATTACTACTATGATAGGGAGTACTTCTGTAAATTTTCATAATTTTTGGATTAGTGTAGAACTTTCTGGAATTAAAATAAGCTTTATTTTAATTATTAAAAATAGTAATGCCCTCTGTTATTTTTATTCAATTTTTTCTTAGAATCAGATAATCCTAGAACTCATTTACCATGTAAACCAAAACATTTTTCCTGCAATATTTAGGGCTATAGAAATCAAGATGTGCTCTAGATCTATTTAAAATTGTTATTTTAATTCTGTTTTAGCAATAGTTTCTTTATAAATCTGTTTTAGCTATTAAAAATCCATGGCTTTGCCAACCTTTACTCTTTATGGACCAGGTCCATAAACCTTTTGTCCATGTGTCATATGTGGTTCTTACCATGTATAATCCTTTCTCTAAACTACCTATAGTTTAGAGATGACTCTTTATCTCATCTTACGAGATGATGCCTTCCCCTTTTTTTTTCTAGTTTACCCTTCTGCCAGCAATCCCTTCATTCTCCATCCTATCCTTGATCTAACCATCCTCCTCTTTTCTTTCTATTAATGTTTGAGTTATTTGGAGTTGCTTTATGTATTTATTTGTTGATCATATTTGATCCTATATTTTCAAAGTCATTATATTTTATTGTTTATAAACATGCATGCTGTTTTAATCTAGTAGCTAGCGTGTCGATTGACACACTTTTACCCTGTCCGCTTGTCGCCCTTTATACTTGATACCCTGAGTAGATTAGTAGGTTTTTATTCTGAATAGAGTAGAGATATGCTTAGCCATGCTTAAATTCATCATTAGGTTGTTTTGATTTGCCTCTACGGAGGAATGAATATCGGATCGATGATCCTCGTTGAAACTTGTTGAGCTCGCTGAGCTAGGGCCGGATGCCCGATGATTTCTCCCTCTCTCTATTCTTCCTATTCTACTCTGGGTGAAACTTACCATCTAATATGGTGCGGGCGACAGCTGGATCATGTGATGAAGGAGCATATGGTTGTCCTACCCGCAGAAGGCCGGTTTAAAGGAACCATTGGTCGTCCGTACCGCATAAGGCCGAAGTCTTGAAGTTGGAGAATTGTGACAACAGTACAACCACATGCTATATGGGCACTGGCTTGGTCAAGTAGGTTAGTCAGCCTTTGGTGCCGATGTTGCCGTACCGCAGAAGGGGTGGACGTAGCTACGAGGACCCTCGGCACAGATGGGGGGACCGGAGTGCGGGGATGTACTCTCGACTCCGAGCCAGACCCGGTGGGCATGTCACACCTTAGGGGGATCTAGCTAAAAGACCTCGTCACGGTCACCCTGCCGACACACCGATGGGCGTGTGTACAAGCCCGATCAGCTTGGCATAAGGGGATGATCGTGTCATGTGGGTAAAGTGTACACACTCTGCAGAGTTAAAACTAATCGATTAGCCGTGTCCACGGTTATGGACAGCACATGACTCATTCCTGATGAAAAGGACCTGTCCCTCTCCCCCTTGCTATTTCCCTCTACCCCTTTGCTGATGAATCCTATGGTTGAGCTAAGGCGGGAGTCCTTGCTCGAGTGTGTTGGTCGTGGACCACACCTGTTGAAAAACACCCCTGATAATAAAAATTGGTTTTCATCAAAATGATGCCTTTGAATCTACAGTAATATTTCAACTAAAACTGCTTTTCTGCAAATAAACCATACAGCCTTCCGTTGAAGCCTTGCATGTAGTTTAATAGGACCATCTGCCGCCAGGTGGCTTGCTGAGTACGTAAAGTACTCATCGTGCATGTTGTTTGTTGGACGTGTTCAGATATCTTCGAAGATGGTGGCGAAGCTATGAGGAATCTTCTACGTCAATGCTGAGGTTTAGGTCACGTGGCCTCCGTCGACTGCCTGTGGTTGAGATGGAGACATCTACGCTTTATTTTCCGCTGTGTTTCTAAATGGTAAGGGACATAAGTCCTAGTTACTTTATTTAGTCTTATCGCTGCTATAACTCAATTGTTTATGTTTCTAAAATATTTCGTGATGTGTGCAGTGATATCAATTCGCCTGTGTTCATCAGCTTGATCCTGGACTGATGAGGAGATACACAGGGAGGGTCTGGAAGTTAAGTCCGGATCCTCACATGGAGGAACCAATGCTCTTTACTCAGAGGCTCTACCTCTCTTGAACTAACTCTTAGGAAGTTTGGCTTTTGTTCAGAGGGTGAGAGGCTTGCAACGGTCGAATATAATTCACTGGGTTGAGCAAGGTTAAGGTCGAAGACCTCCCCTGGTCCCCTATTTATAGGGTTCACAGGTACCTGACCGTTACACTCATGCCACGTAGGATTAAGTGGGTCACCGGTGACAGACACCGGTGACACAACCAATCACAACGCACAATGGTAACCGGAGGCACACACAGGTGAACCCTTAGCTGACGTAGCCTAACTACTCAGCCCGATCTTGGCACATTACATGCCCTCAGCGCACAACTAACTCTGATCCCTAATAAGGAGAGAACCTCCAACAGTCTTCTGACTCGGCAAACAAACTATTGCAGTGCAGGTCCCTTAGCATTTACCCTCCTCGATCCTCCCCGAGCCCCGAGCCGTCTTCAGGGTGAGTTTTCGGTCACCCTGCCTTCCTCCCCGAGCTCAACCGAGCTCGGGAGCCATCTCCGGTGAGCTCTCCAGTGAGCCCTCTGCCGCCTGAGCCCCTTTTCCGGCCGATTCCGAGAGAGAGAGAAGGGTGAGGGTGAGAGGGAGTGAGGGGTGGGCCGCGTGGCGCCTTTTGATTGGTCCCAGAGCCCTCTCCGGCTGACGGGTAGGACCCCCTTGTCAGCTCGGTACGGTTATGAGGGTTAATTAGGGGGTAGGATCCCGGGTGGACTTAGCATGCGAGTCCTGTAGCGCAGAGAGGGAGGGAAATTATTTCGGGTGTACGTAGCATTTAGGGTTAGATCTGTTAGGGTTATATTTTGTTCAAATATTCAAATGCTCATAACTTTTGAACCACAAGTCCAAATTTGAAAGTTTTTATATATTTGGAAACTGTTGATGCGAAAATCGTACACACGTGACCTGGGAGATTTGCTTAACTCCAGTGCAGGATCAATATGGCGTGGTGAAAACAACCAAGGCGTGCCAGTCGATTTTCCCTGCAAATCGACAAAGATAATAAACTTAGATCGCTTAGGACATCGGCCCTGAAAGGCCGATGTGTAGCCGATTACCCCTGCACGAAGCAATCGGCCGATACGGGTATAATAGATGACTATCGGCTCACACCAGAAGGCTCAGACCAGCCTGGCAGAGTCCGATGACAACTCAATGCAAATTAAGATAAACTATCGGCTAAACACCCCGATAGAACTGTACGCCGATTAAACCAACCAAATTGCTATCGCCTTAAGTAATTCAATAAGAGATCGGACTCAACCGATGCAGCCTCACCGAGGATAATCAAGACGATGCCAGATCTAGCCGATTTAATGGACTTACAATGACTCGAGTAAGCAGATCTAAATCAAATGACCGTATGGATCTAAGCTACGATAGATCAGACTTAACCGAGACAGTATGTATCCAAGATCCGATACGATAGCTGTAAATAGATCTAGATTACCGGATAACTAGCAATCGTGCCGACGCAATCAGTATATCGGACCTAATCGAGGAAGTACCAATCAAGCCGATACGCTTACCAAGGTGACAAATCCTAATCCCTCGCCGAGATCGGAGCCGATGCAGCCCGCTCGAGACGAGAATTCGTCGGAAAATAGGTGGCGATGCGCCGAAAGTTGTATTGGATTGTGTTCGATTTTCTACAAGCGCCTGGGGTTTATATTTATACCCGCAGGGTCGTGGCCTAAGGCCGACTCAATTACAAACTGGGACTTAGAGTCCGACACGATTACAACTAACACTCTGAGTCCGATACGAACTCTAATAGATTTAAACTATCCTTATCTATACTAACTACTCCGACTCTCCAGGGCCGATACGCCCTTGGTGGATCCAATCATCCCATATTTTCCGCCACCGGCCGATCTTATCTTTCTAGCTCCCCGCACTTTCCTCCATATCGTCTACTGCGACAAACTCCTCCTTTGATCGGCCGATTTTACCCTCAGTCACTGATTCCTGGGCCCAGCCAATTTTTGGCGTTAACACATGCCCCCCAAATCCGGCGTGCGTGTGACAATCGTGAGCCGGATTTCTCTCGTTGGTTCTCGTGCGCATTTATCACCTGTTACCTCAAGGAAAAGTTACCAGTACTTCACTTTTCACGCTCACCGCCTCTTCCTTCTTTCGCTCCTGCTTCCTGGCGCTTTCGATTCCGGCGACCTCACCGTCGATAAGCATTCCGCCGTCCGCCGGGCCCTCTTTCACCGTCGATTAACGCCGCCGCCGATTCTTCTCCGATCACAATGGCGACCTCGAAAGCTGTCCCAGAGGTAACGTCCTTTCTTGCCACTCCATTTTTCTTCTTTTTTACCGCCATGGTTACTGTTCTTCTTTTTGGAATTCTCGATCTTTACTCGCTCTTTTTTCCCTTTTTAGTACCTTAGGAACCAAATCATCATTCCATCCTCCGAGTTCCCTGGACACTGCTATCTTGGGCCGATGGGCGATGAAGACCCCACAGATTTTATCAATGCTGAAACCAATCGGCTGCCCTTCAAACGCACCATGGTCAGAGCAGGTGATTGGCAAGGCACCTTCCGATCTTGGCCAACTCAACTCTCTGGATGGAGGGACTGGTACCGACGTGTATCAGCAGCTAAAAGCCAAGAATGGGAAGAACTGGGCATCGGCCATTGCATCAATCTGTCCTTGGCCGACATCGATAAGAACGAGCCGATGCTAGCTGCCGCATCGTACCTCTGGTCCGATACATTGAACGCCTTCCTGTTCAATCAGAGTCCGATGTCACCCACTTTTAATGGACGTGATGATGTTGACTGATCTGGACATCACCTCAACCGGCGACCCCTGGACCCTCGACACCGAGACCAAGCATCGGCTTCAAACCCAAAAGTGTTAAGGGATGGGGCGGATATATGTCAGAACATCGCCGGACAGGGCCCGTATCTGATCGTGAGTATACAGCCTTCCTCAACATGTGGCTTGAGCGCTTCATATTTTGCGGGCGCACCATCGGCCCGACGACCAATTTCCAAGCCATAGCCGAGCGCCTGGTCATCGGCGAGCGCATTCCCTTGGGCCGATTTCTTCTGGGAGCCGTATACCACATGCTTCACGATGCATCGATGAAGCTAATGGCCAACAAGTCCGTCGGCTCAACTGGAGGCCCCTGGTGGTTCCTGCAACTTTGGCTGGTGACCTATCACCACAAGGCAATGGGACTCAATTCAATGGACGCCCTAATCTTCCCCACGGACCATGCGGAGAACGAAGAACCGGATTTCCGCCGATGCATGTCTAAGGGAGAAGCGGCATCGGCTGTGGGGGGAGCCAAGCTATCGGATAGTCTGCTTGCCCACTGGTTTGCAACCTTCTATACCGGACTGAACCGTGACTGCATCGTCCGATTCCCCTACTCGGCCGAGGATATGTCTGAGTATGAAGTCCCTTGGTTCTTCCGCCCCGATGCGCCGTTAGCCGATCAAATCTCTTTTGGCATTTTAGAGGCATGCATCAGGCCCAGCCTTCTACCTGTCGGAATCGGCTCTGGTAGAACTCATAAACCATCGTATGAGTTTTACTATCCTTCCCTCAGCGCTCGCCAGATGGGGTTCGGGCAGCTGCCGATTGGCCTTTTCTTCAGCAACAAACTCAGGGCCAGGCAGCCGATCGCCAATGGACTTGAGTTTAATCGGGCGCAACATATCGAGACCACTCTCTCACTTGGTGAATGCAGCCCCGACCTCAACCTGAGCCCCTCCTCTTCCGCAATGTTCAACCGATGGTGGAAGGAGTGGAGGCGACACTTGTTCTGGGCCAACCCCTCGCGTTATGTGACGGAGCCGATCGAAGATGAGGTACGATACTTGCCTTCTTTTCCTTTTGTCAATTCCATCCAAGTATATCTCATCCTTACTTTGTTTATGTAGTCCGATGACCAACCCGCTCCGACGGAAAGCGACAGCGGCAAGCCGATACATGACGCGCCCTCCCTGGGGTCTGATGCTCCACTGATATCGGCCATAATGAAAGGCGAACAGGGAGGGATCAAGCGCGCCGTGACCAAGACCTCTAAGAAGGTCGCGTCGAAGAAGCGTCGGCTTACTTACGATGATGTTCCTTCACAGCCATCGGCCTCTGCTACCGCCGCCACTGTCACAAGGTCCTCAGAGCCCTTATCTCCGACCTCCCAGGCCATCATTGCCCCCCGGCCGATACTGAGCAGGTAAGTTTTTTTTTACTTGGTATCTTTTCTTTTGTTTTCCCTTATGCTCACTTTGGCCTAACGCAGCCGCCATCATCGGCCCCAAGTCCTCCTGTTACTACTTCTGCTGGGCCGACGACCAACCCCGTATCGGCTGCCGTGGACACTTCTGCTCCGTCCTCAACGCTGCCTCTGTCGACGAGCGAGCCGATAGCCGGTGTCACGGTAGCCCCTGAGACTGAGGAGATTGCTATATCAACGCCGGCGCCGCCAGCCTCTGGTCAAGCTGATCCTTCGCCTGGCGTGGTTGCTGCTGCTGCAGCCACTGATGTTACCGTGCTGATGCCGCCACCATCGACCTCTGAGCCGACCGGTACCGTGCCCGCTACCGTTGAAGTTGTCGTAGCCATAGAAGTCGCCGGGCCGATGCCAACGCCTCCTCGATCCTCTCCTGCATCGGCCGCGCCGACGCCCCAAGCTGCTGTCGCCGCTGAAGCGACCGTGCCGATACCAACGCCGCTCCGATCGATTCCTGCGTCGGTTGCGCCGTCGCCACAGGCTGCCCCTTTATCGGCTGATTCCCCCCCCCGTGCCTCAGACTGCTGAGCCCAGGACTTGGATTCCAGGGGATGTTCGGAGCACTTTAACTGACATCCGGCAGCGCCTAGAAATCCCCGTGGATAGGCTGGTGGCTAGTGCCGGCTCTGTGCGGGACCGTTTTCACGAAATTGAGCGGTCCCTGCCCGACGAAGTCCTTGAAGCTTTGGTCCCGGTAGCTTTTATTGAGTACCATCGGATCAAGGTAATGAAGGCTCAGCGGCGCTTATCGGATCGGGCAGCCCAAGCGGCACAAGTTCAATCGGCGGAACGGGCAGCTGAGGAGGAGAAGACGAAGTATGAGGCTCTCCAGGCCAGATTGGCTGAGGTCCAAGGCCGCTTAGATCGGCTGAAGCAGGAGCGAGCCGATCTCCAAGCGGCGCTGGCGGCCAAGGATGCCGAGATCGCAACGGAAGAGAGCACCCTGGCGGCGCTTCCTGCGGCGCTTGAAGCCCAACAAGCGGCATTTTCGTCGGCCATCGCTGAAGCAACGCAGCGCCGCGATGCTCTTCCTGGCGACGGTGCCGATGGAGCTTACCTAGCTGAGGTCGATCAGGTTCGCCTCAATGCCATCGCCGCCATCCAGAGCTATCTAGCATGACTGCCGCCGATGTAACCTTGAATTTTTTCCTTCTGTAAGGCCTGTCGGTGTATTTTTGAACGCTGATGCTTGTAACTAAGGGCGATATTTAATAATATCGGCCATCTATAGGCGATATATTTTTTCTATATATCGGCTTTTTAATCACTTGACTCTTGAGTGTTTTGTTTCGTTCTTTCTTCTGCTTGAGGCCGATACTCCTGATGTCGGCCGATTGACTGATGCCTTCGTGTATCGGATCCCTGGACGTTTTTACTTCATGCATCGACCCATACGCTAGGATAGTATCGCTTCAAGTATTTGCCGTTTAGGGCCTTGCCGAACTCTTCTCCATCTAATTCCTTTAGAAAATACGCATTACCCGGTACGCATCGGCTTACCATGTAGGGCCCTTCCCAATTCGGGGACCATTTGCCGAACCGATTATCTTTGGATCCGATTGGCAATATTAGCTTCCAGACCAAGTCCCCTTCCTCGAATTTCTTGGGGGCCACCTTCTTATTATAGTGTCGTGCGACTCGCGCCTTATTTTCTTCCAGTTTTTCCAATGCTCTGAGCCGATGCTGCGTTATATCCTCTAGCTCATCGATCATGAGGTTTTGATATTCGTCGGCTGTCAACTGATCCTGCGACGTAATCCTTCTGGAGCCGATATTAGTTTCCCATGGTGATACCGCGTCGTGCCCGTATACCAATTGATAAGGAGTTACTTGTATCGAACCATGACAGGCCATCCGATAAGCCCATAATGATTCGGCGAGCGTCGTATGCCATCGCCTCGGCTGCTCGTCGATCTTCCGCTTAATCAACTTAATCAGGCTTTTATTTGAAGCTTCTGCTTGTCCGTTTGCTTGAGCGTAATAAGGCGACGAGTTTAAAAGTTTAATCCCCATGCCTGCGGCGAAGTTCTGGACCTCTTCTGACATGAATACGGTACCTTGGTCGGTTGTAATCGTCTGAGGAATACCGAATCGATAGACGATGTGTTCTTTGATAAAGCCGATCACGTCTTTGGAAGTTACGTTTTTGAATGATACTGCTTCGACCCACTTAGTAAAATAATCCGTTGCTGCCAGAATGTATTTATGCCCTTTGCTCGATGCCGGGTAAATCTGGCCGATCATGTCAATCCCCCATCCTCTGAACGGCCAAGGTTTGATAATCGGATTCATAGCCGATGCTGGACTTCTTTGGATAGAGCCAAATTTTTGACAATCCTGGCACCCTTTGTAGTATCTGAAACAATCTTCGAGCATCGCTGGCCAAAAGTAACCGGCTCTTCTCAGCAGCCATTTCATTTTATAAGCCGATTGATGGGTGCCACAAATTCCTTCGTGTACTTCGCACATGACTACTTTGGCTTCTTCTTGATCTAAACACTTCAATAGAATTCCATCCAATGTCCGATAGTATAGCGCATCGTCCAGCATAATATATTTGAGAGCTTTGTACCTGGTTTTTCGTGGGGTTGGCTGTGAAGGGTTCTGCAGGTAATCTATTATTTCCTTTCTCCAATCGTCTTCCTCGATATCGGCTTCTTCAACGATGACCCCTTTGTCGCACAGCCGATATCCTGATGCACTTTGCGCCAGATTATTTGCTTCCATATTCTGCTCCCTAGGTATATGTTTGAACCATACGCCTCTGAATTCTTCAATGAGCAGCCGACAGTACTCATAATAACTCCTTAAGATGTCATCTCTACACTCGTAGCTGCCAGCCAGCTGTCCGATTACAAGTAATGAGTCTCCAATTATCTCGACAGAATCGGCTCCGGCCTCCCGTAAGATTTGCAGTCCTTTCAAGACCGCCTGATACTCGACCTGATTATTAGTTCCCGGATCAACTGAGAAGGCGAACTCAAATCGTGCCCCCCGAGGCGAGATACACAGTAATCCGATGCCACACCCATGTTTGCATACTGATCCATCGAAGAACAAAACCCATGGCATCGGCTCGACGTACCCCTCCGTTGTTTTGCTGTGATCGACCATTAAATCGGCCAAAACTTGTCCTTTAACTGCTTTAGCCGATTCATACCTCAAGTCATATTCCGCCAACGCGAGCATCCACTTCCCAATTCTCCCCTTTAAAACAGGAGCTGATAGCATATACTTTATCACGTCGGTCTTACATACCACGGCACATTCATTTGCCAAAAGATAATGCCTTAACTTGGTGCAGGAAAAATACAGACATAAGCACAATCTCTCGACTTCCGAATACCTAGTCTCCGCATCTACCAGCCGTCGGCTTAAATAGAATACCACTCTTTCCTTACCGTCCTGTTCCTGAATGAGCGTAGAGCCGATAGACTTTATATCGGCTGCAATGTACAATTTGAAGGGAACGCCTTCCTTTGGTGGTACTAGCACTGGGGGAGAACTCAAATATTCCTTGATTCCATCCAATACCTTCTGGTGTTGCTCCTCCCACCTGAATTCTTGATCGGCTTTCAATTTTAGTAAGGGTGAGAACGGCTCCATCTTCCCTGACAGATTAGATATGAATCTCCTGATGAAATTGACCTTGCCGATCAAGGATTGAAGCTCCTTTTTATTAGCCGGCGGCTTGATTTCTTTGATCGCCTTAACACTCCTCTGACTGACTTCAATCCCTCTTTCGTGTACAATGAAGCCCAGAAACTGCCCAGCCGACACTCCAAAGGCACACTTGGTCGGATTCATCTTCAAACCGTACTTCCTGGTTCGCTCCAGTACCTCTTTTAAATCGGCTATGTGTCCATCGGCGCTTTTGGACTTGACTACGACGTCGTCAATGTAAATCTCCACCAATCGGCCAATCAGATCGTGAAATATGTAATTCATAGCCCGTTGATATGTGGCACCAGCATTTTTGAGACCAAAGGTCATTACCACCCACTCGTAGAGGCCGATTGCTCCTGGACATCTGAAAGCAGTCTTCGAAATATCTTCTTCTGCCATGAATATTTGATTATATCCTGCGTTGCCATCCATGAAACTGATAATTTGATGTCCGGCCGCTGCGTCGATCAGAAGATCCGCTATTGGCATTGGATAATCATCCTTGGGCGTAGCTTTATTCAGCGGCCTGAAGTCGATGCAAATCCGGAGCTTCCCATTCTTCTTGACTACTGGAACTATATTCGAAACCCATTCGGGGTATCGGCATGGCCTGATGAATTTGGCATCGTAGAGCCTCGTAATTTCCTCCTTGATGGTTTCGTATATCTTAGGGTCTGTTCTCCTTTGAGGTTGCTTAAATGGCCGATACCCTGGTTTAATCGGTAGCCGATGTTCAACAACGGATCGGCTGAGCCCTGGCATCTCATGATAATCCCATGCAAAACAATCTCTATATTCTTTTAATAACTCTATCACTTTTACCTTGGACTCCTTTGATAATCCTTTACTGATATATGTCGGCCTTTGTTTATCGCCATTTCCGATATCAACCTCCTCCAACTCATCGGCCGACATAAACCCTTGCCCCAGCTTCCCTTCATTTTCAACATCACCTGGGGTGCCCATCAGAGAAAAAGTTTAGAATTTATTTCGTCGATAATCTCCAACCCCTGGTTGGTTACTTTGATGTAATCACCTTCCCAACTTTTCCCCGACAAGCACTCCATGTCATCGATTTGCCATGGGGATGGATCGGCCGACGCGACGTCAACTGTTTTGTCGGCTGGCACGATCTCCACCTTATCATCTGTCCACTGCATCAATACCTGGTGCATCGTAGAGGGAATGCAGCAATTGGCGTGGATCCAATCTCTTCCAAGTAATAAACTGTAGGCCCCTTTTCCATCGATGACGAAGAAAGTTACAGGCAGTGTCTTGCTTCCGATGGTCAATTCCACATTGACGACTCCCTTTGCTTCCGATGTGCCTCCGCCATAATCCCTCAAGATCATGTTGGTTTTGATCAAGTCATCGGCAGTTTTGCCTAGCTTTCGAAAGGTAGTCATTGGCATGATGTTGACTGCTGCACCCCCATCGACTAACATCTTAGCCATCGGCTTCCCATTGATGAATCCGCTCATGTACAACGCCTTCAAGTGCCGATGCTTCGAGTCTTCGGGTTTCTCAAATACTGCCTGTTGTGGGTCTAGAACCAGCTGTGCAGTGATTTCTTCATTGTCATCTGCCGCATGCTCGGAGGATCTGAATTCCTGTGGCAAAATAAAAACCATGTTGACGGATGCCTCCGTCGGCTCTCCTTTTGGGCGCCATTCTTTCTTAATACGGGGCCGATAACCACGTGGATCGGCCCTTAACTCCCGATGGCGGAGCCTCTGCACCCTTCTTTTCTGGCTCTTGGTAAATATATTACTGGGGCACCATTGCTCGTTTGGCCCCTGATTATCTCTACCGCCTCCTTCAACACTGTTAACAGGACCGAGCCGATCATGTGCGGAGACTCTGACCTGATCGGTAGCCATCGGCCGGCGCCTTGGGGATCGTTCATCCTGACTGGATCGGCTTGGAGACGCGAACTTCCCCCGCGAGGCTTGATGATAGTCCGATTGCCTTTCCCGGAACTCTGCAACTTGACCGTTACATCCGGGGCAGTTATCGGCTGATGGTAATTTCATGCCCTGGTCCCAACAAAATCTGAAGAAAGGGCATTCCCAGTGAGGGTCAAACTGTGGCCCTTGATGTATCTTATCCTCCCTCTCATGCCTCTTCTGATACCTGTTAATGATAGCCGATGACCCCCCTATACCAGCCATGTTGACATTTGCTGGAAAGGGATGTCCATCAATCTTCATCGGCTTCTTCTGTTCATCGAACTTGATGCGTCCTTGCTCGATAGCCGATTGAATCTGCAGCCTAAACACTTTGCATTCATTGGTGTGGTGTGACGGCGAGTTGTGCCACTTGCACCATTTTCTTTTCTTCAGCTCATCTGCCGATGGCAATACATGGTTCATCGGCAACTGGATGTGCTTCTCCTGGAGTAACAAATCAAATATTTTATCTGCCTTATTAACATCAAAGTCATATCGCTCTCCAGGTGAATCCTTCACCCATGGGCATGCCACAGCCTTCTTATTCCTTGTCCATTCGGCCAGGGCTACTTCCTCTTCAGAATCGGAATCAGAGGCATAATCGGCTACTTGGATGGCTGTATATTTGTTCTTCATACCTCTGGATTGATTTTCTTGCGCCGATACCCTTTGAACCAACTGGGCTAAACTTTCAAACTCTGGAGACGGGAATTTTTCACGAAGTGGTCCTATCAATCCATTGAATGCCAGATCAGCTAACTGCTGATCGGTCAACTGTAAACTGAAGCATCGGCTACGTACATCCCTGAACCTCTGAACATACTCAGTAACCGGTTCGCCAGCTCGCTGCCTTACCGCCATCAAGTCCGTTATCCTCATCTCCCTAACTTCCGCAAAGAAGTATTTGTGGAACTTCTGCTCTAAATCGGCCCAACTTCGAACCGAGTTCGGAGGAAGTGATGCGAACCAAGAAAAGGCCGATCCAGAAAGAGATAATGGAAAGAATCGGACCTTCAATGCATCAGTAGCCGATGCTTCCCCGCATTGTGCTAAGAATCGGCTAATATGCTCTAGAGTAGTCGTATCATCTTGTCCCGTGAACTTGGCGAAATCTGGCATCTTGTACCGATGCGGCAGAGGCACTGCATCAAAAGATTCTGGATATGGAGGCCGATACACGAACGACTGCTGCTTCGGCTTTAAACCGAACTGTTCCCTCATGACTTCAGCAATCATACCAGCCCAGTCATCGGCTCCAGTAGCAGTGATGTATGGCGACGTTGCTGCCGGTGCCGATGGTTGCATATGTACATTAGGCTGCCCTCCGTAATTGGCCACCATGTGATACCCTTGACGTCCAGCCGACGGGGCAGCCGCCGATCGTGGGAATAGACTTGGATCCACGTCCTGCGTCGTAGTATAGGTCACATGGGGGAACATCCGGTTGTACTGGAGCTTGAGGCGCGTTGTAAGCCGATGTAGAGTAGCGTGGCTGGGGCATTGCTTGCGCCGAAGCTCTGTATGACAGGGTCTGAAGAGGCGATGAATTGTACGTAGGGCCATGCGCCGATGCGGGCCTACCAGCTTGGGCTGGTGGCACTGTACCAGTTGGTGGTACAAAGTATGCTGGTCCTTGGACTTGCTCCTTATAAATAGATCCATCAACTGTCTTCAGAATCAGGTTCTTCAAAGTGTTGACCAGCGTTTGGGATTGATTGATTAGGGCATGATGGACCGCTTGATCTATCACGTCCTGGAACTTTTGCTGGGGCTCCAATCCTGATTGGGCTCCATCCATCCCGCCCGATGATGCTTCTCCAGGCAGTACTGCAAGAGGCAAAGGACTCTTCTGATGAATCAACCCCTGCCTGGATTTTGAAAATGAACCGAGGCATAGTTTGTGGAAGTCTGCCATCCGCTGCTCTAACTGCTGCTTTTGCTCATCGGTCAGCTGATCAACCGATATTGGGATCTCGTTCTCCGGTGACACTTCTGATGGGTTCTTGATGTCATCGGGTTTTGTCATTGTCGATTGCTTCTGGTGTCCCACCGGGCGTGCCAAAAAGTGTGTTGATGCGAAAATCGTACACACGTGACCTGGGAGATTTGCTTAACTCCAGTGCAGGATCAATATGGCGTGGTGAAAACAACCAAGGCGTGCCAGTCGATTTTCCCTGCAAATCGACAAAGATAATAAACTTAGATCGCTTAGGACATCGGCCCTGAAAGGCCGATGTGTAGCCGATTACCCTTGCACGAAGCAATCGGCCGATACGGGTATGATAGATGACTATCGGCTCGCACCAGAAGGCTCAGACCAGCCTGGCAGAGTCCGATGACAACTCAATGCAAATTAAGATAAACTATCGGCTAAACGCCCCGATAGAACTGTACGCCGATTAAACCAACCAAATTGCTATCGCCTTAAGTAATTCAATAAGAGATCGGACTCAACCGATGCAGCCTCACCGAGGATAATCAAGACGATGCCAGATCTAGCCGATTTAATGGACTTACAATGACTCGAGTAACAGATCTAAATCAAACGACCATATGGATCTAAGCTACGATAGATCGGACTTAACCGAGACAGTATGTATCCTAGATCCGATACGATAGCTGTAAACAGATCTAGATTACCGGATAACTAGCAATCGTGCCGACGCAATCAGTATATCGGACCTAACCGAGGAAGTACCAATCAAGCCGATACGCTTACCAAGGTGACAAATCCTAATCCCTCGCCGAGATCGGAGCCGATGCAGCCCGCTCGAGACGAGAATTCGTCGGAAAATAGGTGGCGATGCGCCGAAAGTTGTATTGGATTGTGTTCGATCTTTCTACAAGCGCCTGGGGTTTATATTTATACCCGCAGGGTCGTGGCCTAAGGCCGACTCAATTACAAACTGGGACTTAGAGTCCGACACGATTACAACTAACACTCTGAGTCCGATACGAACTCTAATAGATTTAAACTATCCTTATCTATACTAACTACTCCGATTCTCCAGGGCCGATACGCCCTTGGTGGATCCAATCATCCCATATTTTCCGCCACCGGCCGATCTTATCTTTCTAGCTTCCCGCACTTTCCTCCATATCGTTTACTGCGACAAATTCCTCCTTTGATCG